>OX375872.1:30699937-31299937 GCA_947359465.1 Metellina segmentata
AAGAATAGGAGGTTTAGACAGACTCAAGTGGTATTTTTCTTAGCAAGGAATCCTGCAAATACACTGGCGTAAGAAATTAAGAGAATTTCCAGACTTGGTCGATTATCTCTAGAACTACTGTACCGATTTTAATGAAATTTCATATGTACATACATTGATAATATACAAAACAAATAACCATTCAATAATTGTAATACATACGCATGATCGTGCGTAACACTCGTTGGAGTCGGAAGGTATGAAACAGAGGTTGCAGAATAAACAAAAAATGGGTTAATAGGGGGTTAATATGGTCCCCTCTTACAGATATAAAGGTCTCGCAGCGTGATTTCATACTTAAAATAAGGCAGTTTATCAGTTCCTGTGGCAATTGGTCCCACGCTTTCAGAACCGCTGTTTTCATTCCCGGATGGTTCTCGGAGGGGAGTTGCGAGTTGCAATTGCCCTCTCCAGAGCGTCCCAGACTTGCTCTATAGGGTTAAGGTCTGGAGATCTGGCTGACCAATTCATCCGGCGAATATCCTCACTCTCTAGAAATTCGTCGACCAGAAGAGTTCTATGTGGCCTCGCGTTATCGTCCATTAAAATGAACTCAGGGCCAACTGCACTTCTGAAAAGGCGAACATAGGGCTCCAAGACCTTATCTCTATACCTCACACCTGTCACACTGCCTCTTTCAAAGACATGGAGAGGTGTGCGGCCATCCAACATGATGCCTGCCCAGACCATTAAACCTCCTACGCCATAATGGTCGATTTCGCGAACATTGGAGGGTAGGTAGCGGGTCCCTGGTTTTCTCCATATGAACGTACGGCGATAATCAGTGTTTAGGCTGAACCGGGACTTATCAGTGATAAGAACGGTCGCTCATTGATCCATACTCCAATCTCTATGCTCTCTGCACCATGATAAACGGATTCTGCTGTTCGTAGTAGTGAGCGGGACGCAAACAGCAGGTCTTCTTGCGAACAACCCTCTCTCATGAAATCTTTTGGAAACAGTCACCTTTGATAATCGGGTTCCTGTGGCTGCATACAAGTCACGAGAGAGCTGAGAAGCTGTAGCACTCCTGTTACGCCTACCTATAATCGACAAATGGCGATCTTCTCTGGCCGTCGTGGTTCTTGGAAGACCTTGCCCAGGCTTTCTCTCGATGGATCCGGTATTCTGGAACTGTTTCCATAAGTTAAACACGACGCTGGGCGTGAAATTGAACTCTCTACAAATTTGGACTTGAGATTGGCCTGCTTCTAGCCTCCCCACAATTCGCCACCTCATTCCATCATCTAAACGTTGGTGGTTACTCATTTTTACTGTTACAATTTGAAATGAACCGATTGCTGCAAAATAACACCAAGAAATTCGCCGAGGTGTGCTAGCGAACGAAATGTGTCTTAACTTACGCGCGCTTATAAAACCTGTTTCTCTACTGGCTCCGTCTACACATACGTGTACGCTTACGTATTTGATGTACAAGATTTACGTTTTTGTCTAGAAGCAGTGGTTTTACATTCAGTTCAGTTCTTTTCATGAAATTCGATAAAACATGCAAATTCTTTTAATTTATTTCACCAGTGTATGTTTCTAATTTTCTTCGAATATAAACCTTGGGAAAGATTCTATTGGTCAGGAATGTTAAAACTGATTAAAAGTCATGCATGGAAGACTGCAGGTTGCAAAGTGGAATTTTGAACCCATAAGAGGGTTAAACACCTCCAGGAATTTGGAAAAGAAAAGAAACGGAGTTGAAACAAAATTTCTTGTTTTATAAAACGTTGAATTTTGACAGTAGAATACAACAGGCACACTCGACGCGAATTGTTTCATCTGATTTACGGGTATCGCCCTAATCCATGCGTTCAGACCTTCATTACAATTGCCGCACGAAACGCCTGGTTATCGTGTTAGGTAATTTCCATGTGAAAGTGCTCCAGACCAGGGACGTAATCCGTCAGTGTTATCAGCGGAAACGCGTCGAGTTAACAAGTGATTAGATCACTCCACATAATCAGTTGTGGCTTGGGAAGAGCTTTCCTGCAACTATCAATGAAAGCGGTGTTGCTGTTTCACATGATCAAAATGGAGATAAATTTTCCGTAGGCAGATTTGTATAGGTTATTTTTGATTACTTTCGCGATCGCGAATTTGAGGGGTTAAGATATTGGTTTTTAGTTTGATGATGTTTAATCTGGACAATAACAATATATTTTACATGGATCATATTAAAAAAAGCGTTCTTGAAGATGTCAAATCATGTTGACAGAAGGAATTTTTAGTTCCTTCTATGAATCTATGAAATTGAATATGTCGAAGACTACACAAATTTTTATAAAGATGATAGCAATTTTGTTAAGTAGATATACCGAACACTGTGACTGAATTGTGATGTATCAAGAAATTTCTGAAATAGATAACAGTTGCAGTTTTTGATAGAAGTTGCAGTATATAATTTTTTGATACTTAAATCAATTAAATATAGCATAATATATAACTAATAATACATTGTAAAAGATATAACTAATAGGGTACGGTGAAATACACGAATAATAAGTAAAATGTTATATTTATAAAATAATAGAATTATTTTTAAATAATAGAATATGAAATTAATAAAAATACAGTAAAATAGGACATTAATAAAAATACAGTAAAATAGGACATTAATAAAACAGTAAAAATATCAAATTAACAAAATATAGAAATGTATCAAGTTAATAAAATATAGCAAAATATGAAATTAATAAAATATAGTAAAGTCTAATACTGTTGTGTGCATAATGTATCTAATAGAGCATAAGTATTAGACACAATACTATGTTTCATTCAAGGAATTATTCCAAGTAACGAACTGAATTACAGTAACAAGACAATTTTTATTGGCTTCCTTAAAGTTTAAAAAGTAATGAATGTCTTTAAAACCGCGATATCACAACTAGATAATCACTCTTCTTTGACTGCTCAACTTTTTTCACCAAGAACCCATTATATCTGTGTCCGAATGTGGCTTTACTTTCAGCAACTTGCCAATCTATTAGACGCCGGATGTGATTAAATAAAATATATGATCCTCTCTCCGCGCACTCGAAAATCAATCGAAAGATTTCTCATTACCTTGAACTCTTTGGATCGACTCATTTTTTCCCATGCCCCATTCAATGCGGAGACAGCATGCGCTTCAAGACGCTCAGAAACGTTGAGACCTTAGTTCAAGTTCATTGGACGTGTTGCACCTCATTGGGATTTCCCCGTCACAACCTAATGATTTTTACGCCTTCCTTTCCTTGCGTCTGGTGATGGCACAGAAATAATTGTGTTTCCCCTATTGTGACTCCTGCTTAGGAAAGCGAAAGCGTTGCGTTTTTTCCACCCTTCAATCGAAGGATTCAATTCATTTGGATAATCTGAGTTATTCCGTTTCATTAAGAGCGGTTTGGTCTATATCAGATACAGAAGTATGTGTACTGGTGATGGAAAGCAATATCTACGATTCCTTATTGTAGTTGGCTCTCTTTTACTGTTTAGTTTTAAAAGCTTGTGTGCCGGGAAGATTGAGTGGATAAATAAACCTTGCAGCAAGAGTGTGTTACGGCACAATTTTTAAAATACGAAAAGGAATATAAATACATACATTGGTGTTGAAGAATACAATTTCCGATTCTTTATTTAATTTGGTTCTTATACAATTGAGTGCTAAAAGATAAGGGTTCGCGTGAAGCTTGAGTGGATGTTTAGGAGACCTTACGGCAACAGTGCACTATGGCACAGTTGGTAAAATATGAAAATGAACCAATCATATAAGTACGTACACTTTTGAAAATTATACAATTTCTACGATTACTTATTTGAGTCGGCTCTTCTTTGCTGCTCAGTTTTACAAGAGTGTGTCGTGAATATTGAGTAGATAAACATACGATACCTTCGCTATGGTACAGTTGGCTAAAGTATGAAAATGAACCAGTCATATCAGTACGTGGACAGACGGTAGAGGAATCAAATGTGATTCCTTATATAAGTTGACTCTGTTTTGCTGCTCAGTTTCAAAAAATAGTATATCATGAAAATTAAGTGTGTAAGTTGAAGACGTTGTTGCAACGGCACGCTCTGCCACAATCAGAAAAAATACGACATTATATGAGTTATATAATTATGTACACTGGCGTAATAATAACATAATATTATGGTAAGTAATAAATTTAATAGCATGCCAAAAATGAAATGGAATTCCAATAAAGGAATTCAAGGAAAATAACAATAATTGATGATTACTTATTTAAGTCCACTTTTTAAGCTTAATTATTTAATCTCACTTCGAGAACATCTGTTTAAAAGGAAAATGAGGTACAGAAGATTCCACCCCACCCTTAAGAACTGAAAAAATGAAATTTTTGTTATGTGCAAAAGTCATTTAAATAAGGTGATAAGATTCCATCCATAAAGTAACTATTCTTAATTAGTACAGTGTTCCTCCAATAGTTAAAAGAAAACGACTAAACATTAAAAACGAAATAGTTAAGTATTAGGTACACCATATTGGGGGGATACACTCCATTTTCATTGTAACAGCAGAGACGTCGTTTAGTCTCAAAGGACCAGATCCAGCGAATGATCCTCGCAGTAGGATATCAGATATCCAGTATTCCATCAAACAGAGGAGCCTTTGGTGATTCAGATAACCATTTCTGAGGGAGTAATTCCACCCCTTTAGTCTTAAGCTGACTTAATTACTCCCATTCCCTGCTGTATCCCCAGCACGCAAAACGCTTACTTGTTGGAGTAACTACGTGGCCTTATTAGTCAATTACGCTTAATTTCTTTTCCTGGTTACTCCTTCATTGGAACGGCCATTTGATTAAATCCCAAAAGAGGTCATGTGTGACCGTAATTCCTTCAGACATTTGCTCTCATCAAGCTCTTTAGCTTTCTCTCCCTTAACCCTCTGAGAGTTTTACACGCATATTTGCAATATCCACTCATTCCTGCATGACTTTTAATAAGTTTTGACCAATATATTCTTCCCAAAGGTTTCAAGCCTAAGGGAAAGACCAAAAAGCATGTCCGAAAGAATCTATTCTGGGGAAATGACCAAGTGAATTTTCCCAAAAGATTCTATTCTAAGAAAGGAACCAATAGAATCCTTCCAAATTATTATGTTAAGATAAAGGACCGCGATTAAATCTTTCCAAAACATTATAATATAAAGAAAAGTGCAATAGACTACTTCCAAAGCATCATATTTTAAGTAAATGAGCAATATAAATGGTCCAAATGATTCAATATTAAGGAAAGGCTTTATAGAATCTCTCAAACGGATTCAATTCTACAGAAGGATCTATCAGAATCTGTCCAAAAGACTTATTTTATTCAGAGAAAAGGACCAAGATAACTTTTTCAGAGAATTCTATTATTAGGAAAGGACGTATAGCATCTCTTTCCAAAGGATTCCACTTTTGAAATTTCAATAATCTTTCTAAGAAATTCGATATATGTATATTCTATGTAAATGGTCTACACAATCATTACAATGAATGCTATTGGTAGTAAGGACACCTGGAATATTATTACAGGGTATGTCGACTGCAATCCGGTGGATCCCATCTAATTTGATGAAAATATTTAGAGTAATGTGTCTGGCCTGGGGTGAAAAGTTATCTTCAAATGACGAAATATCTCGCCTATCAAGATATGGTCAGTTTTTCTAATGACGAAAATCTTTGTCATCAAGATTCGGTTAGTTTTACTAATAAAGAGATATCTTGTTTGTCAAGATAAGGTAAATTTTGCTTATGACGGTATCTCTTCGAGACAGCCAACAGGAAATATAATATTATAAACTGTCAAAATACCCGACCCTACTCGGTTTGAATTGGTTAACTCTATATTGAAGATATGATTAAAATATATAGGCACTTGTCTTTCGTGGAGTAACAAATTATTTTAACACCTTTCGTGCCATCTTTACAATTTCTACAACTTACTTTGCACACAAATACAACACATGCATATCCATTCATGTAACACATTTCCCATACATCGCACCCTTGCCGTATGATTAAGCTACAAAATTACGGAAAGGTGACGCTAAGGTTATACGACTACAAAAGACGATTTGGAATTCCCTTTCTTAAGTTATTTTCATGTTCAACTAAATGAATAAAAATAACGATTTACGGCGAGTGCTCGCACTCTCATAGTGAACAACCTGTGGCACTCTTGCATAAGCATGCCACATTGTCGAATTTCGCCATCTTCTCCTGTCATTATGACACAAATTTTTTAAAGTTTGTCAAAAGTTCTTGTTTGGATTTTTAAAGGGGACAGTAAACTTACAAAACACTCAAATTCGACCAAAATATCGAACTTTTGAATTTGCTATATTTTTTAACTTGACGCTAATAGCTGCAACTGTGAAAAATAATGTTTTACTTTTGACACTTTTCAACCGAGTTATGGTCCATTATATTGTTTTTTTCAGAGACTTGTTTGCTAAAAATTGCGTTTTCTCACATTTGATATTTTCATGCATTTTAGGTATTCGAAATGTTGCACGCGCGATTCTAATCACACGTATTGAACTCAAAATCTGCATTCTTAGTAAAGTTAAAAACAAAAGTTCTCCTAAATGAATGTTATATCTATACTATTTATATGAATATTGATTAGAAATTTAAAACTATTTGAATTTTGGATTGAAAGATTATGTCTTGCTAGGAAAATAATTTATTTAAAAAAAATGACATGTTAATGATACCTGGTATGTTTTATTCTAGGGTATGTAATGTATTTTGCAAATGAGTATTTTTGTATTCCGAGCCATAGAAATACGCCTGGAGCATTTTAAACGGTACAATTTTTTTGCTATATTTAAAAATTAAAATTTTAATAAATTAAAGCATTTTTATTATTTTGACACAAAATTTTTGTGGTAATTATTTGAGCTTATTACTAGTGACATATCCAAATTTTAAAAGAATCTCTTGAAAATTGAAAAAAAAGTTTGAAACTCCCCATAAACATTATTCATTCATTAACGGCATTATAATTTCAATAACGGCATTATACTTTCCATGACGGCATTATTCTTTCAATAACGGCATTATACTTTCAATAACGGCATAGTTACACTTTAACTGTGCTTTATTCTGACATGCCTGCCACTATAAGTCGAATACTTTGTGGTGGTATTGCAATGTGATTAAAATGAAATACCAATTTATTAAATTAATAAATATTGAAAAAACAGGAAACAAAAAAAAACAGCGATATAAAACAAAATAAAAGTTTTCGTGAAAAAAGTTGTTTCAATGATATTAATTACTGATTCTTTTTAATCTCTTCATCTTGCATAGTTACCACTTACAACTAAAAAGTGCACAAAATTTAAAATTCCAAACTAATGCAAAGCGAGAAAGAAACAGAAAATATCACTGCACGCGATCAAACAACACGAGTTTCCTTTTCATTCCCGTTCGTTGAAAAATGTGGACTGTCCCAAATATTCGGAAATCGCTTACATTGCGCAGAGAACAAAAATGAGACTCGAAATAAATGTAGTATCAAACCTGAAATTTCATACAAAAAAAATTAGAAAAATAATTGCTTTTTCAGCAGTATCGGTAAAGCAATCAAAAAATATAGTAATACTCAAAATACATCCCAGTTTTCACAAAACTACTAAATTATGGTTGATTTAAGTATACTTACTTAGGTGTTTTAGCATGAAACTTATTAAATATGAAAAAAAAGTTTGATATTTCATTCACTAAACTAATATATGATGTATAAAATGAAACCCATTGTAACCAAATATCTAAAATAAAATTCATGTGGTGCCTGTACAAACACACAAACACAAATTCGAGCATAGAACAGAAAGACGGACAGGTAGACTTACACAACCTAATTCAGTCACTAAATTAAGATAAGCGCTCTCAGTATGCAAAGTTTCATGAAAATATATTAAATCGTGTGGACATGTATACAGCACACACAATGCAGACAGACTGATGAACAGACAGACAGACACCAAACGCACAAGTGACAGATCTGGCATCAGTAGGGTCCAAAACGGATAGAAAACTTGAAATGGGTCGAAAATATTCAATGTACAAACAAACACTTCATTTATTTATGTAGAGGATATTGTTATAAGAGAGAGAGAGGACGAGATACCTCTTCGAAGCCACATGGAGTATTAAAGAATGTGCTTTAAATATTTATTGTTACTAATAATTCCTTTTTTACCATTATCTTAACCCTCCAATTGATTGTGTCGAGATATCTCGTCCATATAGATATGACCAATTTTGCAAATGATGAGATATCTTGTCATCAAGTTATTGCCGAATTTTTGGTGGAGACGAGATCAATTTCTAGTCAGTTTTCATCTAACGGCGAGGTATCTCGTTCATCATGATCTGTTCAGATTAATTAATGACGATCTCTGTCGTCCACCAAGACGTGATCAATAGTGCTAATAACGAGATATTTCATCCATCAAGATCTGTTTAGTTTTATTAGTCCACCAAGATATGGTCAATATGGCTAATTAAAGGATCAGTTTTGCTAATAAATACGTCATCTATCGAGATCTAGTCTGTTTTACAAAAAAGATGTATCTCATCCATAAGGATCTAGTCCGTTTTGCTAACGATAAGATATTTCGTCCATCAAGTTGTGGTCACTTGTGCTAATGACGAGATATTTCGTTCATTAAATGTCCTTGTTATTTTTGTAAATAACGATATACCGCGTCCAAACAACCGCAAGGTTGGTTGAATACAACTGTAGTTTTGAATAGTAGTTTTGAATCCACGAGTTTGAAGAATAGAGAGCTCCCTTAAGTCATACACATTTCTTCGTCTGGAACCCTTTTAAAAATATCTCCCCCATGAAAACAGATGCTGGATACAAGGATTCCGTGATTATGTCGAGCTTCGTGGGAATTCTATTGCGAGGAATAGATGGTGTCTAATTAATCTAAGCAGGTCTCTAGACAAGGCAACGCCACAGTACAATGCCCACCGCCTTATGTTGGTCTTGGGAGAAAAAATAAACACGTCATGGGACTTGCAAATTCCCGACTTCGAAACAGTTCCACCCCAAGTTGCCTTTAACACAAAGAAGGCGGAGTTGGATGGAGAAATGCGGAAACATGAAAGCAACTTCTGTTGGGCAAAAACAAAGTTGCTAGAGTGAAAGAAGTGCATTATATCTCCGGCGGAATCTATTATATTCGAAATTAAGAGCTTTCTATGAGTGAACGGATGTGAGGGGTTCAATTATTAAGTGAGATTATTTCGCTAGGAGAAAACTATTTTGTTCTCATTGATTAACACTTAGTTGTAAAAGTTAAAGTAAAAGTTTCATGAAAGCAACTTCATGGCAGAAACAAAGTTTTCTCTTTGACTCTTTTGGAGAAAGAAATGTTATCGCTGTCAAAATAATTTGCACTTAAAATTCTGAGCTTTAAATAAGTGAACGGAGGAGAGGTGTTGTATTATTATCCCTCCTACGCGGGTTTCAACGAGATATCTTGTTCTTCAAGATCTGACAAATTTTTCAAATGACCAGATATCTCATCATCAAGATACTACATATTTTTTTATAAAGGCAAGATCAAGTTTTAATAAGTGTTTTCTAAGTGCAATATATCTCGTTCATCAAGATGTAGGTCAGTTTTAAATCTATTGACGACATATCTCGTACATCAAGATGTGGTCAGTGTTGTTTTCTAACAATGAGATAGATCGTCCATCAATATGTAGTCCGATTTGCTAATGAAGTGATACCTCGTAGTGAGGTTTAAGTAATAATATTTGGCATGGAGGCATGTTCTTATTCATTAATGCTTAATAGTAAAGGTGAAAGTTTACATGAAAGCAACTTTATGGCAAAAATAAAGTTCTTTGGGACAGAGAAATTATATTGACTGCAAAATAAGCAGTTCTTGAAATTAAAAGCTTCACTAAGTGAACAGAGGAGAGGTGTTCATTTATTAATCATCCAAGCGGCTTCAACATGATAACCGTCCATGAAGATCTGACTGTCTTTAATAATAACGAGATATCTCGTCATCAATATTTTGCCAAATTTTTGATGATGATAAGATCTAGTCTATTGTTTTCTAATCAAAAGATATCTCGTCCATCTGGTGAGTTTTTTTTAATGACGAGATATCCCGTCCATTAAGATCTGGTCACATAGGCTGATGACAAGATAGCTTGTCGAGACAGCTTCCAGGATGTTTAAGTAGGAATATTTCGCAAGGAGGCAATTTTTTTTCGCATTGGTTAACGTTTAGTAGTTAAGATGAAAACAAATTTACTTGAAAGCATCTTCTGTCGGGCAAAAACAAAGTGATTTGTGTAGAGTAAATGCATTATGTCTCTAGCGAAATCAATTCTACTTGAAATTAAAATATTTCTATACATAAAAGTGACTTTTTTCTATTCATGAAATATGTTTAAATATTAAGTGAGATTGTTTAGTTAGTGGGAACTATTTTGTACTCATTTACTAAAGCCTAGTACTAAAAGTAAAAGTTTGCATGACAGCAACTTCATCCACAAAACAAAGCTTTCTTGATAGAAAGAAAGAAATTATATTGCTGTGATATAAATTGCACTTTAAATGAAAAACTTTGGATAATTGAACAGAGAGTAGGTGTTAAATTATAAAATCTCTAGTTGGTTTCGAAGAGATATTTCATAGATAAAGATCTGATCAATTTTGATTATCACGAACTATCTCGTCGTCAAGGTATTACTGACACTTTTTATGTTAATGAGATCAAGATCTGGTCAAGTTTTCATCTAAAGGTGATATATCTCGTCCATCAAGATCTGGTCAACTTTTTTCTAATGACGAGATATCTCATTCATCAGTACCATGTCAGTTTTGTTAATGATGAGTTAACTCGCATACACAACCACCGTGAAGTTGTTAGTAAGAATATTTTGCAAATAGCAACTTTTTCTGATTTATTAAGGCTTAGTAGTTAAGGAGAAAGTTTACAGAAAAGCAACTTTATGGCAAAAATAAATAAATGAAATGTACCTAAAATTAATAGCTTTCGATAACACATATTACAAGCGATTTTCTAAAATGTAAAAATACTTTTGCATGTATTAAACGTGTGAACATTTTTACATGATTTCTATTAACATATTATATCCTATCACAATTCAAACGAATTTTAGTTACCATAGATTCACAAATCTTCAAGAAGAGTGAAAGAGATTAAAAACTTCCTACTCCTAACTTCTTTGAAACGTATCGGGAATTTTACTTTTTAGCGTGTTCTTTTTTACGTATCATTTAACTTTTTAAAAAATTGACACCCTACATCAACTAATCGTCAATAATGGACGGGGGGTGCACGATCCGAAAACGTTCCATCTGAGATATCACAACCTTAAAAAGACTTTTGATGGCTCCATTTCCAAGTTACCAAACCAGTTAAGGCGTAAAAACTGATAACCTATCACAGACCTTTGGTTACACCGCGCAATAAATACGTTATAAGAGTTTAAAAAAATTGAAAAACTGACGCAACCTAGTTCCAAAGTTTTTGTTTTTCAAGCTTTTTTCCATCTCCTAGAAAAGTTTTTGCACTGTCAAAGTAATTTTTGAAACGTAGCCAGAGTTTGGTTTTTATTTTATGTAAATTGCGTTATAATGTCAATAATTTATAAAGTATGGTATCCTTGGTACAGGATTTTTGTGTTCTGAGAAACTATTGGGAATGATTTGATCGATGGCAAATACTTTTTGAGGGAAATACTTGATATTTATTTAGTTTAGCGAAAATGATGAGTTTTATGCTGTCAAATTAATTTTTCAATAGCAGTTTCGGCCATATTTTAATTAGATGCAAAAGAGGTTATTGTCACAGTTAAAAATGTGTACAAAACTTGGTATAGGATAACCTTATTTGTCTGTTTTCCTTTAAAATACAATGTATTCAGAAAAATCTTTTCAATATCGAATACTTTTTGAGGCAAACTCTTGATTTTTAATACAGCGTAGTTCACACACTGCGTAAATAACTTTTATGATTAAGAGTTTCGTAGTCAATTATCTAATAGTTTAAGAGTAGAAAGTTGCCATTCTTTGGAGAGTTTTCTTTTCCAAGCTATATGTTTTCAGAAACTATTTTAAATCTAAGAAGTATTCATATATTATGTGCGTTTGTATATAATATTTGTTTACAATGATGTTAATTTTTTTCTGACAGTTTAAGGGTAAAATTGCAAGTATTTCAAATAACAGTTGAAACAGTTGAACATTTTTTTACATCTTGTATATTAAACTATTTTTGCGGCTGGACACTTATGATGAAAAAGTTCATATCTGTTACACAAACGTGAGAGTATACACCAAATTAAAGAACACTAATAGTAAATTCAACTAAAGAATACTGAAGGAAAATAATAAATTTAATAACAGGATAAATAATAAATTTAATAACTGAATAAGAAGTACAAAAACGGGGCCAATAATGAATTCAATAACATGGTAAATAAAAACTTCAACAAAGTTTAAAATAACTTCATCAAAGTTTCAAATAATAAATTCAGCAAAGTTGAAAATAATCAATTCCACAAAGATGAAAATTATAAATTCAACAACATGGCAAATAATGAATTCAATAACATGATTAATGATGAATTAAAATATATGGTAAATAATAAATTAAATTATATGGTAAATAATAAATTAAATCACATGGTAAATACTAATCTTATAACTAAAATCCAGGTAAATTATAAGTTTGAATAAAGAAGCTCAAACTAAATACTTAATTCAAATAATGGAACTCACGTGTTAATAAAGGTAATGAAATTGTAAGCAAATTCATAACAGACTTAGTAACTGTTGATTAGATAATATGATTATATAGGTTGAATATTTATAACGAATATAGGTAAATTATAAGAATCCCTAACTAAACTATTGTGATATAACTCACATTTTTGAAATAAGCACCGTTAAGGCATGTTTCTCCTTTTATGTTAAAATTTAAATCCATTTTTATTCGAAATTTTCCAAAGCAAAATGCGTTTGTTATTAATGTTCTGATTTACTTTTGGAATCTCGTTTTTCGACACTTTACAGAAAAATAGTCACATGTGTTCCGAGGATGCAATTTGAGGCAAACTAATAACAAATTGAAAGTTAGTATAAGAAAACCAAACTACATGCTTCATAAATGCCTTAGCAAAGCGTAACAGCTCAATTGTTATTTTCGAAAACTTATAGCAACAAAAAATTGACAAAGGAAGATCACAAAAAAGTATTCATATTTTCGTTCACTTTAATCCTAAAGAGAGCAACGTTTTGAAGTTTTCAGAAACGTCCAATTGTGTCGAGGGAGAATTGAATTGGATTTATATTTCAATAAGGTACTTCCCTGGGAGGAATAGAAGTTTGAAATTCTGCAACATATTTTCCAAATCCGACAAAGCACTTCAAAGAATGTTTTGATACCACTGAAAACACAAACACAAAATCGTATTTATTTATCTTCTTTGGGTTAAAAAAATAATTTCATCTGTAGGTTGATCTATGAATGATCTCTCTCTCTCTCTCTCTCTCTCTCTCTCTCTCTATATATATATATATATATATATATATATATATATATATATATATATATATATATATATATATATATATATATATATATATATATATATATATATATATATATATATATATATATATTTACAATAATTTAAATCAGCTTAATCTATGTTGGACTTCTGCTAGCATTAAAATACGATACATTTTTAATATAATCTTTCTGTGGTAATAATAAATTCTGTGATAAATATACGTAAATTATGTTAAATACAAATTGAAGTAGAGAAATTTAAGTTAAATATTGAGTTTAATTATATGGTAAGTAATATACTCCATATATGAAGTTCAAGGTAAACAATAAAGAAATTCAGGTAAATAATAAATAATTTCGAATAAATAAATTCAATGTAAGTAATAAATTAGTAACATGGCAAATAATAAATTCAACTAGATATTCATGTCAAATAATGAATTCAACAAAATATATTCATTAACATGGTAAATAAATTCAATAACATGGTAAATAATAAATTCAATAACATGTCAAGTAATGAATTCAGTAACATGTTAAATGATAAGTTCAATAAAAGTAATGAATTCATAACAGGCTTAATGACTGTTGATTAAATTATATATAATAAAGTAAATATATTCCGATTACTAAATAATTTAAAACTACAGTCTATCTCGATGTTATTCTTAATTGCTAGTTTATAGTATACTAGCCAATAGATGGCGTTAAAGTTTCTTTCGTCTTTTTGGTAATATATTCTATGAATGAACACTTTTCATCAGTCGAAGAATAACGTTGATTATTTAGATTTATAAGCAACTGAATTCTAATAGAATATATTTTCTCTATTTTTCAACCGAAGTGTGTCAAATACGCTCACACAAAAATGCACATTACCAGTATATATTATTCTAAAAATTAAATTTTCAGAAAAATGAGTTTTATAATTTCACTCGCTGAACTGTTTGAAATATAACAATTAGACTAACTTAAACTCGTCGCTACCATATGTTAACTACTATTTAGTACATAACAAATGTGAGAGCTATTTAAAATAGGAGTATTAGACTTTCAATTTTGAATGCAGTAATTGAATAACTTCGTTTCAAAGGGAATTGTGACAAATGTTTGGTTACACTATTTGCAATGGAACTTTACAACATGTTAAATGCCACATAATATTATATCATAAATAAATAAGATTAAATACAAGTCGAAATTGTTTCTGATAAACTACATTAAATTGACCTCAAAATGACGTTTAATAGACTTCAATTAGAATGAACTGGAGGAAAGAAAATTTCAAAACATTTGCCAGCATATATTATAATATAAAAGATAAAATATGCGTCATAAAGAAATACTATTTTGAAAATGTTAACAATTCGGATCCCAGGAGAAAATTCCTAGTTATAAACATAGAAGTCCTTAAGGCTAGGCCTCAACAGGCTAGGCCCTTAAGGCAACCTCGATTTCTAGTAGCGGTGACCAAAAATTCGCTGCCGCCGAAAATCCTCAAGGTGCACACACTGCGATAGATAAATTGTTGGATTAGAACAGTTTTCGAATGGATGTTATTGAAACTACTTGTGTGATCGCTCTTTTGCTTCGGGCGAAAAGTAAACGGCGTATGGCATCGTTATCGGGTACATCCAATAACTAGTGAAATATTAATGGAAGGGCAGTTTTACAAGTTATTTAAAGATATTGTGAGCACCCTGCAAAGTTTTTCTAGTATTACCGAATGACAAAAAGTAGTTTTGACGAATTGTTGGGAATAATTGGTCCATCAATAACATATAGTTATATCATATATTAACTTCACTTCAGCCTTCAGTTTTTCTTTCAAATTAAGGTCACTATATTCCTTTAATAGTTTATTATCTTCCATTTATTTAATAAGTAACTCAGTATCAATTACTGTTATTCAATTTTTTAATCGCTGCGAATGTTTAGTCGAAAGTTTGTGCACTTGTATTTGAAACAATAAGTTTATTTTTCTGACAGAAAAATCGCTCGACTGGTAATCGCAATTAGAGGCCAAGCCTAATATTCAATGTTTTGCGGAATGCCCTTGTTGGTTTGAAGCATTTTATTCTTTATAACATGTTTTACATAAAAATTTTACAGAACAATGTTCTTAGTTTTAGTAGTTTAATTAACTGAAAATGAGAGCTTAAAAGCTCTCTAGCATGTATGGTATGGAAATCAGATAACTAATTAAAGACATTAATAGATCAGCTAGGTCAATTTGACGTAAGTAGCAAATATGGTCAAGCTGAAAATACTTTCGATTAAATATTTACAATAAATTTTAACTTCCAATTTCATAACTTAAATTAAACTTTTTAATTTATTAAACTGAATTTTTATTACAAATTGATTTTACACTTTAATTACAATTTCACGAGTTAAATTAAAATTCCAAATTGATTCTGAACTGTAATTCAAATGGATTTCGAATTTTACCACTTTACTTGTATAATTCCACTAAATTAATTTAAACTTTAATTCAAATTTAATAATTGTAATTTTATTTCTGGACTCTAATAATTGAAACTTTACTTTACATTATTCCCACTATAACATGAAAAATTTTAACGTAAGAGTTGAAATTTTAATTTTAGTTAAATATTTTAAATGTTAATTCATATTTAATTGCTTCACTTTTGATTCTTCCTCTTTCATAATAAAATGTTACTTCTAAGTCAATAATGTTTTATTTAAATTTAATAAAATGATTTTAATTCCAATGTACTAATTTTACTTTTATAATTTCAGTTTAATACTTAAAATTCCAACTAAACCTTTAACAACATGACTTTTAATTCTTCCCCTTTCAAACTACAAATGTTAGTTCTAATTTAATAATTTTAATTTCACACAATTCCACTCCCCAATTTAATATGTTTTATTTCAATTTCAATTTGACCATGTTACTGTCCTTTCTCGGTGTCTTTCAATGTGCTTCCTCTGTCATAATCTGGGTCGTAAATCAAATTAAAAAAATTAAATTACAATTCAATAATTTTTATTCTAAAATTTAATAATTTCAATTTTAATTGTGATATAAAAATTTAAATTTTCTTTTAAACAATATAAATACACTTAGCAAGGTAAGCTATACATTTCACAAATGGGGGAGATAAAGTCCACAGAAATTGGGAATATTTCGTTTCCTTTAGAAGTACAAAAAGTGTGAAAAGCCATTTTCCGCCTGAGCGCATTTTGAGCGATTTATCATTACTGGCTAAACCAAATATATAAGAAATTCTTTGCGGTCAATGGCGATAAATTTAACTTGATCGTTTCTTCCGAATTGAAAACGTGATGTCCTCTGATCGGAATTTATGTGTTGGCTATGCCGAGTAAGGGGAAATATATTATTGCCGAAAAGGTGACCAAGGCTTAGGTAGCAGCGTCATGTAAAAGATATAGGCAATGAAGGTATTACATTTTAGCATAAAACAAGCTCATTTATACAATTACGTTTCTGGAAGATTGGTGGATTAATTTTTTCTATATATGTTTAACGATCTGAGCGTCACAAAATTTCCAAGTAGTGCAGTATAGCTTTTACTTCAGAACATACTTAAAGACAAAATGAGTTCATTTATTTTTTGAAAGAATGCAGGGTTTCTTTTAACCTTTAGAAAGATTCTACTGTTCTTTTCCTTAAAAATATAATCATTTGGAATTATTATATTGGTCTCTTCCCCTTGGAATAGAAGAATAATTTGAAATGATTCTGTTGGCACAATCTGTAGAACATTGTCACGTGAAGAGATTTTATTACTAATTTCTATAGAATAGAATGCTTTGGAAAGATTCTATTTCTCAATTTCCCAGAATGGAATCCTTTGGAAAGTTTTAATTGTTTTCTTCGTTAGAATCGCATCCTTTGTAAAGATGTGTTGTTTTTCTCAGAATAGAAACCTTTATAAAGAGAAATATGATATTCCGCCTCTCATTCGAATAGAATCTTTTAGAAATGCAAATATTAAATTACTCCTTTCCTTTGAATAGAACCTTTTAGAAAGAGAAACATTATGTTACTCTTTTCCTTAGAATATAATCTTTTAGAAGGATTACTTTGATCCTTACTTGAAATAAAAATCATTTGGAAATATCCTATTCGCAATTTCCTTGGAATAGAAATCCTTGGAGAGATTTTAGTACTACTTTTCTTTGAAAAGAATCCTTTCGAAATGTTATAATGTTCGTTTCCGTAGAATAGCACTCTTTGGAGAAAGATTCCAATGCTCTTTTTTAAGAATAGAATCCCTTGCTCAGTTTTGCTAATGAATGGTTACATCGTAGAAAGAGATAAGGTTAAAATAATTCAGAGTTGAGAAATCATACTCCAGAGTAATCAAGGACTCTGGAGCATGATGTCATAGTCCAGGAGTGTTAGATGTGATTTATCGTGAATATGAGAAAAAGTTCGTATATACCTAAAATAATAATATATAGACTTACAGTTTGGAATTATTTTATTCTATAGATTCAACAAAATACCCATAGACGGTAAGTTTAACGAAAAACGAGAATATCCATTGAACATTTTGAAGCTTTTGTGTAAGTGCATTTATTGACGTTGTATGTCTTGTGTTATGCGTAACGTGGGAAAATTCGGTCCTTTGCGCCATCAAACCACCCAGAACGATTAATATAAAAGCGTTTTTCCTAACATAAAATAATATTGTTTGAATTAATACATAACAAATTTTCTTCATGGGAATGTTGATAGGTAGTTAATTAATGTCACACTTAAGGGGTTATGGTGGTTATTACAGGTTAGGAACACAACGGGTTATTGGCGATGGTCCAGAATCAACCCCGAAGAAGAAAAAAAATCCGAGGACAACACCCCATAATTTTGAACAGCATTCAGAAGACGAAATATACACCTGAGATGACACCCCATTCTCCCAACTTCTACAACCCACCAAACTAAGGACATTTTTCAAGACACGACAAATGCAACGTAATCCAGTCTCCGCGTACACGATGGTCTTCTATCGGACCAAGTTTCAAACTCGCAATCTTCTGGTTACTAATCCATAACTCCTCCTATTGGGCTACCGCGGCCTCGTATGGGAATGATATTAAAAATAATTTTAATAAAATCGTATTTTATTATTATCTCTAAGATGAAATCCTATCAAAACTTCTCATAACATTTATTCAAATCTTACATTTATTGTAAAATATTAGTTAATGCAATGTTTTAAATTAAGTGTTTGAAAGCCATAGTTAAACGAGTTTTGCAATATTTCTATACATAAAGCAGAGTTGGCCGTCTGTTTTCTCTCTACAAATCTTCACCGTTTGACCATTCCACACCAAATTTGGTACACCTATACTTTAGAACCCTGCGATTTATGTAAGCTACATATTACCCCCCTTTCTGGCCTTAGTAGTTCAGAAGGGGCCAAAACTAATTCGAAATTGCTATAGGAATATCCTTGAGTAAGAAATGATTGCTGTACGCAGCTCAATTTATTTTACCCAAATGGTTAAAAAGAAAACTTTTCTAATAAAATTGTTTTACCGATATTGCTTTAAAAACAATTCTTTCCAAAACAAATTAAATTATAATACTTACGTTTGAGCTGACTTTTTATTTCTTCACATAATAAAAATAATTTATGAATAGTTGATTGATGAAAAATGAATATTTTATAGATTTAATTTTACATAACTTTTATTTTGAAGTGGAACATGAAAAGCTCAAACAGAAACTCATTAATCATAAAAGGGTAATATTGCTACTTGGTATCTGGCAACTCCAGAATTATTGCTTAATTTTTTAATTTCAATTCTGTGTTTCTGTATTTCAGTTGACAGCGAAATGTTGCAATCGTGTGTAAGCATTTCCAAGTACAGTGGATTGCGTTTTTACGAACTCGTGGGAACCGAAATAAAAGTTTGCAAAATCGAAATTTCGTAAATGGGAATGGATTTAAAAAAGCAAAAAATACAACTTGTTCTAACCTTTATTCATTATCGATTGAAAAAAAAATCAGCCATCTTCGTTTGCTTTATGATAGCCATTTCGGTAAACATTCCATAGAGTTGATGCTGTTAAGCATCTAAAAATGATCATCTGCTTCCAAACCGATGTAGTCCCAATAGCCATTCTGTGACTTCTTTGATAGTTGGCCTTGGGATGACCTCTACACAATCATCTGCATCGGATTGTTCTTAGGCATTGCCACTCAATACCTGATTGATGATTTCATCATCCGATATCTCATCGGAGCATGCTTGAACGTTCTCGTCCACAATAAGAAAATCATGAAATGTATTTTCATTAACTTGAGGATCCCTTAGACGAAGTTCCTGGTTCAAAGTTTCATCTGAGCTGAGATCGAAATAAATCTTGGGGATTTCTTGTTCTATATCATTAATGAACCCTGTTTGTCGAAATGAATTGGCAATCGTTGCTTGGGAGACGTCATTTCATATACAAACTGACAGATGCATCACGCTTAGTATATCAATCTCATAACGTTTTTCAAGTTCGAGGTTCAGAATTATCGTTTTTAAAAGCATCCCTCTATATTTTCGTTTAAAACAATGGATGATGCCCTGATCCATGGGATTCAAAACCAAAATTGTCGAAGCCAAATTCCTTTCCCTATGACCTCCTCCCCCTTACCAGCTAGGGAGATCCAAAGTCTAACCAGTCTGAAGAAATGTCACCTTTACCCGTCAAAGCTTTCCTGTCTGAAGGAAAACATTGAAAATAAGGTGAGGAAACGAAGTTCGTAAAAAAGAGAGAATGTGTAATTTTGGTTCGTAAATCTGAGGGGAAATTAACATTATTTCTATGGGATGCTGTTCGGAGTCAACGTAGTATTTAGTAAAAACGTGCAGGTCGTAAATTGGAGGTTCGTAAAAACGCCACTGTATTATGAATACAGGTGTATGTATTTTTGTAAATAAATCGTAATTGTCTCTATCAATATTGCTCAGTCTTTTCTCGAATTGTTATATTTCAGAATATATCAATGAACTCGAAATTTGGCACATTTTCGTATATCTTTCTTTTTTTTCAGAATTTTTTCAGGATCAGAATTTTGTTTCTGCTTGTATTTATGTGTGTTACAGTATTTTAAATATTGTAGATATATTATTTAGGAGTTATATTTTATTTATTTATTTACTTCCTGCAAAATATTAGACTTGAGTAATATGTATATTTAAACTTATATAATTATTTCTTTGACTTAATATGTGATGGTTTGTAGAATTTTGCTACATAAAAATAAATATACAAATAAGATTATTAGGTCAGGTGTGTGTGTGTGTAACTGTTGATTTCAAAATTACCACAATTTTATTTCTGATTGTATTTATGTGTTCCCCAATATTTTACCTATTGCAGATATATTATTTAAGAGCTTATTTTTCATAAATTATTTATTATCTGGAAATTACGCTAGATAAGCGTAATTTCTTGACTGTATGTGTATATTTCGACCAACTTTTTTATGTCGGGTATAATACGTAATAGCTTGCAGATTGCTGTGTTTAATAAATATCAATAAAATATACAAAACGAAACAATTATTTGTAAGGTGTGTAATTTCGTATTTTAAAATGATCGATAAATTTAAAAAATCATTTTAAAATAAGATGGGTTACGTTGAATTATAACAGGTAGTCATTAGTTGTAGTTCAAATATATTTCAAAAGCTTTCCAGATTTTCATTACAAGACAGTTAAAATCAATTAAATTTAAGTTTGATTTTCATGTTTCATGTATATTGTTGAAAGCTGTATTCCATAGACAAATAACTACATATATCATTCTAATATGTACGTGGTTTCTAATTAGAAATCAAATCAGAATTTAATAATGTACCCTAAGGGTTCCATTACCAACTGAATGCCTGTTGGAGTAAAAATAATTTTAATCAAGACTTTGTTGATCTTGGAATAATATCACAGTTAGTGATTTTTTTTTAATTGAAATTTTCTGTCTTAAGTTACAGAAGATCGAGATTTCTTACTCTACAAATTGAAGATGCTCTTATGCAATTTAGATTCATGTGAAACAACCGCTAAAAGCAGAAATTTTCTATTTTAAAAAGTTGCAAAATCTTTTTTTCTTTTTTTTTTGAAAAATTGTAATCAATTGAGTTTACTTTGTCTAAACTGATGCCATTTATTTTTAACACAAACTCCATTATTCCACGTGCAGCTGAATGTAATTTCCAAGAAAAAAGCGTTTGTTTCAAAATAAATTAATCACGAATGCCGTAACAATGTAATTTAATATATTCTCATATTGATGAAGAAATTCAAAAACATGGCTCACTAGGTGGAAGAACGCCACAAGTAAAACATATTCATAGGAACATTAAGTGAAAGACTATTATATTGAAAATTCCTCATTTTTACTGAAAATGGATGTAGGGGATGTTCGTAATCACTGTAAAACTCAAAACCGACTTCTGACACATTTATATACATATTTGCGTCCGAAGTAAATTTAAACAAATTGATTGCTACCTAAAAGTTATAGCGATTATATAAAATTATTTTTTATACGTAATGAATTCTTTTATAAAAGAATCTTATACTGATCACTTTTCAATAAATACTCAATTAATTCAACCCGAGAAAAGCTAGGTAATTCCGCTAGTGATTCTACAAAATGACAAGACTTAAATTATTTTATACCATTCCAATTGAACAAATACATGGACTGATATATATATATATATATATATATATATATATATATATTTTAAGCATTGCATATGAATAGTCAAATTAGCTTTATTAGCTCGATTCCCCCTCCCTTACCCAAACTAATCATAACTTTCCTTTCTAGTTTTGTCCCCATGCTATACTATAAACAGACTGTCAAAAACAACAAAATCGCGAAACGTCAGTAAACTTTCTACGAAAACAACTTTTTAAACTGAGTGTTCAAACATCTTCAAGAGAAAGCAACTATGTACGAAAATAAAAGACGTTCTCCCATCACGTTGCAAGAAGAGCAAAGCAAATTTACATTTGAATTAGCCGCGTGTCATTCCAATTATCACACACTCTTGAAACGTATAATCACATCGGGCTCCTGTAATTAAAGTATAAGATATTTCCCCGTCCAGATAGTTTGTGGTGTGTTTGCGTTTCTCTTTCATCCTTAAATTACAAATAATTTTGAGATGGAACGACTTGGGGATGGATTGATTTCCTAAAAATGAGGTGAATGTGCTGGACTGGCCTGTTCAGAGCCCCGATCTCAATCCGATCGAACACTTGTGGTACAAACTATAGTACGACACCGCTGCGCACCCATATCTCCCCAACAGTCTCTTCTTACAGGAGACATGGCGAGCTATTCCTGTCCAGACTTACAGAGAACTTGTTGAAAGTTGCCTCGGCGTCTTGCAGTTGTAATACAAGCAAAAGGAGGGCCTACCCATTACTAATTTTTTTTACGTTTAAATAAAATAATAAAGCACTTTTTCTGAGAAATATGCACCTTTATAACGTAAACAGTCCCGTTTTAAATATAAATTGCGAATTTTAAAGTATACCACCAATTAAGCAAAGTGAAGTGCATTGCAAAGACAAATCGCCATACATTGGTAGTCTTGCTCCACATGAAGAGGAGTTATGGAAATATTTTGATGCCATATTTGGCACCTGGATTGATTCCACCCTAGGTGGATTTTCTCTCTTCAGCGTTTGTAAAAAATGTTCTTTCTTGTAAGTACATCTACTAAGCAATGTTTGGTGCACCCCCAACTTGGCAAAAATAAATAACCATCTTTCCTAACACCCAGCACAAGCAGATTTCGATTCTGTAGGTTCTGTTAAGCCAATTGCATTAGTTGAGGAAGAGTTTTATGCGGCTTTATAAAAACATAATTTACAGTTAATTTCACCTGGATTACTAATCCTTTCGGACACATACTAAAGAATTATGTGTTAAAAGTGAAAAGTTTAAAAAATTCCAAGCATAAGACACCCGCATTATTGAAAAAAAAAACGTCGCCGCCAAACACAAAAAGAGTATCACTATCATGGGCTATTAAACTATCTTCTCCCAAGAACGATTCCCAGCTCTCATGAGATATAATCCAATTTGCAAAAATCACCTAAATAACGCAAAAAATCACGTTTTTAACTCACAATCTCGCGTTATCTGGGTTAATAAGTGCGTAATTAGATGTTCCAGGGCGAAAAAATCACGGATTTTTAATGACTCAATCGCCGATAAACCGGCATGGGTAATCGCGTCCAAAACAAAATCCCACACAGCGACGATGAAAATGACTTAATTTACAATCCCCCCCCCCTCATCCGTCCGAAACCTGGAGCGGACAGCGCTTGTTTAACTGGGGGCTCGAACTAAAGCGATCACCCTCCTAACGGCGGTATACCGCGGATAAAATAAATACGCAAAAAACGGGACATAAAATCCGCGGTGGCTGATTTCAAATTGCATATCATTTCCTAAGTTGAGAAAGCTGTTAACCTGGCATCCGGTTGAAACTCTCCTTGCTGCAATATTCAGGTCCCGCGAGAGCCGGCCAGGAGGGCATTAGATAGTCTCTATTGGCCCATTCAGTGTCGATTTTATAGAAGTAGCTGTCATAAACTGAACTCATAAAATCGTGATTTACGCTGAAACCTCTGCTTTTGCGGATGCTTAATGTCATCCGCCGGATATTGCGATAGAAGGGCCGCGGACAAAACCAAGGAAAGCGGCGTTAGGTTCTTATTGTCGCCGATGCTATCCTTACGGAGGAATTGAAAACGTTTCCGTTGAAGACCACCCGCTTTTGCCAAAGTGTTCCGTTCTGACGTTATTTGAATTCAAGTCACTGCTGCAAGGCTGTAGATTTATTAAAACCTATGGACGACTTTTACTTCAACTTACATCAAATACATGAAGATTAATGTATTGGTTAAGAACTCTGACAAACTTCTAAACCTTTTTATATGGAAATTAAAGACCGGTGGAAGATAAATGGAATCTTTAAAGTTATAACGGTATATTACCTTTAAAAAAATTTAACTTTTGCCTCTTTTACCTATAAATTCAGGCAGATCTGTTAACTTTATGGCGGTAGCTTTGATATATTTACTCATTGTTATTTATGTTGAAACCTCTTTTTCAGTTACATAATATAGTCCGCCGGATATTGCGATAGAAGAGCCTTGGACAAAACCAAAAGAAGCGACTTTGGACTTTTAGTGTCGAAAATGCCACCCTTAATGAGAGATTGAAAACGTTTCCGCCTAAGAGCTCGCGATTTTGCAAAACAGTTTCCTTGATAAACATTATATAAATTCAAGTCACATTATGAACAACCTTTACTTTAACGGATATCAGAGAGACGAAGATTTAAGGTATTGCTTAAAATATCCGTCAAACTTTTAAATCCTCTTCATGGTAACTCAAGGTGCAAGATAAAATGTATATATGAAGTTATAGCTGTTTCTTATCTTCATAAAAGAATTTTACTCTCTCTCACTTACCTCTTTTAGTCTCAATTCAGACCATTGTGTATGTTTTGTCATGGTAGCTGTACTATATTTTATCATAAAATTATTTACTTTCAAAGTAGAGGTAGGCATTTAACTAACGTAGCACTGGAGCTACACGACGGTGTGAACTGCATATGACAAATATTCATGGTAGAGCGGCTATTTCAAAACCATTGATTACGCCATGCAATGCCTTGAAGCGACGAATATGGTGTCGCGAGCATAAAAATTGGACACAACAACAATGGGCGAATGTAATATGGTCAGACGAATCGTCGTTCACATTATTCCCGACAAATGGACGTGTTTACGTTTGGAGAACGCCACCAGAAGCCTATCAAGTTGACTGTCTTCGGCCTACGGTTAAGCATGGCGACGGTTCAGTGATGATCTGGGGTGCGATATCAGATCGTGGTCTTGGCCCACCTGTTGTTCTGAATGGCCGTGTTACAGGAGAGGATTATTCCAGGCTTCTGGCTGACCATCTTCACCCTATGGTGCAAACTGTGTTTTTCGATAAACGACCGTCTTCCAAGATGATAATGCCCCCATTCACACCTGTGGAATTACCATAGACTGGTTTTATAAACACGACGATGAAATAGAGCACCTCATCTGCCCCCCTCAGTCCCCTGATCTGCCCCCCTTAGTCCCTTGACCTCAATATAATTGTACCTTTGTGAGGTATTTTGGAAAACAAGTCTAAACAAATATCTGAATTTAATTCCAGATATTTTATTGCAATCTATTATATTTTATACATTATCTATTAGTTTAGTGAATGCAATATTAAACATTTATTTATTGTTATATTTAAATGACTTTCATGCTAAAACACCTGAGTAAGGACATTTAAATCAGCCATAATTTGGTAGTTTTGGAAAAATTGGAATGTATATTGAATATTACGATTACTTTTATTTGCTTTACCAGTACTACTGAAAAATTATTTTTTTTATGGAATTTTAGCACTGATACTTCATTTATTTCGAGTTTTCTTTTTTCGTTCTTTGCGCAATGTAAACGATTTCCGAATATTTGGGACAGACTATATTTTTCAACGAACGGGAATAAAACGGAAACTCGTGTTTCTTTCGCTCTGAATTAATTTCGCATTTCTAAATTGTGTGCACTTTTTAGTTGTAAGCTGTGGCAACTGCGAGATTAAGAGATATAAAGGAATCACAAATTAATATCTTTAGAACAACTTTTTCCAGAAACCTTTTAGTTTGTTTGATTTCGCTGTTTTCTTTTGTTTTCTGTTTTAAATATTTATTATTTTAATAAATTGTGTTTCTTTTACATCACGAGCAACACCACCACAAAGTATTCGACTTAAAGTGGCAGGTAAGTCTCAATAAAGCACATTTTAAGTGTAATTATGCCATTATTGAAAGAATAATAATGTTTAAAAAGCCCGAACTAGAACTTTCAAACATTGAAACATTTTTTGTCATAATGACAGGAGAAAATTGTGAAATTCCTCAATCTCGCATGCCGGATGCAAGAGTGCCACAAGTAAAAAAAATATTGTTTTGTTGACTATGAGTGCGAGAGCCCTTGCCGTAAATCATCGTTTTTATTAATTGAGTTGAACATGAAAAGAACTTACGAAAGGGAATTCCTAATTTCCCTTAAAATCGTCTTTTGTAGTAGTAACCTCAATGTCACCTTTCGTCATTTTGTAGCTTTGTCATACAGCAAGTGCGTGATGTATGTGAAATGTATTATGTATATGAATGCATATGCATGTGTAGGATTTGTATCCTACGTAAGTGGTAGAAATGATAAAGATGGCGAAAGGTGTTAAAACTTTATTTTATTCTACGAAAAACGTAAGTCCTTATATATTTTTATCATCTCTTCAATTAGAGTAAACCAATTCAATCCGAGTAAGGTCGGTTATTTGCTAGTAATTTTTAAACTGTAACTTTTTATTTTTGCAATAGGAATGTGTGCGAATTAGACACTGACGTCACGACTTTTATGTCCTTTGGAATCTTCTTCGCGATTGTTTTTGGTAGGTATTTAATTAACACGAACCGGACCAGCACAAAGGGCTATTGCGATCGTTTTCGGAATCGCGTACTAATCACCGGGAGTTGGCGAGCGTTATTGTTTTTTGTTTTGAAATTTGGCACACATAGTCCACGTTTTTTTTTTGTAAATTGTGTGTCCAGTCTGAATTTTCAAACTTATGTATAACATTTTAATATGCATTTATTAGTTTTTTTCTCTCTTTAATCAACGTTTTCGACCTTTTTGGAATTGTCACGGGCAACGCCGTGCTAGCCACTTAGTGGATAGTGACGTATGTTTTTGTCTTTCGCTGATTAAGTGTGTGTTCGGGCTTTGTCTAACACAGTTGTTAGGAGATAAGTCTAAAAGACGTTAGACAGTTTAAGAGGAAAAAAGAGTCACTACTACAGCCGCAATTCATTTAAGAAAAATCTGAAGAATTTACACACAAGTGAAGTTTTTATGAAAGAAAAAACTATTTATTTTATATACTCTTTGATTCAGGAAATATTTCAGGCTTTATTTGGGGATCAAAGCGATTGAAAAAGTATTTTTTTTTATCAAAAGTAATAAATAAAAAATGCAGTTAAAACCTTCTCTACAAGACCAATAAAAATTTGAACCTGCCTTTTCGGAGTTGTAAAGGTTTCTTTCGTTTAGAAAAGAAGTCGACGAGACAAAATACGACATAAACAACAACGTTAATCAGAAATAAAAAATTCTGATTCTGTCATTTAAACTTTTCAAAATGTTACTGAACTCAAAAAACATGTGTGAAATCAGAACATAAATTGTGTCCGCGATACAATTGATTACTGAAAGGGAATGGCGTATGAAATTTACTGTCAGGTAAAGCATTAGCAAATCTCAGAAATCTGTTTGTGTAAAAAAAATTCTGTGTGTCAAAAATCTGAGTAAATGTCTATTTTAATCCTCTTAGAGTCACGAGATTAAGAGAAATGTGCTAAAGATTTTACTTCAGAGCACACATAATGGCTAAATTACTAAATCTATTCGTTTAAAAAGTCATAGGAAAGATTATATTGGTCAACATCAAAACTAGTTAGGGTTCATGCAGAGAACATGTGGGTTGCCGAATGGATATACAGTAGAAGTACAAAAGTATTTGGACTCTGCAGAAATTCGGAGGATGATCCATTTTAGTGTGGGGTTGTTTTACTGGTTATGACCCGGCCCATTGCTTTATGTACCTAGTACCGTGAACGCTGAAGTGTTCCTCAAAGGTTTGAATAATTTGGCCTTGCCTACACTATAGCACTACTACGGCGATGATGGTTGTTTCTTGCAGCAGGCTCGAGCTCCATGTTATACTGCAAAACGTGTGCTGGACTGATTTACTGAAAATGAGATGAATTTGCTTGACTGGTCTCCTTCGAACCCCAATCTTAATCCGATCCATAGGTGTAGCTAGGGTTGTTGAATGGGGGGGGGGGTCCTCACGAAAATTATGGACTGTACCCCAGTAAAAAGGGAAAATTTAAATCAATTGTGTTAGTATAATTAACAGAAGTTAATTAATAGATATAATTATAGATAGATATCTCGTTCATCAAAGTATGATCAGTTTTACAATGATGAGTTTCCTTGTCGAGGCAACCACCAGGAAGGTTAATTGTTAATGAAATTTATTTTGCCGTTAGTATTCTCCTGAGTTCAAAAGCGAATGTTATTTTAAAGATACACCACACACACTACTGTTCTTGTCACACTTCTACTATGTCTACTTAGGGGTTATATAGAAAACTATGTAATCTACCTCCCTTATTACTTCTATGAATTTCAGGTTGTCTAATCAAACACAAATCATAAATTATTTAGTTTCTTCTTCTGAAAATAATTTATACTAAACCAAAAGTAATTCCTACCTACTCCCGAATGTCGAAATGTCAAAACAAAAATAATCGGTTTTACTCAAAAGTATGAAACGCCAGCATGTACAGTCACTGCGAAAAACCAAACCAACCCCTCTATTTCTACCATTATATATAGTAGAGCATTTTTTCAAAGATATCATTCAATACGGAATAACGTCGTCTTCAAATTCAAACGTAAAAGCATGAAATAAGTTAAGCCTTCATATCAACTTTTGCTTAAACAACAGAATTTCCAAGAGCAACTCTTGTTTTGATGCTTTAATTAGATTCTGCATTGTAATATTTGTCTAAATATGAAATTTTATGTTTTTACTATCGTTGTATCCGTAGATATTCAATGTTATTTTTTCTATTTCAGGGAACATCTCCACATTGAAAGTCGGTAGTCGTTCATCGAAATTATTTGTAGTCAAGCAGGAACTGTTAATTTGTTGCTTGACTAAAAGAAGATTACAAACAACCTTCACCTCCTGGAGGTGGTCTTCATGAGGTATCTCGTAATTAGCAAAATTGACCACATCTTTATGGACGAAATATGTAGAAAGAGAGAGAGAGAAAAATTATAATAATCAATTTCTCTGTTTAGTTTCACCGTTGACTCCTATTTTTAACAGTTCATGATTCCTGTTAAACTTATTTCATAACTGTTGTTGTTAGTAACTTTTGACTAAGCTTTTCATAATAACAGTTGATATGTACTGTTATCGCAAAGTAGCAATAGCCGTTAAAACTGTTATCGTAAAAACATAGTTTTTCCCATCTTTAATTTAGATTGATCATTGTTCAGCACATGACATCACACATGACAGGTGGAAGACAATATCCTTTAAATTACATAAATAATATTTCGAAACTTTTTCAAATATCTACAAGTTCCTCATGTGTGTTCTAATTTTTTAACTTTTTTATGCCCCTAAAATCACCGTAGTGAAGAAAATTGAAGCGTAGCAAAAAAACCTACCCAGAGGAGATCTGAAATTTCTATGGTAATATTAAGAGTCTTTCTGGGTCGATTTTTGTCAAAATATACCAAGATTTCTATACATAATTTATTCAAATCTTAATTTAATAATTAATAATGAAGACTAAAAATGATTTCAAAACTAAAACTTGATACATATATTGTTTGGGTATCTTAATACTAACATGGCACAAAATAGCAGTGCTATAGAACATTATTTAGGAAGGTATCCATTCAAGTCTGGGAAACTGATTTAACATTAAGAGCTCCCAACTTGTACTCATAATTCCGAAACAGTTGGATCAAATGGTCAGAAAATTGGTGCCTTTAAGTCATATTTTTATATAAATTCGAAATTTTGAGTTAAAATAGGGGCTGATGTTGGTAAATTATGAATTTGGTGCTCAATTTGTATGAAAACGGCCCCCTAATTCAAACTTTATGCATATTAATTTATAGAATACGTTATTCCCTGTCAAATGCCATCTTTGAATTCGCTCTATTTTTAAATTTATCTGAATAAAGAGGGATTGGTTTGCTTTTTTCCCGCGACCGTACCTATCTGGACATCGTCATAATAAAATACACGTATCTATGTTCTTATATTCTTGGGATAATCTGTGTTTTGCCGTGGCTCAAAGAAAGAACAAAGAGTTATGACCTCAACCCTTTCCATTAATACAAATGGATGACCACTGTCCGCTTTATGGTTGCCCTGCAGTGTTTATATCTCATATTCAGTGAGCATAAAACTCAATGCATAGTCACAGCATAATGCGGCAGTAGAATTAACAGTTATGGTCTCTGCATTTGCGATAAATAAAACGGAGCAGTAGTGCGTATCGAGTTAAAATAATAGCTCGGGCATTTCATTGCGGATAGATCGCATTCTATAAAGTTTCATTAGAATAGAAAATTTTATTATTTTTTACATCATATAAAGTTTTATGTTTAATAAACTGTATTTTAACTTATTTTTACTCAGCTATATTTGCACTTTACTTTAAAAAGATAAAAGTCCTTCCTATAAGCATTAAGTCTCCACGCAGGTAGGTATTTAGTTATTTAATTAACGTCACACTGCAACACATTGGGCTATTGGTGACAGTCCGGTATCAAACCCGAATGAAAAGATCCAATGACTGCTCCAAGTAAGTTTGAACTGCTGTCAGACGACGTGATCATCAGCGCAACTTACTATTTTTGGACGAAACGTTATATTAAAGCTTTTCAGTGAAAAATTTCGGTGCAAATTTTGTCGCAATCAGATCATAACTTCACTATTTTGCTTTGAAAGTTCACAATCCATTTAAAACGGGATAGATCCATATTACAATAATTTAGTCTACATGTATATAAATGTTCATAATTCGTAATGTGAAGATAAAGTTAAGCTTAAGAAGCTTATGTCTATTTAAAAGAGAAGATATGAGTATAAACATAAACGGACTATCAAAAGAAAATATTTTAGATTAAGTAAGAACTCTTTTCTCCATCTTTTTAATTATATAGAATTCTCAGCCTCAGAGTTCCAAAGTTTTATGTAACGTTGAGTGCGGCAAGCGCGATCGTTGGGTAAGTGCGCCCACTGAATATAAATTGTGTCTGTGATTAAAGTAGGGGCTGACATCTGGCTGGAAATGCACGAAGGAGTCTTACAGATTGTTTTCATCACTAAGGCGCTATGAATTTTGGCAGATAAGTTCCTGCACCAACCACAATGTTATCACACAGCAAAGAAGGGCATGAAACACATGACAATCTTTTGACCCACGCGCAATATTATCACACTACAAAGAAAGACATGATTAGCTCGTGGCACATGCACAATTCTCTTACACTGCAAAGCCGGGCATGAAACAAGTGATAATATCTTGACCCACGCATAATACTATCTGAAAAGAAGGGCATGAAAAAAATTATTAGCTCTTGCCCCACGTTCAATACCATCAGATAAAAAGAAGGCATGAGAGAAATATTAAGTTCTTGCTCCACGCACATTACTATCTGCAAAGAGAAAGGTTTGAAAGAAAAGATAAGCTCTTAACCCACATATAATACTATTACACTGCAAATGAGAGATTATTACATCGTATACCCTTAAGTTTAACCCTGCAAGTGATTTCGACGAGACATCTCGTCCATCAAGATCGGACCAATTTTGCTAATGACGAGGAATCTCGTCATTTGTAAAATTTACGAGATTTCTCGTGATCAAGCTTTGCCGAATTGTTCATTGTAACAAGGTGAATATGAAGTATGTTTTGATAATGACCTCGTCAGGACAACCATTAGTACAGAAAATTAAATAAGAATGCAAACATTAAACCCTTTACGAGAAGTCCTTGGAGAGTTTTACAATACCTGAAGGACTGATCCCCCACGTAACCCTCTAGTTGGTTCTATCGTTGAGGTACCACGTCATTTTCAAAACTGATCAGATCGTGGTGGGCGAGATATCCCGTCATAAATAAAAATGGACTAGATAGTGATCTTGTCGTCATGAAGCTATCGGTAATGACGAGATTTCTCGTCAATTTTGTAAACAGCGGTATATTAACAAAATTGAACAAACCTCGATGGTAGATATTTGTCATTTGGAAAATTGATAAGATCTTGATGGACGAGATATTTCGTCATTTGCAAAATTGGTCAGGTCTTGATGAACGAGATATTTTCGTCATTAGTAAAATTGATCATATCTTGATGGAGGAGATATCTCGTTGAAGCCACTTGAAGGGTGAGAGAAGAAGATAATTGTTTTAAGATTAAATAGAACTAAAATAGTATTGTAAATAAAAAATGATTATTTGCTTAAGAACTAAAAAAGAAAAACTTAAAATTAAAATCCTGCGAGGCATTACAATATAGGTATGACCAATATAATATTTTTGGGGATTCTTTCAACCAATAGATGTTGTTTTTAGTCATTATATTTGTTGTGGGGTAAAAGTAATCCTGACTACTCCAAAATCTCGTGAAACGTATGGGGTTAAATCCCATGATTATATAATATTTGACAAAGCTATTTTGAGTATATTTTCACTTTGATTGTAGATAAACTCACACTGCTCCCATGAACTTCCAAGTCCAATTCAACGAGCAGAAATATCAATTCTGGACCTATAAATTGTGTTTTGAAAGTATCAATTCTGGACCTATAAAACCTGTCTTAAAAATGCCAATTCTGGGTCTATAAGGTAGGGCTTAGAGTTAGAATTTGCTGTCCAAAAAGAGACCAGAATAGCTTTTTAGAAAACCGGTTTACCCAAAATCGAAAACACATCTTCACACTTAAGCATATCGCGAAGAAATGGGAATCCTGAAATATAAAGACGGGTTCTGGATTTGAGATTGACGCACTTATTGAAATGCACTTTGAAAAGTTTGAATATCAGAAAATAACTCTCGTATACGTCCCCTCTGTGCGTGTTCAGAACGACGATAGGAAGGAATAAAGCGTTTTTAGAGCCATAACATGCCGATGGATATTTATATATCAGAAACCGAAGTCTACCAAACACAACGAAAAGCATGTTTCCTTATTTAGTTGACAGGGGCAATTCGCAGATTGAAAAGGAATCATAGGATATGTTTAGCTGTTTCCAAATTGAAATATTTTGCTGTTATTCAAGAAGGAAGTTTCATGAGATTTGAAATTCCTCTTACTCTTTTCTTCGTCTGTAAGTGAAGCACAGATGGCGCACTAGGTAAAACGACGCGGTACTTTTTTCCAGGATTTTAAGTGAGCAGTCGTTGAAATTGTATTTTCTTTATATTTAATAGCTTTAGAAGATCTAATAGTGAACGTTAGATCTAGTAGTTCAGATGGTAAGTGAAGCACATATGGCGCACTAGGTAAAACGACACGGAATTTTTTTTCCGGGATTCTGGTGAACAATCGTTGAAATTCTATTTTCTTTATATTTAATAGATTTAGAAGATTTAGTAGGGAACGGTAGTTTGTCTGTAAGTGAAACACAGATGGCGCACTAGGTAAAACGACGCGGTACTTTTTTCCAGGATTTTAAGTGAGCAGTCGTTGAAATTGTATTTTCTTTATATTTAATAGCTTTAGAAGATCTAATAGTTAACGTTAAATCTAGTAGTTCAGATGGTAAGTGAAGCACAGATGGCGCACTAGGTAAAACGACACGGAATTTTTTTTCCGGGATTCTGGTGAACAATCGTTGAAATTCTATTTTCTTTATATTTAATAGATTTAGAAGATTTAGTAGGGAACGGTAGTTTGTCTGTAAGTGAAACACAGATGGCGCACTAGGTAAAACGACGCGGTACTTTTTTTCCAGGATTTTAAGTGAGCATTCGTTGAAATTGTATTTCCTTTATACTTAATAGCTTTAGAAGATCTAGTATTGAACGTTAGATCTAGTAGTTCAGCTGGTAAGTGAAGCACAGATGGTGCACTGGGTAAAACGACACGGAATTTTTTTTCGGGATTCTGAGTGAACAATCGTTGAAATTCTATTTTCTTTATATTTATTAGATTTAGAAGATCTAGTAGAGAACGGTAGTTTGTCTGTAAGTGAAACACAGATGGCGCACTAGGTAAAACGACGCGGTACTTTTTTCCAGGTTTCTAAATGAGCAATCGTTGAAATTCTATTTGCTTTGTACTTAATAGCTTCAGAAGATCTAGTGAACGTCATGTCTTGTTCTTATTTGAACCACAGCTTTTATCATCATTTCAAGAGATGCGTGTTCAAAAATATATACGCATCAGTTTAGCGTACCTTTAAGGACTTTATTGTAGTTAGCTGTTAATGCTAAGGAATATTTAAGTTCCCTAAACGTAAACATGTGGTACAGAACATACTACCATTGTCGTTATCAAATGAGTCATCTGTCTCAATGTCTTTCCTTGACATTTGAGACAGATGACGCGCCTATTGTGAGAGTAAGATGACACTCTAATGTTGTTTCATTTGCTGTATAAAGACGTATTATAGTACTTCCTTTGTCCTTCGATAATCCCAAAATAACTATTTAGACAGCATATTTTCTTAGACTTCTGTAAACGATATCTTGAATTTACTATATGATTCGATTTCCCAAGCGTGTTAAATTGATGTGATCATCTCACCTTATATTTTGGAAAGATTCCGAATTACGTTCTTCGAAGGATTAAATCAAGCCGTTTCTCGAGAAAAGTTTCAGAAAAATCAGTACCCGTAAAGTATAGCGCATTTATAGCTTGAAACTATGTGATTTTTTGTATTTGTAATTAACTCCGCACTAGAGAAACACAACAGGCTATTTATAGTGTGCTAGGAGCAACACTTAGACGGAGAGTGAAATATGGACACATTGTAAAGGGTTCATTAGGGCTAAGTGTCAAGACAATTCAGTGCTCTCTTTTTCTCTTGTCTCAGAAATGAGTCATAGAGTATAATGAAGAATATAAAAATGAGTCATAGAGTATAGTGAAGAGTATAGAAATGAGTCAAAGAGTATGAGATATGAGTATATAATTAAATTCAACCCTTTGACGTGAATTCGTCTTTAAACTCGGAACGATAATGGGATGGGGAGTATTCATGAAAAGTCGAGTTACAGAAAACAGTTACTGCAGTTTTGCTTTACGATTTCAGAACCAGAATAAAGACCAATGAAATAGTTTCAAAGGATTCCTATTCTAAAAGAGACTAATTAAATCGTTTCAAAATATTCTGTTCAAAAGAGACCAATAAAATAGTTCCAAAGGATTCTATTCAAAGGAACATAAAAAAAGAATATTTCTGAAGGTTAATCTATGGATTCTATTAACCAATAGATGTGGTTATTTAGTCAATTAAATTGGTTTAGAGAAAGGGCAATACTACATGACTTAGAAATCCCGTGTTGCTCAGAGAGTTAATGTTGTATTAAATAAACGTATAAACTTATTTAAATTTCAGCATCCAGCAACTCATTTTCAACTACATAAAATAAAATGTTTGATGATTAAAAAATAAATATCACTGATGTATTATTCCTCAATGATCTATCTATCTATATATCTATATATCTCTCTCTATATATATATTTATAGATATTATATATATATATATATATATATATATATATATCTACAACAAAACAATATCCTTCAAAACTGTTCTTTAAGTATATATTACGTCCCAATAAAAATTATTTGCATTATTTAATGCTCGAAAATAGCTACAAATAAAAACCCAATCCATTACTTCCAATTCATTAGCATAAAATACAGAAAATAATGACTTTAAGACTTTCTAATGCTTATACCCTGCGACTGAGAGTAGAAATTTGCATTTAACTTCTTTCACGAATTGTTTAGTAACTTCGTGATTAATCGCGTAAAAATAAAGACATATTTGGCTGAATTATTTTAATAAAAAATCTTTATCGCCTTTAGGAGTAAGAGGGCATAAACACACACAGTATGCAGCTGATAGGAAGAGATAAGGCATCCGCAGCCACGTTTTAATTGAGGAAATGGGCAACAGAGATGGGGAAATGCAGCTAAGGCGAATTGATTTTCTAATTTGATTTTAATGCCCGTGAAGAAGATGAATGTGTATGCTAATTAAGGACATCATTAATGCTCTTAATCCAACTGAAATCTCTTGAGAAACCAAGAGAAGGGGAATTATAAAAATAAGTTCGCTGGCGACATATATTTATGAATTTTTGAGCTGAACTCGAGATGTTTGGCTGATGCTGCTTTCCGATCTGTACGGATTTTTTAGGACGCAAATTCTCAATTTAAAATAACGTTGGTTAACTATTATAAAACAGTATATAAGTATCTATATAAAAATAGCTTAATTTAACTTTTGAGTAACACTAGTTTTTGTGAAAAGTTTTCTACAGCAGAGACGTATTATTCTAATTAATATGTTATTGGAAATTTGTGTGCTTCAAGCAATTTTTTTTTATTTCTAAAGCAAATTCCTATTGATATAATTTTATGAAATGGATAATTTTTAGTAAATTATTGCTGTGTGTATAGATTAGAAACTTATGACTAGCAGAAACGACCTTTTGTTCCTTTTATGAAATTGGGAATTCTGTCATTTTTTAATTGTAATAAAAGTACATACACCTTATTAAACACTTTCTGAGTAATCGTCTTACAAGTAAAACATATTATATCAAACTTTTAAAAATGTCACACTTTCTGCTTTTCTAGAACAGAATGTGTGCATCTTTAGACAGGTGAAGTGTTCTTGAGAAACACACTAGTGATTTTAGCTTATTAAGTACAGTATTTCCACCTTCGTTTTCTCAAAACTGTGTTTTACTTATTGTTTTCATTTGTAAATCTACAGTACGTGTGAGTTAGTAGTGTAAGATAAAGTACAATGATTAATTTCTTTAATTAATCTTATTTCGATTTATTGACTTCTTCTGATGCATATAATTTCATTAGAAAATTTAGGAATGGGAAAAACTGCGATTCATGTTTAATGAATATATATTTACTCTTGAATTATTTCATTAGATATTTACTGCACATAAATTACTGAGAAGAGTTGACACTGATATTTATTCATTTCATCAGTGAATTTGAAACCCGTATATACTTTTTTGATTAGCAATATATAATATAGCATGATTATTATTTCTTTCATGGATCACATTTGAATTAATTCAATTCTTCTCTTCTGGGGTGCATATAATTTACTCTTATAAACTTACATTAAATATTTATAACACATATAAATTAATGACAAAGAGATTGGTATATACAGATCCGTTTCTTTAGTAAAATTGATAGGGTTGTATAAATTTTGGTTAGAAATGTATGATATAGAAAAGTTATTGTTTCTTTAAGGGTGTCTGCGAGTCAAAATTCTAAAATCTTCAATTTTAAAGTTTTTGTTTTGAAATTTTTTCAGTAGGTATACATAGTAATTTGAAATTATAATAACTATTTATATTTTCAAAACTTTAAAATGTTATTTATTAAAACTTTTAAACATCAAAATTTCGACTTTGGACAAAATTGATATATCTCAAAATATTTTATAACAAATCACTTCATTTTTGCATTAATTAACTTCTAAGAGTTCATACTACAAATTGTCTTCGGAATTTTTGGTTAAAATAGTTAGAAAAATTTAAAAAAATATATTTTGTTCAACAACTTCATAAAATACATGGTATACAAAGTTCGAAAAATTATAGAAAAAAAAATATACATACACAATTGCTGAAGACAAATTAAAGAAATATATTTGAAAAGTAAATGTTTAAATTTCGTTCATTTATGACAAGTAGTGCTTAAGTTATATCGATTTTTACTAGTAAAATCCCATTTTATACAAAAGGAGAATAAGAGCATTTAAAAATATGAAGGCTCATTGGATTTGCAGCTGTCATCTCTATTATTATAAAAGAAAGTGTTTGTTTGTCTGTCTGTTTGTTTGTTTCGCGGCCGCAAAATCCTGACGATTTATGGCACTTACAGCAATGAGATTTGGCACACAGGTAGTCCGAAATATTTGCAATTTTCGAGTAGTGGCGAATTTTGAATTTCAATCTAAAAGATTTTAAAATGAATTTAATAGTTTTATTCTCCATCGGTTTTTCAAACGCGGATAATTTTTTCTACTCATACGACCTTGCAGTCAGGGTTTGGAACCTTGTTAAGTGTTTTTCATCCGCAGATCGCGGAGAAAAATTTTTTTTTTCTTTTCCGCTTTGATTTTGTGCGATTGATTTCCCAGCCAGACGATAAATATTTTAACTGAAGTCAAAGTTCTTTTCTCTATCTCCTAGACCGTTAAAGATGGAGTAAAAATTTCAACGGATTTGAAATCTGCGGAAAATTTCAGTTTAGATTGATACCTAAAAATACGATTTTCTATAAATAAATAATTTTTTAATTGAATATATCTTCAAAGGATTGGAAATCTGCTGAAAATTTTACACTATCTTAATACCTTAGATCACGGCGTTGCCCGTTTTGTTGGTTTGCGATGCAAACCAACAACGGGCAAAGCCGGGTTAGCCATGCAATGGTTAGTGTTTATAAAAAGTTAAATATTTCCGGTTCTACATACGGTAGAAACAAAATTGAGGTGCCATTTTATTCAGAAAGATCTATGTTATTTTTTATGATAATAATAAAAATATATTTGATTTTCTTTTTCATATTTTGAGTTTCAGACCTCCTTAATGAATCATGCTTGAATTTAAGGATTTTTTCTGTGGTGCATATATTTTCATCACTAGTGTAGGAATATTAGAAATAGCGATTCAAGTTTAATGAATACATATATTTACTCTTGGATTTTATTAAATATTTACAACATATAAATTAGTGACAAGAAGTTACGTACATTTATTCATTTCTTTAGTGAACCTGAAACTCTTTTATAAATTTGTGTTTAGCAATGTAGGGTGAACTATACTATTTCTTTAATGAAGAATTTGAATTTATTGATTTTTTGTGAGAGGTGTTTATAAATTTATCATTATTAGGAATATAGATTCATGTTTAATTAATATACTCTTGGATAGTTTCATTAAATATTTACTGCAAATCAATTAATGATAAAAGTTGCATTGATTATATATTCATTTCTTCAGTGACGAATATAACTCTACCAATAATGAAGGAATATTACAAACACCAGTTCATGTTTAATCAACACTCATTTGGGATTTCATTAATCATTTACTACACATAGATAAGTGACAACATCATTTATTTCGACAGCCATTCTGTAACTACTATTTATTCATGTACTAGGAAAAGAGCCCTAAAGGAGGGATATGTAATTGAGAAAAACATATCAATCTATAAAAACTAATCGTAAACCCAAAGTGACGATATTTTGTAAACTCGTTTGCATCGTGAATTAGATATAAGTACACGAACATTGAAAACTTATTAAGGACAACTGCGTCATAAAATCAACAGACATTTGCTTCGATCAGAAGAAAAACGCTAGAACGAAGGAAAAAAAATATTATTTTCTAAAATATGCGTTCGGCTCATTTTCATTTGGGGAAGGAACTTAAAATCCAAGGATGCACTAAAGTCGAATTAGTATTTAATGAAAGACACCTTTTAATAGATTTTATGAAAACAGGAACGAAAAAAGAGGACCGTATACATTGAAGGTGTATTGATACGAGTTCTTTTAGATCCTTCAATCGAAATGGGGTCTCCAGGGCGTCATATCATATGCATAATCCAATTTTAGATGTGGCGTACGAAGGTAAGGTATCTTAATCTCCTAGCTGCTTTTGTGCAGGAATTCTAAGACGTCTCAGGGAAATAATATTACTTAGAGCTTTGGAAGATATGTGCTTAACGATTATGCTCGGTAAAGTAATTACACATTCAGCATTTAAAGGAACCAACTAGTTTGAATTAGTCTGGAGGTGGCTTATAATTACAAGGTGAATATATATCTTTCATTTCAGTTTTCCTGGGTATTTATTTAAGATTATGTCTCCGATTCATTATTGCAATGCTTGGAAATGCGATTAAGATTTGTTCGAGAAATATTTTCATGTTCTGTTAAACTGTATGTATGAACACTTTTCGGGGTTGCTTAGAATATTTAGTTCCTTAATGGTGTTTGTATGACATAAGGAAAATTCTTCTAAAAATGCATACTAAAATACTTATAAGATGGGAATTATAGGATACATTATACAGAGGGACATTATAGGACATACTTATAGAATGGAAATTTTATCATATTTATGAGATGCACATAGTAGGACACACTTGTGATATGGACATTGTGGGACATCCTATGAGAAGGACATTAGTGTATACACTTAAACGTTTAATATTATAGGATACACTTAAAACGTTTTATATTATAGGACATTTTTATAAGAAAAACATTATGGAACACACATAAAATCTGCATTATAGGGTACTAGAATACACTCATAAAGTGTACATTATATGACACTAGGATACACTCATAAAGTGGACATTAAAAGACACTGGGGAACACTTATAATATGGATATTATGGGATGAATTTAAGTGATGGAAATTATAGGATACACTTATAAGCTGGAGGTTTGAGGACACACTTATAAGGATGTATTTTTTAGGATATATTTAGAAGATAGGGATGCCAGGACACATCTGTAAGATGAACATGATAGATACATCCATACGATGGGCGTTATAGGACATTTTTATGAATGAACATTATAGGACACACTTAGAGAATGGACATTATAAGACATATTCATAAGATGTAGCTTATAGAACCCATCTATAAGATGTACTTTATAAGACACACTTATAAAATAGAAATTATAGAGAACACTTAAAAGATGTGTATATACGCGATTGTACTTTCATTTAAACCATCTATTATCATAATCATTTAAATGCAAAAATGCAATCAATTTATTCTAAAAACAGCTCAGTGTAAAAACAATTATTTTGAGGGGATATTCTATTTAATAGATGATATCGCATAAGACACCCATGCAAGCTAAGTGCCTTATCGTGCATTGCAAGACTGTCAAATAAACGTCGAATAAATTACGTTTGATCGTCTTGAATAGAAACAAAGTTTTGTTACGGGCTGTGGAGAGAAAAACGACATAACGTCCAATTACGTTGTACGATAAAAACTCGTTCAAAAAGGGAATCTGATGTGTACCCTAATTCCTCAAGACAGATCAGCAAAACGTTCTTGCGTCTAGAACAGTGTTTGACAGGTGGAGGGGAAAAAATATGTGGAAATCATTTAACGTATTTGTTTTTCCAAAAGTGAATGCAAATCCTCAGTTAGATATTTTTTCTTCTATGCAAAAACACCAAATCAATTTCTTTTATTGATTAATTTTTAAACTTTAGATTCCAAATTGAATTGAATTTTACAATGTAATCGTATTGAATTGTATGCTCTTTTTATCCCATAACATTTATTCCCCACAGAACCTAAGATAAAATACAGTATACACCTGATAGCTTCTTCTCCACAATTAACCATAGAACCTCAAACATATAACTACATTAATTTTGGTGCTAATTCAAAGACTTCATTCTTAGTTTGGTTATTAATTTTTACTTCATATTCAAATTGTAGTTTAAAAACAGAATCATATTGAACATGTACTCTAGATCCCCGTAGCATTTATTCTCCACAGAAAATAAAATAAAATAATTTTCGATGTTAATACAAATCTAGTAAAAAGAATTTATTTCGTTACTAATGTTTTTATAGGATAAATAAAATGTAATTGAATTTAACAATAGAATCGAATTAAACTCTGAATTTTACTTTTAAATATAATTTCTTCTTCACAATTAACCATAGAGCTTCAAACATATACCTATATCCAATTTGGTACTTATTCACATGCAACAGTAGGGCCTTAGATATATACCTACACCCATTTCGCTGCTAATGCAAAGAATTTGTTGCCTAATTTTTAATTTTTTACTCAAAATAAGTAAAACTGAATTGAATTTAACAATAAAATAAAACTGCGTATACCAGATTTTATAGAACTTTTCCTCGTGTAACCACCTATCTTTATACATACATCTACATCCATTTTGGTCCTAATGCAAATAATTTTTTTGATTACTAATTCATTACCTCATCTTTCATTTCCTCTTGTAAACACAGAGCCCTTAGACACATAAGCCTACAACCATTTGATGAAAATGTTAATACTTTGTCGTTTTGTTTATTATTTTTGAAGCAAAATAAATCAAATTGAATTGCATTTTTTAATCAAATTAAACTAAACTAAATACTGTGCATTTGAGTATTTAATCTTGACACAAATCTACATCCGTTTTGATGCTAATGCAGAGACAAATAAAATAACGTGTGTTTCATTGTTAATATAAATCAAATATAATTGATTTTAACAATGTAACAGAATATAACTATTTACTTTACAACTAATAGCATTTACTCTATGTGAAAAAGCTGAAAAATACCTCAAAATATTTACGGTGCTAACACAAAACTAGTAAAATAATTTGTGATTAATATTCACTCTTAAAAGAACAAATTGAATCAGTTTATCCACAATGCCCTCTGCATACTCTTGAATTTATTTCCCACTTATAAGATGGCAGAAGATTAAACATATAATTCAGTATATTTCGTTGGTAATACAAAGGTTCGAAAAATAATTTAATGCTTTTGAAATGTATGCTACATAAATCAAATTGAATGCACAGATGCAATGCACTCTTTATTCTGGGATTAATACCATTTGTCCCCCACGCGTGGTCAAAAAATCTTTTCATCTTTTCTGTAATAAATTCAAACCTGCCAAAAAGAATTATAAAACAAAGTCAAGGGAATATAAAAAAAGTTACACAAAACCTCAATATTAAACTTTAAAAAAAGTTATTCTAAAGGAAAAAAAAGGCTCCAAAATACAAAAAAAAAAATGCATGTCATAAATGTCCAGGCTTTATTAATTGCTAAGAATAAGTTCAAAAAAATAAAAGCTGAATTTAAAAATGTAAATATTTTTTTCAGAGTTCGGGTGTTTACCGAACTTGTCCTCTTCCATCCGTTTTTTAGACTTCATATTTTATTTTAAAATTGAGAAAATGATCAGAAATAGTTTGGGTTATTTATTTTATTATTTGATATTATAAAGTGAACATATCACTCACATTATTATATTATAGTTATATTGCAATAAAATTACTATTGTTATTCAATTCACATTTTCGAAACATAGTCTGCTTTTAGAGTTTATTCCACGTGTCACGTGAGAGTTATATTCTAAGTTTCTGGACCATTATGATCAACATTTATTTGAATTCTAGATTTCTAGATTTCTTTGAAGTTCCTAAAGGTTTGAACCTTATCCTCTGAGCTTCACGAGATTTACGATTAGTGTAGTATTGATTTTACCCCACAACACACTTAAAGTATTCCAGGATTCTTTCAACCTTAGAAAAATTATATTGGCCCTTTCATTAGAATACAATCCTTTGGAAATATTCTCTTTTGCTCTTTTCCTACGAAATGGATCCTTTGGAAAGGTTCTATAGGTTATTTTCTTGGTTATCATAACGAAATAAAAAAAAACACAAAATAATTAAATAAACAATAATGCAATAAAGCAGAAAACGAAACTCAAAACTAACCATGCAAGCGCACTGACTCTGCAGACATAGCATGGTAAGCAATATAATTTCAAGAACACAGGAAATGGTGTTTTTTACATATGATCAGCATTAGGCTTATAGAATTGCTCTTATACTCCCCCAAACACCTTTGAAAAGCAAAATTAAAAAAATGAAATGTTTCAACAATTAATTTTTGCTATAAAATTGGTAAATATGATTTGTTTAAATATAAACATTAGACGTTTCTAGTAACCCTTCAAGTGTTTTAATGATATATCGTCCAAGATCTGATTAAATTTGCCAAGGATGTGTTTTATTTTCTAGACAAGACTACCGTATTAATCCAAGTGAATGATGACCCCATGTAATAGTAAAAACAAATTGCCCTAGCATAGAACTGGTGACGTTTTGGAACAGGTTTTACACCAGACTGGACACTCTATTTCAGTTTTCGAAGATAAACTACCAAGAGGGTTTGGAATTTGAAATATAATTTTTAATCCTCCTGGTGGTTGTCTTGGTAATGTCGTTATAAAAACCATTAGCAGATCTTGATAGTCGATGTATCCTTATCATTACATCTTAATCTCATCATCAAAAAATCTGCAATGTCTTTATGACGATATATCTCGCAGATGAGGGTAGATCTCCAATCTACTAATTTTAGTTGAATACTAATTTTTTGATAGTTGAATTTTTTTCATTCAAATAACTGAAGTTTCTAATACATCGTAATTTGACGATATGGTAGTATAATTGGTCATATCGAGGTGAACGAGATATCTCATCGAATCCACCCCTTACAGGGTTAACGAATTTTAATATTGATCTACACTAAGAGAATCCTAGTTCCAGAAAATTAACTTGTCCTTTTGGTAAATGGAATTCGGGCCTGAGAGGTTTATAACAACAGTACCAAGAAACTTGAACTACAACGCAGATGCAATTTCCACTAGAACTCAGCATGCACTTGAATGTATATAGGAGCTATGTGCTATACTAGAAAACGCTGATGGACGATCCTCTATGTCCTTCATTCAGCAGCGTTTCCGGTAATATCCAACTCTCTCACGAAAGTGTCCTGACAAATATTGGTATTGACGCAATATACTGCAATGCTGCTACCGGTGAGAGCTTACTCTTGCGAGATATTCAGATGTCTCCTATCAATTGCAATACATCGTGAATTGAAAGCTCCACTTTATATTAGATCAAAATTTTTATGTAAGGAGGAAATAATGGTTTTTTGAAACTACTTTTTTAACGGAAATGTCAAAAACCTTGTAGGTATCTTAAGGAAACATTAGACTTTCAAAATAACTAAAATAGATTAAAAATTGGGTTTTGTTTGATTTAAAAATTAATAGATTTCTAGATCCACAGAAAGCAAAATTGATCTCTCAGTTAGGGAAAGGTGGAGCATAGTGTTACATGGGGTACAGTGTTACAGTGAATTTCATTTTAAAGTGGTAGCAACATTACTTCCAATTTGTTTACAGTCTTGTCAGCCATCTTATTTTCCAGAAGTCCATGTGTTTTGGAAGAATATGCACCATTAGTTACATTTCTGTAAGCAAATATCTATCATGTTAAAAGTAAAGTTTTGTGTTTGTAATTAAATTATCTTTATTCATTTTATTATTTATTTTATAATGATTAATATTTTAGAAGTAAAGCTAACTGTGTTTAGGTCCTGTTGAGTTAAAATAGATTATCTAAATTCACATTATGTTGTCATAAACATTTTTTGTTACACGTTATGTCATATGGGGGTACAGTGTTACAGAATGAAATGGGGCACACTGTTAATACATAATTTGTCCAATTAACACATTACAAACAAGTATATGTTTCACAATGTAAATTTTATTACACTCTCTCTCTTATTCTACATTTTTCTCTACTCTTTAGAGTTCTACATTTTTCATTTAAAGAATTTCAATTATAAATATGAATGATAACATAAATAAATTGGTTAATTTTTCCAAAAGCTTTTTCTCCATATAGGTTTGCATATCTTTTGATGTGATGTTTACAATCTTTCTTTAAATTATTAACAGTTTTCTTTTCTTAACGCATTTTAAACATCCACAAGCTATCATAATTATGTCTCCTTAAGAAGTAAGGTCTTTCGCTAAAGCACCACCCCGAAAATCTGCACAAAATAGAGGACGGGTAAAATGTCGGATCGACTTATACACCAGTTAAAAACATGATTAGAGAGGAAAAAGACACCAAACTCTAGTAAGAACGAAATTCCCAAGGAGCGGGTCAAAGTGAACCTGAAGCATATGCGTACCGAGATATCATCAACAAAAGATGAAGATTCACCATCTCATGCTGATAGTGATGATAACATCTCTATTTCAGAATTGTAATCAGACATTGCTGCTGATTCTGATCTCTTAACAATTAACATGGTGATTATGTTATAGTTGAAGGACACCTCAAAGAACAAAAATTCACTCTTTGGGAAGTCGTGAATCAGAACAATCTCGATTTTGAATTGTTGTACGTCAAAAAAATATTTCCATCTTATAAATTTTGCAAAAATGCTGGATTACCCTGTGGAATTAACTTACTATCAAAATTTAAAATTAGTTTACGATTTCTTTAATCTTATTTGATCATCTACTATATAACTGTAGGCTACAATCAGTGCTAATGTTTTGTTTTCTCAACTGTGTAGGTCATAAGAAAAGATTGTTACTAAATATTACTATTTATTCTTTATAATTTCCCTCACATTTAAAGCTGTTCAATTATACGTAAACTAATCAAATGTGATATTTTATTTTAAGCCTGCTTAAGGCATCATTAGATATCTGTATATTTCAATTCAAAGGAATTTTAATAAAACCTCATTCTTTATATCATATGTTGCTACTATAACGTAACACAGTATCCGACAGTAGGTAACACGGTAACCCGACAGTGAGGCACAGTGTTACAATGGGCAACACTACCAAAAACATTAAATACTGGAAATAAATGTTGCTCTTTTTAATTTTAATGATATGTAACATGTATGTTTGAGATCAAATGTTATTTTAAGAGTATTGTTTAATTCATATAGATGCATATATTGATGCCACAGCTGAAAATAAAAAACGTGTAACACTGTGCTCCACCTTCTTCTACTGTAATTTTTGATGGCGTTAATTTCAGAACGGCATAATACTTATAATAAGTAGGTAGTTGAATTAACGTCACACTGGAGTAACACATAAGACTATTCGAAATGATTCCCGGAGGAAAAGATCCGAGAGTAAAACCTCGTACTTTTGAGCTACGGTCAGATGACGAGGTCGCATTTGGTCTGGTTCTCCCATCTTCCACAGCACGAGAACGTGAGGAGACTTAAGGCCACGACAGATTTAACCTGTACTCTGCGTACACGACGGTATTTGAACTTAGTTTCAAACACGCAACCCTCCGGATGCTAATCCGTTACTCTAACAAATGGGCTACCGCAGTCCTCAGATTTACTACATACCATATCTAAAACCACTTAATTTTTCAATACAAATTTAATCTATGAGTAAATTTTGAGCTTTTCACTTAAAAAATTGAATGAAAGTTACTTCATAAATTTAGATTAAAAAAGCCCTTTATATCTTTCAATTATTGTAAAAAATAATAATAACATTATTATTTCTATTGCTAAAACTATTTCGACGGTAATAATATTATTCAAATATCTCAGCAAATTTTTCACAAAAATATATAAAATGTCTTTCACCCACATTACGTAAAGCACTAATTTCAATAGTTGATTTCTTATAAATTGATATTTATAAAAATAATTTTTACTCCAACAATGTCATGACGCTGCTTTGAAATATGAACAATATGCTACACTAACCGACTTTTATATAACAGAAGAGAAAGAGAGAAAAAAAACCCAAAGAGTGTACCACACACAGTACTTTAGAAATCAAAACATATTCTTCAAAATTAAAGTTATTACTAAAGCACTGTACTTAGGATCTAAAATTTAATTTTATACGGTCCCATAGTTAAAAATATCAATTGTTAAAATTCAATCTCTACTTAATAAGAAAGTTAATGGGTCGATTCTGATGAAAATTGTTAAGATACTTTAAATTATTTCTACCTGTAACTGTTAGAATACCTTGGCAAATATTTTTAGTAACCTTCATTGGAAAAAATTAAGAGAAATAAAAATTTCATAAATGTCATCTTTTAATTAGGAAGTCAAATAAAAATGAATTTTTTTTTAACATTAGCATCCGTGTTTTAGTTAAACTTTGTTTTTGAAGAATATGTTTTTTTTATATCTGAGATTCTGTGGTTGGATACCAGCGTTTAAGTTTCAGGTCATAAATATCGCGAAAGTGTTATTACAATGTATGCTGTATTCCTTAACAACTGACATTCGTACCACTGATAAAAAAGATAGAAAGAAGGAACTGAAAATGAACTTGTTGACCGCTTACTTCCATCAACTACCTTAAAAATAAAAACAAAGTATTCAAAATTAAAGCTGTTATTGGAGTATAAAATTCCATTTCATACCACCCTTAATTGAAAATATCAATTGTTATACTTTGACTTCCCTTTATGAGAAAATTAATCGGTAGATTTGGATGAAAATGTATTACTAACATCTCTCAATAATTACATTTTCTCCGATAATTATCGAAAAATCGCAGCAAACATTTCAAAAAGTATTCCGAGTGACTTTCTTTTGCTATAGTTATGTGAAGTTCTAATTTAATAATTGACATTTCCTAATTAAGGGACCTTATGAAATAAATTTTAAGATAAATACCACATCCGCACTCCAGTAACGACTTTTTTGAAGATTGCTTTTTATTTTTGAAATCTTGAGGTTGTGTGGATATCAAATAATAATTAATTTCCTAGTACTAATAAGCATTCGAGCCTCGTTATTACAATGTATCCTATCCTCTAGGGACAAACATTCGTACAACAGGAAAGAATGATAGAAAGAAAAAACTGAAAATTAACTTGTTACAAACCGCTGACTGCTCTAGATACCTCAAAATTTAAAAACAATTCTTTAAAGTTAAAGCTGTTAATAGATGCTAAAAATTCATTTAATACGGTATCTTAGTTAAAAATATAAATTTTAAACTTTGAACTTAACTTATTGATAAAATTACTCGGTAGATTTTGGGCAAAATATATTAGTAAAATCTTTCAATTATTACATTTCCACCAATAATTATTGAAAGATGTCAGTAAATGTTTCAAAAATCTTTCGAGTAATTTTCTTTCACCATAGTTAAGTGAAGCTTAAGTTTTAGGTTGTCATTTTCTAAGGAACCGTATGTAAAAATAGTTTTTAAATATTTAACATTCACACCCCAGTAACAACTTTATTTTTGGATAATTTTTTTATGTAAGATACAGCGTTGTGATATCAAGTAACAATTCATTTGAGGTCAAAAGCATCCGGACCGTGTTATTACAATATGTACCATATCCCTCAGTAACCAGCATCCGTACCACAGGTGACGCGCTCACTATTGCGAGAAACAGTGGACCAAGTAAATTTCTATTCATCCTCTTTTCTTTCAATTCCACTAGAGAGTCGAGATCAGAAGGATATTTGACGGTGAAAAAATGAAGGAAAGAAAGAAAGCCGAAAAGTACTTGGTATCTAACCGCAGACGCAGCTATCTCGAAAATCAAAATAAATTCTTCACAGCTGACAAGGGATTGCAAGCGACTGATGGTGTAGCAGCCAGAAACACAGGGCAACGATGAAAAGGCCCAGATAAACGATATACACCCTATTCTCCGCCAACAGAGGTGTCCAAGAACAGAGGTATGTGATGTATAGAGATAAATTGCGCGCACACACAACAAAACAAATAAAGATAAATATTTCTTAAATCAAATGCTTAAATTTTTCAGAGTTTGGAAAAATTCCGGTTTCCAGTTATTGATAAAGGCGGCTTCAGTCTTTGCCCGTCTTATTTCTCCAATATGGGTTTTTAGTCTTTTTCTTCCAAACTTCTGAGACTTAGGGGAATAGCAAAGGTAAGCAGAGGAGAAAATGATAAGCGAGAAGCACACATTCCACGCATTGTACTCTCTGGCTGAGATCTTTTAGAAATTACGAAGCACGCTTTCTTAGAGCTTGCGTGTCTCTGAAGAGTTGGAGATATCTTTATTTTGCGTCCTCTACTGAAATGCGTTTTTGTGAAGTTTGAATTGTGACTGATGTGAGGAGAAGACACGAGGTCGGAACATCGAATAAGTATTCTCTACGGAGATTGAGCAGTGTGTATTGTGTGATATCGTATGTGCCGTTTTGCATTTTATCTGAGAATGAAGATTGGTGTTGAGCAATTTTGTAAGGGGAAAGATTCTCGATTTGTACTATGGATCCAGAAAAAAAAGGTTATGTGATAAGTATATGCGACGTTATGGATTTAATGAGAATGCGATTTTAAAACATTTTTTTTTTATTCAGAAGAGCACAATTATTGCGTTAGATCAAATTAGACGGTTAGGTTTTATAGCGGAATTCAAATTCTATAAATATATTCGATTCTTTGATTTTTATAAAATCGATTAATATATTCAATTCTATAAATTGTATCTATTCCATAAATACATATTTTATTATATTAATTATATAGATTCCTTGAATATAGTTGATTTGTGAAAAGTCGATGCTATGAATTTATTCATTTTATAAATTATCTCGATTCTATGAAATTTTCAGATTCTATGAATATATTTAATTTCATGACTGTGCGATTTGAATGAAAAATTCCATTTTACGAATTTTATCGATTCTACTGAAGATGCTGAATTTGATTGAACATTTCTTTCATATTATAAATTAAAACAATTGTAATTTCTATGGATGTAAACTTTTCTTTTGAGCAAATTTTCAGATTGGTTAAACAAATTACGACATGCACTACGGTTAACTCATTCAAAAGTGATACCTTTATAATATACTTAACTATATCATGTAGTATGTAGTCAAGCAAGAATTATGTATTGTTCAGCAATGTATTAGAAGGTAAAATGATATGCATGAAAAACAACACACTAAGTACAAATAGAATTAGCTATTGTTAAAAGTAGTCACCTATAATTATATTTGAAATGAAAGGATTACAAATAACAGTTTTACGTTGGATTCTGTGTTCATAATGTTTATTTTCAACACTCAATTATGCACTGAAATATTTTATAAATTTATTTCATTCCAGATAAAAGGGGTGAAAATATTTTTGATTTTTGTGTCAATGCAACAACACTACACTTTCCAATTCTTTATATTACTTATAGAATCGATATCTCATCAGACAAACGCCTATGCAACAAACCAATTTTCCAATAATTTCTCGGAATCTTCATGCATTTACTTTTACGATAATAAATATTTAGCATTCTGCTTTATGTTCTGGAAAGTGTTAAAACAGCTAAATTTCTACATTGAGTGTATAATACAATGCACAAGTAACAAATGACGAAAGTGCATTTATAACATTTCTTCCAATTACCAATATCTTTTTCAATATTTTCATAATAAAATGCATTACTGAAATCTGAATTGATAATTTAAAAGTATGTCTATTGCTAGATTAAATCAATAGAGTGGGAAAGGTTATAAATATATTTTTATCATCTAAATTCAGGTAAAAAAAAAACCATTTGATTGTGTGCGGGTATGAATTAATTTCCAGATTAAATCACTAAGAGCATAACGTACTCTAAATTTTTATTTTACTCTTCAGTACGCATTACTGGAAGCAAATTGCATTTGTTAGAATTATCAAATTAATGGATTTACACATTTGTATTATAACACTTGTCTCTAAAATGAGATATTTTCTGTTATTTCTCAAATACTTTACAGGTTCATAAAATGAATATACTTATTGAGTTAAGTTATGAGAATGTGTACGTAGATTAATTAATATTTTAGGCAAAGAGAAAATTTGAACGACGTGTTCTACCAAATTTATTCTATAGTCCATTAAAAGAGAATCAAACTTTCAAAATCACCCTAATCGATTTTTTTTTAATTTTAGATTTAAGAATTTATTTATATCGAAATTCGCATATGGTAAATATAAATTCTCAATTGCGATCATTTTTACGGAGTTACATATACATAAAAAAAGTAGATAAGTATAGAGAGAATACTACAAAAATGAGTTTTTCTGCGATTTAGATATTTTGTTCTGATTTCAAAATAATCCCTGCCGATGTGGTTTTCAATATTTTAGTTGAAATGTTTTCTGGATAATCCATAAAATAATCTGTTGTATATATTCTTGTGCAAATAAGAATTTCATCGTGCTTTCAAATTTTAAAATTTTGATTTAAAATACTGCTTTACTTGGCTTGTTTTGCAAAATTTTAAGTACAATTTTTTTAATAAGATTGTGTAATATATTTACTAAACGGAGTTAATTTGATTTATTTGTATACAAAATAAAATTAAATTAAAATGTTGACAATACATGGAAAATTAATGGTCATGGGACCTATCAATTTTATCTATTTTATCAAAACCGTTTGGTAACATTTATAAAACTTCCTAATGATTTAATATTTTTCTACTAACTTTATATATTGGCGTTTTAGTCAAAATCAAACAGTCTGGGAAAATTGTTATAACAATCGGATAATAATTCCGAAAGTTTATTTGGAAAGTTCACTGTCCCCTACAGCAACGTTCAACACCAGTTAAAGCTTTACAAATTAAACGATTCAATGAATTGAAGGTTATACAGTACGTATATTATCGTAATGCAAGTCAAAATGTTTAATTAGAATGCAGAATACCATGATTAAATAAACGTTTGTCATCGTGATGTTACATGATCCAACAGAAAATGGAACTTACGACTTGACAACAGGTGATTGAATTCAAAATCAGGACTTACATCACTGTATCCATGATCAATTATTGTAGTTGTTTAACCCCCTTCCATTTTATTATAGCCACAATGACGTAAGTCCTAATTTTATATTGTTTCACATGTTGTCATGATGAAAGTTCTTATTTTGTTTTGTACGTGACGTTATCATAAAAGTTCTGATTCTGTACGGAATTACGTGACATCTTGATTGAAGTTATTTTTGTTAGGTCATACGACGTCACGATGACAACTTTTATGAGATGTTTCGAACATTTCTTGTCCGTAAAATTTGAAAGCATATTTTGACGCTCTCTATTAAATAATATGTTTCATTGCTCTTAATTGATTTAGAGGACATATTCCCAAGTGAAAAATGAATCTTTCTATCGTAAATTTATAATAAATTATAACTTTAATTATTCTTATTGAATTTAGAAGACACGTACTCCAAATACGAGTAATGAATTACATAGATGAAATGTTTCTGTTGCTGAGTGAATTAGATGACAGTCAGTTTTATAGGTATCCTTAGAATATCTCTTCCTAAACAATAGAACAAAAAATAAATAAAACTAAATTTAGATGAATAAATTTATTTATGAAATTTCTATTGACAAAACTTGTACTCCTGGCACCTATTTCTTTTCAAGTTTTGAGATAATTTCAACTTCATGCACCCTATAGCAGGGTCTTTAGTTTGCAGCCCTTTGATTTACACAACTATTTGCCATCATTACCAATGTCGAATATTTCCCCCTTGGAAAAGAATACAACAACGTATCCCAAATTCATTTGTATAAAGAAGAGTAGATAATAAGTAAGACCGTATTTACACATGAATTTAGTTCCATCTCAACAAAACCTTTGCTCTCACTATTGGTTGAGTGCCTACCAGTAGAAGGGCGTAAAACGTATACAAATAAACTTACCTTTGCTTTCCTCCAAAATAAGTTTATTAAGGAATGAAGAAGCTCAGATATTAAGGACATGAATAATGACAATCTCAGAATATATTACATTGACGTTAAAAGATAAATACATCAGAATATTTCCCAGATTCGATAGGATATTCCATCGACCCAGAATTTACTCAATCCAATCCTTAAATACTATCGATTCTATGAATTTTATTGATTCTAGGAATTTTATCAATTCTTTTCATTTTATCAATTTTATTAATTTTATCGATTCTTTAAATTTTTATCGATTCTTTTAATTTTATCGATTTTTTTTAAATTTTATCGATTTTTTTTTAATTTTATCGATTTTCCCAATTTAATTCATTGGATTTTATCGATTCTACGAATTCAATTCCTTGAATATATTCGCTTTTTTAACCAAGATTCCATACATTATAAAGTAGAATTTATGAGTAATTATTATGAGTATCAATACAGAGTGGGGTTGAAATGTACCGAATGTTAGTATAATTGAATGAAAGAGGTTTATTTAAAAAAAACCGGAACTATTTTTTCTCTATTTTCTATTTCGATCTTGACAGTAGTGGATAAGTATAGTCTTTCCTAAAGAACTAAGATAATTTTTTTGCATTTCAAATTTGTTGTTAATTGGAATTTACTGATTTAAGTACCAGTTTGACTAAGCTTATCCCCCCCCCCCTATCTTTGTTTACTCATTTGCATGTCTAACAAGTGAAATGTTTTATACAGAACCCTCTTTCATTGAAATTGTGAACTTTTTTTCCAACATAAAAATAAATCACCCTCTTTGACAATCGTTATCATGTAAGCTACAATTAAAATATTTATCCCGGTTCAACCATGCATACTCAAATTGTTGAATCAGGACGTCAGAGGAATTAACATAGGAATGGGTTCTGCGACTTAGGAACTCTTCCCATACTCATTCTCATTATGAAAGCTGGTGCAAAGTCTGGATCAGTATTGGAGGTGGTCATACAGCCTATAAAGGATCGCCTCTTTTATTTTTTTCACAGTTACTCTTTTGTCTCATAGTACCCAGTTTAGTGTCTCCACTTGAGATTAAATACCTATTTCGCTGTTTATGTTAGTTGTTTTTACTTATAGGGTCTATAACTCTCAACGTACCTTTTGTGTCATTTTCATAAGGTCCCTTAACTTCAAATTAGCAGTTGAAAATCTTACTGTTATTTAAGTTTTTCCCACCAGTCTTCTAGTCCATGTCTCTCTCTAGTTACAGGAATAGGTGACTAGTTTTGTTACATCTCTCAAATTAGATACATGAAATTTTCAAACCTTTTGTCGTTTCGAGATTGGCAAGCTATGACATGAACTTTCTTAATGACTATTTTGTAACACAAATAATTCTTTTAAATAATATGCTTATAATATAATTTCTAAGTTTAAATACAGTGCATAAAATTTCAATTTCATCCTTTAAATTAAAAAGTTATTCCCAACTAGCAACATAATTAGTTCTGTAGGTTTACCTCTTTCTTTCAGACGTCTATATTTGTCTAATTTTGTATTAAAATTAACTAAAATACATCAATTTTAAAACGAAGTAATAACTTTTATTTCCGTGCATTTCACAATACATCTCACGAATAAAATCTAGTACTTAAAATCTATCATTATCCGAAACATTAGTAAATAAAACTTTTTTAAATAACTTCTTTGAATTTAGATAGTATTAACATATATAAGTGTTATAAATTAGTACATTAAACTTACCTGTAGCAGAAATAATGATGATATAAATTCTAAAAATTAACAACGATTTTTCCATAAAGAATTTTTTAATTTTATTTTAATAAGGTCCAGAAAAGGATTTGATTGAAAATAAACTCACATATTATTTTTTTAGATTTAAAATTTAGGATCTCGATTAATTTAATTCTGAATATTTACTAGTATTTTTTTTTTATCTATAAAATATAAGATTTTTTTCAGAATTTAAAACTGTTATATGAATTTAATTCACGGTATGAAGTTAAAACATGTTAGTGGAAAAAGTCTTTTTCTCTACGAGTCCTGCTTTCATATTGCAAATGCCTTCATTTTTAATTAAAATGTATGCTATAATATATGAAATATATGTACTTTGAAACTCATTTTTTAAATTTGTTTGTAATAATGAGTGGTAATTACATTTCGTTCTAAATGGTTGTATTTAAAATCTAATAAAAATAGTGATGACATTTGGGATAAATAATTATGTTTGTCTACACAAAAACAATCTTGATTACAGAATACTGTCTTTTTTCTTTTACGAAAAATTAAGCCATCAAAGTGTTATTGAAATTGATTTTAAAAAGATGGGTGTATTCTGATGAAAAAAATGACATTATTCGAAGTAATTTTCAGAATGACTGACAAATATTCATGCTGAAATTCAAATAAACTGATGAATTCGTCAGTGAATGCATGTTAATAAATAAGTTACTTATGAAAATATATTGATCTAACTCAAAAGAGCAATTTTATTCATTTATTATGCTCCCGTTTCGAGACAAATCGAGTTTGATGTGTTGCACAATTATTTATTTTCATAATAGTCCCGATAAAATAAGACTCGTGAATGTACCATTAAAACGTATTTGACAATTGTGTGGTATAATCATTTTCGCCATTATGCGTACGTTTTCAATCAAGTTTTATTTGACTGTTCTGTCAAGATACTAGACTTAGATGTAAACTGAATTTTTATTATTTAGGAATTGAAGTTCTACAGTTATTTAACATTAATTTGTAAATATATGCCTTATAATTTAGTTAGTATAAATCTCTTCAACAATTTTATATATAATTGCTTCCAATTTCATCATAAAAAATTTCGTACATAAAATTTTTTTTACAAAAAACTTTTCTTGCTCATTTGATAGTGATGGAAGCGCGTCACATTCAAAAGTTAGAATAATACTTCATAAATGACATTCAAATTACGAAATTTTATTTGAGAAATTTGAAGCTGATCATTTGAAAATAACTTCTTACTTAAAATTTGTAGTTCATAATGTCTTTTATTTTAAAACTTCACGTTACTTTCTTTGCTTTAGATTATCATATCTCAAGAAAAACTAATGGATATCATACTTTTTTTTATTAAATACTAAAATAACTCACTATTAAATTTTATATTTGAGTCTGTAGAGCCAGTTCAGATGTAAGAAAAGTAGGTTTCAAGTTATTTCAATACTTTTTAATGTTAAAAACAATAACCGATAAATAATATGCATCTTTGGCGAAAAAAAATAAAAAATGACCATTTACTATTTTCAGAATCTGTTAAGTACCCAAACCAAAAAGTCTTCAATCTTTTTTTTTTTTTTTTTTTCAATTTTCAAACAATTTTCCAATTCTGGACGGTTATAAAACATAAGTAATTCGCAGTAATGAAAACAGCTTTCCAATGCTGACTGCTATTTTTTATACCCAAACTTTATGGAAATCATATATATTTCGATAGAGAAAAATAAATTTTTCCTTATCGTTCCCACAAGGTTTAAGATCACAACTTTTAGTACAGCTCACTGATGATCGAAAGCTGAGACTGAAAGACCGATAAAAGCAAAAAGAAATGCCTGCTGCTGTCAACAGCTGGTGACAGGTCTACGGACATCAACTGAGGCTTGATGGAAATTTTCCACCGTAAAAACATAGACATCAAAACAAAGGAACGGGAAACTATCGGAAAGGAGCGATATCACTATCTAGGTTGAAAAAAGAATGTTCCACGTCAGTTGTTTTAAACCACAAATCAACTTTGTGTTCAATGATCCCTTCAGTGAATTTTTTCAAAGTATTACTCAAACTTGTATACAAATTCATAATGATATTCTATAGTGTTGCATAATTTATCAATGGAGACAAAACAAATTTGGAAATAAAAGACAGCGTTGATATCCCATGCATATTTAAATTCGAATAGTGCAGTGCGATGGAATAATATATGTTTGTGGTTAATATATTTTTCATTTATTTACAAGCATATATTTTAAGCGATTTCGCTAGTAAATATGTAAGAGTGCAGAGCAAAAAATGGAAAAAAATTGATACTCCATACACATTTTAATATGAATAGGGCTGTATAATTAAAAAATCCAAACTTTCTGGTGTATTATATATAAAATTTATTTTCTCACATATATTTTCAACAATTATCTGAATTGTAGAAGAACTCAGTGTAAATAAAATGTAGAAATTGATATTTCATACTGATTTTAATTTAACTAAGGTTGTGTAATGAAATAATTCAAATATTTTTGGGGGATTATATATTAAATTTATCTACACATACATACATATTTACAATTTCGTGAGTTGTAGAAGGGCGCATAACGAATAAAGTACATCAGAGATAAAAATTAATCACAGATATTTACAACGATTACGTGAGTTGTAGAAGAGCCCAGTGGAAATAAAATGTAAAAATTGATATTCCATACACATTTTAATTGGAATAGGAGGGATGTGGGATGAAATAATCCAAATGGTTATTATAATTATATATTAAAATTATTAACACACAGATGCGTTCAACAATTTCTGGAGTTAAAATGTAGTAGGGTGCAGAGCAACGAACAATGTTAAAGATGATATTTCTTATATCATTTTTATTTAAATAGGCAGTTTGGAAAAAATATTCAAATTGTATTAGAAGATTTTTTTAATTTATTTACACACATATGATTACAAAAATTTCGTGAGTTAGTAGGTATAAGAGAGCAGAAATTGAAAATGCAAGTATTCAAAATAATTTATTCGTTGCTGAGGTCTTGATATGTCTAACCCAGAGGGATTCCCAATGCTCTAACCGTCTTCTATTTGTTTTTCGGTAGAACTGCAAGGTTGTATTTCGTCGACCGTAATTGATGACCTTGCAGGAAGAATCTTCAAGGACTCATGTTATTTGACGCTGTCCTCATGAAAGGGACGTTACAGCTGATTTAAACAGTGCTACGTATACGGGTGGGGTTAGTTAATTTGGGTTTTACGATGCAAGTTCCAAAACAAAAGATAAGCTGAGCCATACAGGATTGTGAAATTAGAAAAAAATACATATAAAGTTAAAATTGCAAGCGCAAAAATATAAAACCGTATTTTTTTAAAGGAGAACTAAGATGGAGTATCCCCATCTAAGTTGATAAAACTTTATGGAATGTAATTTAAAATCGTATTAATTATATCTGTGGTAAAAAACCTAAATTATGAAGAAATTTGAAAAGTAATGGATGGGGAAGTTGACTGAACAGGTCTGATAAAATTGGTAAGAAATTTTACAAATATTGTCCATAACACACACACAATGTTTAAGAACTCTGCAGGAAGTTAAAATATGATGGATGGAGAAAGGTTCTTGGTAATGCTAACACGATGGAGCGGTTTCCTCGACCAATAAAAATCTGTAAGTAACTCATGAATGGCCTATGAGACGACGTGTTAACATAACGATATAGGCGGGGAAACTAGACAAAAGTTCCATGGCACGAAGTATAAGAGGGGTCCCGAGTAATATGAAAAATTTTGTATTGTAATGTGCTGTCTGTTTTCTACGACTAACCTGAAAAAGGTACATCCAGTTGTAAAAGTGTCCGAACACCTCGTGTTATTCGCGTCCCGAGAATCATTCAATGAAACTAGAAATATCAATTGTGTTAGATTAATCTATGCTATAAATAATTCTAAATTTTATTACTTTTCCAGAGTGATTGAAAAAGGAAATTGTCTCATCTAGCATTCTTGTGCTAGACGAGACAATTCAAGCAAAGACCGCAACAAGACAAAATAAAACTGCAAGGGGCTTATCTCAGGCACGTTGAGGTTCATAAATGCAGATCGTTTATGCCTTAATATGTTATGAGTCGTTACTAAATTGAAAGCACAAAGAATCGGTACTACGTAGAAATCCAAAGGTGCAAATATTAGACATATATACAAAAAATTAACGACATTAAATTTAAGAAACATAGCGTATCTTTAAAAATGCACTACATGAAAAATAAAGGCTCTACAACGGAATTCCAGGTGACGGATATTTATTTTTGAACGTTTGTTGGAGGGGCTAGACAAAGAAAAATTATATTTTGGAATTTCTTCAAGGAAAACAGCTCAGATTTCAATTTCATGCTTGAACTCTCCGTTCTGACAGACAAATCGGTGGAGTTATTAATGCTTTCTGACATTACGGCGTCTATCGCTTGATTCGAGATTATTTTTGCTTAAATATGCACACATGCACGAGGAAGAGAGCTCTCCGGTGAACTAAGAATTTAAAGTAATTCCCTGCTAGTTTCGAAAACATTTTCAAATCCGAAAGGTAAATTAGAAAAAACTGAGTTTTTCTAAGTAATGCTGGAAATGCTTTAAATTAACTGGGGGATAAATTAGAATTAATGTTTTCTGCAGTGGAAAGAAAAGTTACGAAATGAATCGCCAGTGCTGTTCCGATTTTGAAGTAACGAATAATTTTAAAAAAGCTTTGTGGGAAGTTTCATTTCATATTAACCATCATTACTTGTCTTGCGGTGACTTAAACATTTATCCCTCAAACTTATTGAAGCGTGGTTTCCTGAAATGATTTGAGCATGAGGAATGGTTACGAATAGTTCTGACAGTCAACGAGGATTTTTATGAAGTTCTCCTTATACATTCTCGGTAAAAGGAATTCTAAAACGGATTATGCAAATCCTCGTTCAAGGGAGAAGCAAAATTGATAGGACACTTTAGAAGTTCAATCCCACAGGGTGCGATTTGTTTTTATTTACATGGACACATTGGTCAGCTTATGACAAAAATTCCTCAGCCGACAAAAATAATATTCACCATGTATCTGTTTGAAGACTAATTTATAATTTTTAGGAAAAAAAAAATTGTGACAGATATTTCATTCATCACAAATAGATGGCAGCACAAGCAACTTATATTTAACTTAGTTGACCTTTGTAAACAAGAACAGAAACTGACGAGTTCAGATTTTTGATGATTCTGTAAACGGATAAATTTTGTATTGGGTCTACGCTATTTTGTAAAATCGTCCAATAAAGTGTTTGTTAGTTTTAGAGAGATCGTCGCTTGTTCATTAGCTTTTCCACACCGCTATAGCTCAGTTGGAAGACCAAACGGACTAGCAACCTAAGGGAGTTCGGAGCTTGGTCCAGCCAAAGAACGTCGCGTACACGTGGGCTGGTGCACGTTAAATCTGTCGTTGCCTCAAATGTCTTCACGTTGGTGGCGTGGTGTGGAAGTTTGGAGAGAGGGGTGCTAGATCGGCTGTTTCTCTAGTCATATGACCGTTTTTACAAATTACGAGTCTTTGTCTCTGAATGTTTCCCATTAGGATGCATCCTTGACTGTAGCCAATAGCCCATTATCTTGCTACAGTGTGGTGTTAATTAACTACACTCTTCCCACCATCATAAAATAATAGACATTCTGATAGTGTTACGTATCTTTATAAAATAGTTTAAAATCTGACTGAATTTTTATCATCATGAAAATAAGCATTTAGTGTCTCCGGAAAAATGTCAGTTAATTCGTTACGGCTCTAATTTGACGATATTATTAAACCTTTCATTGATTTATGTCCTCTTGCAAGAAGTTATTATAACAACCAATATTTTTAAAACATAATACTGATGAGACTCAGAGTTCAATATCACAAGGTATGTTTTGTTTTTATCTACCTGGACATATTAAGCATTCCACATGATAATGTATGGTCTCATGTAAGAAATTATTCCTAAGGTCTACATCTAAAATGTAATACTTAAGGAGAGACTTTGCGTATAGTAAGGGTATGTTTTGCTTTTATCTACCAGGGCACACTAAGCATTCCATCAATAACTTATGGCCACATGCAAGAATTATTTATAGACGCACATTTAAAAAATATAATAATTTAGCTATAAATACATTTTTTGTTGAAAAGAAAGCACCTGAACACACTTGCAAGTAAAGCATTTTCTAAGATATTTAATAAAGTAATACACCACCAGTCTTTTATCTGAAAAATCCTCATTCAAGAAAGAAGCAAAAAGATGCGAAAGAAGCGAAGAAAATGTTTTTATCTGGAGAGGTTATGGAAATATTATTAAACATGAGATTATTAAACTCAAGGGTGGTTGTCTAGTGTCTCGCCATTAACCCTATAGGTGATTGTCTGGACGAGATATCTCGTCATTAGAAGAAAACTGACCAGATCTTGATTGAGAAAATGTCTCGTCATTAGAAAACTGACCAGATCGTGATCTCGTCATCATAAAAAAATCAACAACAACTTGCTGACTTGATAATATCTCGTCATTAGCTTAAGTGGACGGGTCTTGATGAACGAGATGTGTCGTCAAAACCACTTGGGGTTTAAAAGAACTGACCAAATGACCTTGATGGACGATCTCATTCGGAGAAAACTGACTAGATCTCGATCTTGTGATCATAAGGAATATTTTTATCAATATCTTCATGACAAGATATATCGTCTTTCGAAAAATTGGTCAAAATTAACAGCACAAATTTTTAACCCATATGGAAGGTTAAAAGTTTCATCCATTATATTATAGTCTCATACAAGCAGTTATTTATATAAAACCAACATTTCAAGCAATAGCAATTTTGGTTTTATAGATATTTTGGTGAGTAGAAAGCTCTTGCGAACTCTTGCAAGTAAACCATTCTTCAAGATATCCGCTAAAGTGATGCGCCTCCGACCTTTTATTTGAAAAATCCTCATTCAAGAAAGAAACGAAAAAAGCGGAGCCTCCACTGAGTTCAATCCCACAGGGTACGTTTGGTTTGTTTCTACACTGAAATTCTATTCTCGAAATCGAAGAAGATTTGATTACAATAGGATCAAAACAAGAGATAGAAAGCGAGATAATATTCAGGGAGGCAACGTTTTCGGTCTCCGAATAGCAGAAGAGTCTTCTTCTAACTCCCAAAGAAAAGGTCTCTTCTGCTTCTTGGGTTTTCTCCTTTTTCCTTCGACTCAAAATCTCGAACAGTTAGGAGGTTTCGAAAATTCAGATTTTACCCGTTGAATATAAGCATTCGGTTTGATTTCGCTTGGAGTCTCATGGACTGCTTTACTTGAGATGCGGGGACGTTTGTTTTGTTTTCAGTTGAGGTTTTCCTGATGGAAGAGCGTTCGCATGTTCGTGTTTAAATAACGTCACTTCAGGGATGTATGGGTGGGATGTATAAGGTAGTTTATCCATGAGACTGTTAGTGACTTGTATCGATCGTCACATGCGTCGATTTATGCATTGGTCGCTTAATATATTAAACACTTTTAGGATTTTAAAAGCAGTTCCAAATTGAGAGAAACCTGCAAATTTTCCTTCATAACATCTAGACAATTGTGATTAATTTTTATAAATATAACTTTTCTAGAGGATTCTATTCTTAGGAAGGACCAACAAATAAGCAATGGAATCTTTCCAAAGAATTATTTTACAAGGAAATGAGAAATGGAATCTTTCCTAGGGATTCTATTCTAAACAAAATGAGCAATGGAATCGTTCCAAAGTATTCTGTTTAAGGGAAATTTGCACTTAGATTCTTGCAAAAGATTTTATTCAAAGAAAAAGCACCGAAAAAATCGTTCCAAAGGATTCCAACATAACATTTCTAATGAATTTTATCCTACAGAAAGAGCCAATAGAATGTTTCAAAGTATTCTATTCCAATTACAAGATATATACTTCGTTGATACAACTACCTGGAAATCTAATATTGGGAGTATGGTATTTAGATCAATGGCTAAATAAATTTTTAAAAGTTAAAACTTCGCAATAAGGATCAGTGATGACAATTTAAAGTTCTGAAACAGAACCGAGAAAAGTACTAGTTGTAGAGGAAAGTTTACAGCATACAGATGCATGTATTTTCAATCTTTTTATGCGTAAAACTAAAAATTCATTTTTAGCTATGATGGTATTGTAGCTATGTGCGATATCACGCACTGGAAAACATTCTATTGTATGCAAATTAAGTTTTTCATTGTAGAACATGATAGATAGTTAGAGTAATTATTGCTTAGAACATAACAATTTTCTAAGAATAACAGGATCAAATAAAATAATGGATAATTTTTCTTGCAATTCTTTTATTTCAGTTAAAGTGAAATATTGAATGATTTCTTTTTTTCGCACCCTCTAATCCTAGTCACCAAACCCCTCTTTGGAACCATTCAAATTTATTATCCAAAAAATATTTTTAGAAACTATACCAAAACGGACATAATCACAAATATGAAATTAGTTTTCCAGAACGATTTTGTATGGTTTGTCCATCAATGGTTTGTCCAACAAGCAAAATCATAATCCGTTTCACCGAAACGGATTTGTAGTTTTGTATTAATTTAGAGCAGAACAAAATCTTGATTCCATAAAACCAAATCAATGTTATAACTTTCCAATAAAAGAGGATAAAAATAAAATTGATTTTAGTTTTTGCTTCTTAAAGAAATGCTTTTAAGAATCTTTAAATTATCATAATCTAGCAAAAATACTCATAAATTCAAACAACAACCACATTTTTTACGATTAAGAAATACTGATTCTATACTCTTAGCATAAATTCAATGACGTATTTTCTTATCCCGTATATATATAATCTTAATACCAACCAGAGATACAAAAAAAATCGGCTATCTGGCACATTAGAAGTTTGAATTCTTCGATTTTTCTTATCAGTCAAAAACAAAAATGACTGGCTTTGATCTTTTTTGCAGCGCCTTATCTTTGGATTCCAATACATTTAAAGGTAATTTGGCTACCTGCCTACACTCTTGCACCGGCTCAGTTTGATGCCCTACATTTAAATTGAAAATTTCCCCGCTTCATTTGTTCCAAGATGGTAGTTCAACTGTATTTATACCTATCCATCAGTACGATGGAAAGTATCGACGTGTTTTCAGTTTCAACGAGAGTTCAAATTCTCCGTGAAAGCTTGAAAGCACATCTCCACTTTTTAGTTTCTAAGATTGCACAGCACCCTTTGAACAAATATTTTTGATTTTATTTACATGAAAATGTTTTAGTGTACCATATTCGGATAGACACGAAATTTGGGAATAGGCATTAGGGATATTATAGATATTTCTTGACATCTATTTAATATCCTGTATCACGTCCCAATCCTTTCACGAAATAGCACTTCCGAAACGAAAATAAAATATATCCATAGATTGTCAAAGTTTTATCTCAGCCCTCCAAGTGATTTCGACGAGATATTTTGTTGTCTAACAGGATCGGATCAATTTTTCTAATGACTAGATATTTCATCAAGGTAGTGCCGATTTTTTGACGATGACATGATCAAGATCTGGTCAGTTTTTTTAATAACGATATATCTATTCAGATCATATAGATGGCCAATTAATGACGATATATATCGTCGAGGCAACCACCAGGAGGGTTAACCCTCTGCCAGTCACGATATTTCCGAGTTGTGTAGTACTACTTTTACCTCACGACACACATATAATGACTAAAAATCCTCCTCAATTGTTTGAAACAATCCTAATACACTCTTTATTGGTCAATAATGCCAAATCTGGTTATCAGTCATGCCAACAAGGAAGACGGCAGATTTCAGTACGCATATATACGTGAGAACCTTTCAGAAGGCCAAACGAATATGAATTTAAAGAAGTCACATTATAACTAGGTATGTTAGGTTGTTTGGGTCGCCTGAAAAAGGAGGTGTTTTAGGAGAGGATGCATATTTCTTGACGTGTCTAAAACTTCTGTGATCAAATAATGCTTCAGTAAAGAAAGTAAGTGGTATACGTGCATTGCCTAAGCTTTGTCTTAACCCCCTGGAGATTGTTTCGACCTGGTATCTCGTCATTTGTAAAACTGACCAGGTTTTGATGATCAAATATTGCGTCACTAGAAAAAAACTAACTAGATCTTGATGGAAGAGGTATTTCGTCATTAGATTTGATCTTATACTCGCTATCATAAAAAAAATCTATAATATATTAATGAAGAGATATACTTACATTAGCAAAAGTGGTCAGATCTTAATGGACGAGATATCTCGTTGAAAACACTTGGAGGGTTAAATGCATGATATTTTAAAATAAACAAATAAGAAGTATAGTTTGGGGACATAATCAATAATTCTTAAAGCGTCATTCTTAAGCACGTTTCAATTCATTCATCAATAGCACTTCAGAAACGAAAGTAAGAGGTATTCGTGCATCATCGAACCCTGTTCCAAACGCATTTGATGAATTACGTGACAGACACGCCCACATAAGAATATAACGCGTCACAATCCACACTCAAATTAGGCATTTCGCTTGTTGATTGCCCTACACGTATCAAAACTCTGGGACACGTTTTAATTTACCAAATAGCACTTCACAAAGCAGGCCAGACGTATCCCTGCATTATGTAAGCATAGTCCTAAACACGCCTGATGTGCGTGACTTTCATTTCATAATGCCAAGAGCCCGTCATGTCATAGAGTGATGAGTCCTCACAATTCACTTCATCGTGTTGATAGGGACGACACCTTCTGCCAATCCTCCCTCGTCCTCTGACACGCACTACTAGAGTCCGAGCACAGCGATTAGACACGGCTCAATGACATCTACTTGACACTTACGCCCGGTAAGTGCCCGTGCTTAAAGACTAGAAGGAATGCGATAAGTAACGTTCTTTCGGAAGTGGGATTATTTGTTTCATCACTGCGTGAGAGCACGAGTGTCAGTTAATTGGGGACTGGACGAAAGTGATCGAATCGATTCAGGAGAGTTTGAAATAAGAATTTTACTAAAGTATGTTGAACTCTTCATGTGGGAATTTGAGAAGGAATGTGATAAGTAAAGATGTTTCAAAAACACGATTATATCAGTGTCAGTTAATTTGGGACTGTACGTAAGTGTCTTACCAATATAATTGATTCAGGAGTTTCCAAATAAATCTTTTACTTGAGAATATGATGAAGTCTACTAGTTATTATGATAAAGATTGTGATAAGTGAAGTTGTTTCGAAAGTACAATTGTCTCAGCGTTAGTATATTATGGACAAGACGAAAGTGTGTATCCGATAGAATCGATTCAGGAGAGTTGTTTACAAATAATGTTTTATTAGTGAATATGTTGAAGTCTACAAGTAGAATACGAGAAGAAATGTGATAAGCAAAGTGGTGTGTGTATGTTCCAAAAGAACAATTATTCACTAGTAGACGTCACCTTACGTGCATTAAGATATTTACAAAAGCTTAATTTTGGAGCTCGTCTGAATCAATTCGAATAGAAAGTAACTTTTTTCCTGTCTACATTAAAGGACACTCATCCACGAAGCGATAAAACAAATAATCATATTTTTGAAAGAAACCTACCTATCACCATTTCTTCTCATCACTAGTTAATAAAATATATTCACAAGTAAGATACGACATATTCTCAAGCGACTCCCTTGAATCGATTTCGTCAGAAAAGCATTGTCATGTCCTCAATTAACTGACATATATGTCCACGCAGCGATGAAACATACAACTGTACCTTTGGAGCACCTCTGATTATCACATTCTACATTCTTTCTGCATTCAGTAGTAGTCTTAAACACATTCAGAAGTGAAATATTTATTTGGAAAGTCTCCTGAATCAAATCTATCTGAAATATACTTTTGTCCCAACCCTAATTAAATGACACTCGGGTTCACGCAGTAATGGAACAAACAATCCCACTACCGAAAAACTGTTGAACCACAAGACCGAACGCAAGACACTTGACACGTGCGGCCAACATGTCGACTAGTAGTCACTTGACTGTTCAGTGAAAATTTGACATCGATGGTCGATTTGGCATTTTGCCTCCTCATTTGGTGATACATCTTACATTAGGGTAGATGTGATTGCGCAATTTACCGTAGGGAAGCGACAAAAATAATGAAATCGCCGAAGTCTACTAATATGACACGCGGACCAATCAGAAGATAAATCAATGGACGGTAGTCTTCTTCCTTTCATTCTACCAATCAGATGGTGAATGTTTGGTTCCACACAGCATGTGAAAGCATTCTAAGGGTCACGTTTCTATTAGTTTTAGTCACATCATTCATGGACACATAAAAAGGTTATACTTGCTTACTCTGCTTTTATATTTCATCTATGGTGCGTTGTTACTGCAAGGGGAGCACACCTCTAGTAATCACATTCCTTCCTTCATTGAAATTATCCCTTCAGACTTAAACCAGAAGATAGTATTTATTTTCAAGACTAATGCCTATTTGGACTACGTCTAACAGAAGGCAAGACCAAAAGGAATAAGTAATGTCAGGGCAGGTTGATATACTTATAGGGCGAAGTTGTATTTGATAGTTTTTCTTTACTATTTTCGATATATATTTCCGTTATTTTCAATATCTTTCCATCTGGTATCCTGTATTGATCTATTGCATTTTTATGTTTCCATAATCTTGCCTTCATATTTCCTAAGCCGTACGAAAACAACCTTTAACCCTCCTGATGGTTGCCTAGAGAAGATATTTCATCAAAAATTCAATCGTTAGCAAATCTGATCATATCTTGTTTTACGAGATATATCGTCATTAGAAGAAAACTAATCACATCTTTATCTTCTCATCATAAAAAAAATCTGCAATATCTTGATGATGCGATATATCGTCATTAGAAGAAAATTAACCATATCTTGATCCCATCATCATAAAAAAAATTACAATAACTTGATGACGAGATATCTCACTATAGCAAGCAATATTTGTCAAATCTTGATGATGCGATATCTCGTCATTAGAAGAAAATTAACCATATCTTGATCCCATCATCATAAAAAAAAATTACAATAACTTGATGACGAGATATCTCGTTAGAAAGCAATATTTGTCAGATCTTGATGGATGAGATATCAAGTCAAAACTACCTAGAGGTTAACACAATTTATAAACAAGGAATGTATGGTTACTGACGAAAACCACAAAAGCCGAATTATCTATTTCAACAAAACAATTTAGGAAAGATTTAAGTCATCAGATACTGTCCACTGAAAAATCGCATAAAAAAATGCTTCAATTTATTTAACACGGCTTGCATGTGTAGACACATTCAAGAAAGAAAGAGAGAAGACAGATCCCTCTATTCAACTTAAGCTCCAGCTTGAGTGATATTCCAGATATTATTCTGCAGTTTTCCCGGGACAAGCGGTAAACAAATCCTGAGGCGCGTGTTAAAATTATTAATTAAAACTTATTCTCTATCAACTTATCAAAAATTTAATTCCGAGCTTCAAATATCAGAAAGAAAAACTATCCGAGATTTCTTCGAGAGACATGTCAGTCGGCGTTGCTGATTTAGGCTTGTTTGGTTCTTGGTGTTTAATTAATTTCAGTAACATAGGGAGCGCTGATTTCAAAAGGAAAATATGATACAACGAAAATAAAACGAAATTGTTTATTTCTGTTTTTTACTCAAGATATTAAACAATGCCATAAAGTCCAATGCACCAACTCCAGCATTGGTCGACTACATTTAGCATTTCAGAAATTGATAAAAACATGCAAGTTAAGTAAATAATTATACTCATGAGACTACAAGGATACTTAATTATTATTTACGAAATATTTCATCTGTAATCCACAAATTAAAGTAGTGCAGTTACCTTTTATAGCAAAATAGAATAGTTGGATATAATTTTTTAATTTATTGTCATTCGAATTCTTTATGAAAGTACTAATTAAAGATATTGATGAATGTACATACATACATCTTGGAATGATATTAGACAAAAGCACACGTCATAAATCATTATTTGTAAATAAGCAACAATAATGTCGCATGTACTGAATCTAAAAAAGGTCGACTAAATTTAATATTTCTGAAACTGATAACAATATGTACGTGAAATAAATAATAAGTCATATATTGTTGCAGTGATCCATAGATATAGTTTAAGAAATATCTTATCAGTAATTAAGAAATAAAAATACTCTCGTTCCTTTTTATAATCCAAATAGAATATTTGGAAAGTACTCTTAGTTTATTTTCACCTAGGTTCTTTATGAAAGTATTAATTAAATATGTTCCTGAATGAAAGCACACATCTGAGGCTGGTATTGAAATTAGGACTAGATATGGTCAATACTAGATGTTCATTCATCAATTTTATCTTTTTTCATTATAACTTCAACGTTTTATACAGTATTTTTATTTTTATGAACATCTTCTATGATACAACATCAAGATGTTGAATCAACATCTTTTGTTGATATTGGATTTAAAGTTTACATTATAAATTACATTTCGGGTATTGACTTTTCTTAATTTCTATACTAAACTTCAGTGGCTCATCCGAGTAATAAAAACAATCTTAAAATAATACCGTACACATTTCCTCTGTACCAAAAAGGCTTATGTAATGTTACAAAATAAGTCAAGAAGATTTTTATAAGAGTATCACTATTTCATCATAACTTATACTTAAATAATATCCAGCATATTTTATCCAAATGGAAATGGCTTTGGAAAACAATTTCATAGTCTAAAAATTACTGGAGACTTTTATTTTTAAAGAGAGCTAAAAACTATTCTATATAATGCAAAAGAATGGCGTCTCTATTTTCAGTAAAAGTAGCTCGACATTTAATACATATATGTCCCATGAAATCTACAATAATCTTAGCATCAATGAGTTTGCATTTCGTCAGTGTTGGTCTACATAAAGGTTGCAAGATCTGTCATCCTTCGAAATGACTATTGTATGAAGTATAATATTTTATCATCTATTTCATTAAATACTGTATCGTTATACTTTTTTCATATACTGATATACCTTTTATATCCGGAAACATATGAATAAATAAAAAACAAATAATTCATTTTTACTCCTGTCTGTTCTAAAACACGAATAAATCTTGTTTCAAATAGACTAATTCAAATATAAATAACTTCAAGTTTATGAAATGATATTACCATAGTATAAATTGAGTTAAAATAACAGCATTAATTATTCAAAGATTTACTGAATATTAATACAGAATAGCAATTAAATCGAACTAATTCACTCTCGTAAATATTTCTTTGCCTTCAAAATATATGTAATTAAGTAAGTCCCCTTATTTACACCGTAATTAGTAATAAGTCTAACTCATTAGAAAAAAATTGCGTTTTAATGCAAATGCAAATGCTTATGTGTATCTAACAATTTTCTCGAGATTCATAATATTTTACATTTATTCCATCATATTTTCATATAATCTTCCATCAAATTTTCGTATATGTTTCATAATATCTCACTTCAAAATGTATGTGATTTTTTAAGTTCATCCTTATTGACGCTAGGCTTAGAAATAAATCTAACTTACTGTGAAAAAATACTTCATTTCAATGCAAACATAAATAAGATTAATCTAAGATGTAAAATATTATATCTTTATATTAATATTATGAAAAATATTATTTCGATTATATCTAAATATATATATTTGTATTTACCTTAAAAAAATACATGTAATTAATTATCTTCTCCATATTGATTTAGACTTAGTAATAAATCGAACTTATTAGAAGAAAACCTTTTTCTTAGTGCAAATGTAAATGATGTATCTCTAATGGTTTTTTCCAGATTCATAATCGAAAATCGAATAACGTTAGAAGCATTTAGGCACCTCGGAATCCTGAGCAGATAAAGTGAAAAAAAAAACTGTGGTCAATATTTATTTAAAGTATTCTTTTTAAAATGTTTTCACGTTCCTTTCGACGCTTCATTGACTCGGTAAGGTTTGAAGAAGGCCTTCAAAGATTTTTTCTTGTTTTCGTAAGTTCCTCTTTTCAAATTCAAATTCAAGTAATGCAAATAAAAGGTACTTAAACTCCCGAATCGACTCGAATTCTCTTTTCCATGCATCTAGTTTTAAAAGCATTAGTCTTAAAAGAAATGAAGTGGTTTCACTTTTGCGTCTGCAAAAAGCATGCAAAATAAAAATAGAACTCTCTCCGTGGCTGAATTGGCCTTAGTTTGCGATGAATATGTAGTAAACTGGGTGAATAGACTATGTCATAAATATTTTACCGCATTTTGCTCTATTAAAACTCGTGTTCTGTATTTCCTTGTACAGAAAATACTTCCTCGACTTTTGTCATACCGATAGTTATTCGTTCTCTGTTTAGAAGTAAAGTAAAAAGCGCATATATTAGTGTTCACTAACTCGACTGAAACTTTAATTATGATAAACTTCACTTATATTACGAGACTTACTTTACATATACATTAACCCTCTGACCCTCATAAGCTTAATACGTAATGTAGCATTGCTTTTAGCCACGACACACTTACTAGCTAAATAACAACCTTCTTTTGTAGAATGCCAAAGACTATCATATACAAATGGGACTGGTGCATATTAAATCTGTTTTGGCCTCAAATGTTCTCACGTTGGCAGGGTTGTGTGAAGTTTGGAGAGTGAGGTGTCAGCTCAGGTGCAGCTGTCGTCATCTGACCGTGGTTCAAAATTACGAGGCGATGTCCTTTGACCTATCCAGTTCATTTGCTGCCAGGTGAATTTCTCCCTGGGTGTGTTTCTCTCTTTCGTGTCAGTAAAGCTTTCAATGTGTGTGTATCAATTACTTGATGTTGTATGTCTTGTGTCAATTACTTGGTATTGTGTTTGGTGCAGCAGGCTCAAATATGGCCCTTGCCCCATTAAACCCCCAAACCAACCAGCATTTGGTCTTTACCTTTTATTAATATTAAAGAAATTATATTTTTTACATATATTCACAACAGATCAATTTTTATTATCATTGGCTTAGCTATATTATAAGACCGCTTACTGTCATAATATACTAATTTTCCATCAATTCCCGTTACTACAGTAGTATGCATTCTATGTTAAGATCATGTAGAAATGAAAAATAAGTTATATTATTTTATTTCACACTGCAAAATAACATTTTCATTTACAAAACTCTTCGTCTTAGAAGAACACACTATTGACACTCTTTTATTCCATCAACCTCATTTTACTTAAAATCCATCTGTGAATACGCTGATTTTATTTTTGAAATTCCAAACCAGTTCGCTTCCATTCAATAATAGGTAAATAAAGGATATTTCTGGATTGCGCATGGCAATGCAATATATTGAGGTATATCTATGGAAATATGATTCCTAGGTCTGCAATATTATTCAAGGATCCTCAAATATTAATAGCATAGCCATTTTGGTAACCTCTTAGACACTTACTTATCCACCATTAATCACGTTGGGCAGGTAAATAAAATGTTGCACTAAAACTTAATCTTTTTTTATCCATTCACATTTCTCGATTCGGACAGATCCCATTCATCTCGTAGCTTGCAGCTTATCTTACTTAGAAATGTATCTAATTCATTGTCTTTGCACATAATTTACCAGACCAAAACATAAAATTACTACCGACAAGTCATGAAAATAGTCTGATAATGAAATTAGAAGATAAATCTTCCTTGTGGTTGTCTGGACGAGGTATCTCGTCATTAGCCAAACAGGAAAGATATTGTTGGACGAGATAACTCGTTACTTGAAGAAAACACGATAACGACATTTGAAATAAAAATTATTAGACCTTGTTCGCGTAATCATAAAAAAATATCGACCCTATCTTGATGACGAGATATCTCGTCATTAGAAACATTGGTGAGACCTTGATGACCGATATCTCATGTTGTTAATAAAAATTGGTCATATCTTGATGGACGAGATATTTCGTCAAAACCACTTGGAGATCTAATTTTATTCAAAACTTTACATCGATATTTGCGACTATACGTATATCTCCTTATTAAAATGAATACTTTAAAATTATACCCCAAAGAGCCTTGTATCGTTTTTTGCTTTCAATTTTGTGTTTAGAAATCAATCCTATCCCACAACCGACTTGTGGGTTATCTTACTAAAGCATACCCCAGTATATCGCTTAAATTCATACACGCCAAAAAAATACTTCAACATGTATACCAAAACATTTCACGGGTTAAATATTGTTCAAAACTATATCATTGTACGAAATTTTGCAATTATTAGTTTATCCTAATCCCCCTTTGGTGGTTGTCTCTATGCGGTATTTTGTCTTTCAGAAAAACTGCAACCAGATAGTGATGAACGCAATATCTCGTCATTAGAAAAAAACTGCCCTGATATTGATTGAGGAAATTTCTCTCTAATTAGAAAAAACTGATCAGATCTTCATCTCGTGATCATCAAACAATCGATAATATCGTGATTACGAGATATATTGTCATTAGAGAAACCGGCTAGATCATGATGGACGAGATATCTCGTCAAAACCACTTGGTGCGTTAAAAATAATGTATGCAAATTTTACACCAAAAAACCTCACACCATTTTAACATATTCAATGTTCTATTAACAAATCAAGCCTATCTCTCAAAACTGACCTGTTGCTTATCCCACTAAAGCACCTCCTCAATTCATCATTTTCACACATAATCTACCTTGCCAAAAATTAAAAATGCATCACCACGCGTATCCAAAAAAAGGAACAACCCCGACAATAAATGATCTCGCTCATTTTTAAATCTTCGCCAAGAAAATCCAAATCCTCAAGAGCGATAGCTGCAGCGGCAAGAAAAATAGAATGGCTTTTCCGCGATGTTTTTATTAAGCCTTGTCCTCTTGTGTTTTAGGAATTACCCATTATCTAAAGTTACACTTGCTTGCCTACGCTTATGGAGCCACTTTAAAAAAAGAAATCTCCGTAAAAGACGTGCTCGTAATTGATGTTGAACTGGAGGGAAAAAAGTATCACAAACGGAACTTTTTCTCCTTACGAGGAACTCCTTAAATTAAAGTTCCTTAATTAAGGTTTAACAGTTCGATGAAAATCTTACTCTAGCCATTATTCTGAAAGCTTGGGCATTGTCTGGGAGGTCGTTTAAGTTGATTGTTTTATTACGTTAGATTGTTGGGAAGAGGCTGTAGGATGTGCATTGCATTCGACTCAAATCTCTCGTAAGAGTTTATTCCTAATTAAATGGCTACAGTTGCTAAATGGAGTAAAAACAAAGCATGCAAATTGCTTAAATTTATTACACTAAAATTGATTACATTGGGCTCGGATGGAAATGTGGACGGACCCATGTTTAGTAAAAACGGAGAAAATAATTTTTTTTGAAGTAACCGATGTGCTCAATGTATTAGATTAAGTAGCTCAGGTGGGAAAAAGTGAGGTGACTCGTATTTCATCATCGCGAAATAGAAGTAAACTGAATATTGTTTTATTAAGGGAGCTTCAAGATGTGAACGGCGTGTTGACTGGCAGTTGACTGACCAATATGTCGACTAACAGTCACTTGACCAACATGTCAACCAGTAATCACGTGACTGATTTGTGAAAAATTGAGTGGTTGACCGATTTGGCTTCTTGTAGTCCTGTTTGGTTACATAGAACCTTATGACAGGGTAGATATGATAATATGTACTCTTAAACATTCTCAACAAAAATGGCGAAATTGCCGGTATACTATGTTAAAACTATTGCCAGTCTAGAGCAGCGTCTTTCCTCGTTTCAAGGGCCAATCGTACGATCAATGTTAGGTTCCGACCATCAGACGAAAGTAGTCAGTCATGATACAACTAGTTTTGGTAAAATTATCCTGGGAACACATAGAAAGATTACCATTGCTCTCTCTATTTTTGTATGTTATCTATGACGGTTAGAAGTTTAGGCGGGACTCAGCAGGCCGGTTCATTTAGTAAAATAGAAGAAACTGAGGTGTTTATCTAATCCGGAATACAGAATGTATTACGCTACGTAATTGTGCTAGGAAACTACGGGATATGGTTCATATTTCCTACAAAAGTAGAAAATTAGGTGTTGCACTTATTCCAATTAAGTTGTTTGTGACAATATTAGGTTAGCCCAATATGTTTGATTAATATGAGTCGCTAAGACTCATCCATTCTCTCATTATAACATTTGTGGATCAGCCCATTACTACACTAATATCCTTCATTAGCGAAAATATGAATATGTACCTAGAAGGAAGAACATTATGTCCAATTTTTTTTCGAAAACTGACATTTTACAATAATCCGGACCAATTTTGTCTTACATTTTCTTATGTTAGAAACCATAGAAGGTATCCCATAGACCAATTTTGTCTTATGGTATACAACGCTATGTAGAGTCTCAATATACAAAGAAGATATACCTTTTAAAAATAATCTAGACTTTTAGAAAGGAGTGAAAAAGGGGTTTTTCTAAAAAAAAAAAAAAATTCGATTTATTTAATTTATTTTTGAATAAAATGTGAATTTCTATATTTATTTAAAATTTATCTATATTATCTTAGTTTACTATGCCATATAGGTACAGTTATATGTTAACTCGCACATATTAGTAACTTACTCGTCAAAGATCTCTTAAATTGGGCATTGTTACAATAATATCTGCAATTATAATAAAATGAAATGTGTTACCTTATATATCATTATAAAATGCTCTTCAGATACCAGTTTCACAACTAAAAATGGACATTGTTACAGTAATATATCCAATTACAAAAATATGACCAGAGTGTTTAACTCGTTTATCATTTATGTTCTTTTCATATACTTGTTTCACCACTTCGCTGAGTCTTACTGCAATATCCAATAGTTACTTTAACTATTTTAATTATAATATATGAACTACACCATTTACTCGTATACCATTACAATGCAGTTGTCTTGTACCTGTTTCTGAACTTAGAATATCAAAGGTCTATTGTATGGCAATCTACAAAAGATGTCTCTAAGAACAAACTACAATACATGGTTCAAATTGAATGAATATGTTACAAAATATTATACTTTTTCATTGGACATGTGGATACCCCCAAATAACAAAATAAAAATACTTTTAAGGAAACTAAGTGTTTTTGTTTCATTCAATTGAAATATTTGGAATGGAAATAAACGAATGAATGAATGTAAAATTAATCTTATATAATATAATGAGAAGCATATAGTATATACTCAAAATATTTATAGATTTTGCATAGTAATCGTCAAACTCTGAAATTTGAGTGAAATATCAAACACAAAAATAACTTTTAATTTCGCTGTTGAGTTACATTTACAAATTAGGTACTGTAAAAATTGTTTAAGAGAAGAAATATAGATTTTTGAGGTCTATCTAATAATTATTTCTGGAATGTGAATTTGGAAAATTGCAAAACAAAATTCTTCAATTCACAGCCTTTTGTTTTACTAGTTGGTATTGCATGGTATCATCTTCATATACCATGTAAAAAATTCTTAATGGTGTTCCATTTAAAACTAAAGAAATTGTTTCTACAGGTAAGTATGATCGCAACTATTTTGTTTTATAGACATTTAAAAAAGCGATACTGTCTTTATATGTATGTTTAACTGACCAGATATGAAATAACACCGGCTATAAAACTGCAGAGTAATAATAACATAATTTTTATTTTATTTTACACATACCTACATTAGGTTACAAATATATCTGAGAAATAGTGACTCGTGAATTAAGATATTAGAGTTAAATTAAGAGAGATCACCCTATGGATTAAACATTACAGCCATCTCAAGTTTAGTTATCTAACTTTGTAAGCTTATGCTAACGATTCAGTTATTCCTGTATTGTACCTGGAACTGAATTATGTAGCTTGGATTATTGAATAAAATTTACACATGTTTAATTGGATCATTTTGCGACAGCTTTATGGCCATTTGACCTCAATGTAGAGTTTCCGCAGAGGATGAGGTTTAGGAAGGATGACTGTTTCAGTGTTATCTGGATTATTATTGAACATATTATTGCATTCTACATCAAGTGATTTTATCCTATTTTGGAAAATCCCACAAATGCAAATTCCGACTCATTCACGATGTGGACTGTTGAGATAAAATATCAACATTAATGTCGTGTCCACTAACAAATGTTGCGATATACATTCTATAACAAAAAAAATCGAAGCAACAAGGAGTTATGCCGGGTTCAATCAAATCATCATTGACTGATGACGTATAGTCTTTAGTGACGAGTCCCGTTTCCAACTGTGTCCTTACGACAACCGCAGACTTGTCTGGAGACGTACAGAAAAGCGTGTGTATCCTGCCCTTACTATAAGACGACACACATGCTCAGAACAAGGCGTTATGGTCTGTGGTGCCACCATCTTTGCTAACTGGACCCCTTTGGAAGTCATTTCTGGCACACTTACAGCACAGCGGTACGTAGACGACATTCTACGACCGGTTGTGTTACCGTTCTTTTTGCGATACCCCGTACTTAATTTTCAACCAGTTAATGGCAAGGCTACAAATTACTTCAAGCTTTCTCAACACTTCCTTGGCCAGCTAGGTCTCCTGATCTCTCTCCCATAGAGAACATTTGGGATGTTATTGGAAGGCGATTACAACCATACAGGACCTAATGTTGACCATTTAGCCCGACAGTTGGAGACAATTTGGCAAGAAATTTCACAGGACACCAACCGGGAACTTTTTCAGTCTATGCCACGCAGGTAACAGCTTGCATCCAGGCCAGAGGTGGACCAACGTCTTATTGACTTCCTCCCTTTGTAACGGTCAAACTCTGAAATAAATCACTAAATTGTTCTGAAATTTAATCGTTTCTCTTTCTATGTATTTTTTTCACATCCACTAATTTTTACCGCAATCGGACAACTTCATCTTGGTGAGCCGATTTTGTTTGTTAAAGAATATATTTGCAGAATTTTGCAAGTGTTTTTGACGAGATATTTCGTCTATGAAGATACCACCAATTTTGCCAGTGCAAAGATTCATCGTCATCAAGGTATTGCTGATTTTTTTATTCGTGAATAATGTCAAGATCTGGTCAGTTTTATAAATGACAAGACACTTCTTTCAAGCAACCTCCATGAGAGCTAAAACAATCAGGTAGGTGAGAATTTTAATTAACGTCACACTGGAGAAATTCAACGAGCTATTGGCAACGGTCCGGGATTAATCCCAAAGGGAAAGATTCGAGGACAATTCGTATTTTTGAACCAGGGTTAAATGACGATAAAACAATAAGAGGAGTAACACTTTAAATTTCATATTTATAATTTCCAATACAAAGAAAAACTGTTTGTCTTATTTACCTCTGAGATTCAGAAAATACAAAAACATTTAGAGAAAAATGACAATTTTAATTCTTACTTTGATCTTTCAAAAACAAGAAAGGAGCATTTTATTCAGTATCTTATTGGGAATTTAATTTGATTTGAAACTCCGAAATGATAAAACAATTGAAGAAAAAAAATTTTTAATTGGGTACACTTGGGGGATATGATACCAAATTTGTACATTCACTTCATGGGTATGAACATTAAGATTTAGCTAATATGTACTATAGGAATTACGTATATGCTACTGTAATAAAGAATGTGCTTTAAAATTGTGTGGGCAATAAGTTATTTTAAGTATAAAAAAATTATGTTTCCAAACAGTCACTCCAGGTGTATCGATATATTATACAAACACTTGATACACTTTATTTTGTGAAGTGTGACTCTAGTCTACATAATCAATATTTTAAAAGATAATCCAAAGGTTTCAAATTAAATCAATGTCCGTGATATATACTTTAAAACTTCTATACACAAAAATGTTTTCAGAATCTCGCTTCTAGGATATTGCCAATTTTTCGATGACGACGTGATCAAGATCTGGTCAAAGTTTTTTCATTCTAATGCAGGCCTCGAAATAGATTTTTTAATGCAGGTGCACCTTGTGCACCTAAGTTTTTAAATTAGGTGCACAGATTATATATCAGGTGCACATTTAAAAAAAACGTAATTTTAGAGCATTAATGTAATGTAAACTACTTTATTAGTTGGGTATGGTTAGATAGGTTAGTAGTAAAGAGTAAATAAAAATACTTAAACAATTTTTTATCTGCGAAATTATTACTTCTAATGGAATTAGAAAATGCAATCATAAATTCTCACAATTTCTTCGTTCCCATAACTCTCAATTTCTTCATTGTTTGGCCGATAACATAGCTCGAAGATAGCAAAAGCAGACAAAAGCGGATCCTTAACAATGGATTTAAATCTTTCTTCAATCAGCGAACTGCATAGTTGAATTATGTGTCGTGCTTCTTTCAAAACTTTCGTTTTTTGAAGGTATCTGGCCCACGGCTGTCGTGACAGTCGCTTCAACAGAGCTATCTGAAAAATGTTTTGATCATCGGAAAGTTCTGGTGGCATTGGCACAATCAAACCATCTTCCTGTATAAACCCGTTACGGCCCAGCGATTTTGTTTTCTCATAGTGTGTATTTAGGAATTTTAATTACGTTCCTTTAGAGCGAGAGAAGTTGACACTAATATTTTGTTCAAGTATCAAAATAAAATAAAACACGTTTTCCATCCCCTTCTTTTAACGTTAGTTGCACTGCGTGCACCTAGCGGGAAAAATTAGGTGCACAATTTTATTTTCATGTGCACCTGTTCACCCGGGTATTTCGAGCCCTGTTCTAATAAGATATTTCATCCATCAAGATACGGCCAAAATTTCTGAAGACAAGATATCTCGTCGAGATACACCAGGTGGGTCAAGAAAAGAAATAAAATAAAAAATTCCGAACCTATATATAAAACAACGGATTAACAACCGGATAGTTACGAGTTCGAATCCATCCAAAAGACCGTCGTGCACAAACGGGGCTGGTGCAAGATTTTGTTTTAGCCTCAAATGTCGTCCCGTTGGCGTGGTGTGGAGGTTTGGACAGTGGGGTGCCAGCTCAAGTGTGACCTCGTTAACAGACCGTGGTTCAAAATCAAGGGTTGTTTATACTTGGATCTCTCCCTCCAGGTTAGATCGCGGACCGTCGCCAATAGCCCGTTGTGTTGATTCAGTGCGACTTTAATTAAAATACCAACCTACCATCAAGATCTGACTAATTTTTTTCTCATGATGAGGTATCTAGTAGAGACAACCTCCAGAAGGGTCAAGAAATGAAATAAAATAAAAAATCCTAAACTAAATGTGAGAATGTCATACTCTTTGACCCTCCGACGTCTACAACTCAAAACATACTGTTAATAGGTAATAAGTGCGATTATTGCAGTGCAATAATTTAAAAGCGCCTTACGCCTCCTCCAACGCCGCATTTAATTGCACCGCATAAGAGTTATATTTCGTAATTATCGGAAAGGTATTAAACTGCTAGCGATCTGCACCCTACCTTCGCGGCCGCCATCTCGTATTTTATGGCGACTAATCCCCGCTAATTCCTTTCTTTCGAGACAGCAATAAAGCAGGACAAGGAGGTCGGCTGAAAGAGATTTCGGAAGTATGAAGTGAAAGGGGACACAATAGGTCTTATTTGAAGAGATCGATAAACAGTCAAGAGACCTGAGGAGCACAGATCGGAGACACTCGTCTTCCATACCAAGAGTCATCCTGGCGCCCAGCTGAACCGCTGCTTGACGGGGAACGCGTGGCGATGTCACCTCAATCCCCCCACCCCCGTGTTGCCAGTTTTTGCCTCACCTACACCCCTCCTGTCTCGGCTTTCCAAACATTGCACAGTTGAATTTTGCGGTATCCGTCTTCCGTGTGTTTATGCTAGATGAATTGATCGGGTTGCAATTCATCGTAATTTTACTCGGTGTTAATCCTATGGGGATTACGAATTGGTTTTAGCTTCCACTGCAGAAATAGGACAAATTGCACGGGGTTAACAAGTAGCCTATGTTCCCCGCTGGATTCTAATGAATGAATGTTCCCAATTGGGTGTTAATTGATCTGACAGTGATCCTAAAATCACTCAGCGTTATTCTTATAGGTATTTCGAATTGGTGTTAGCCCCTCTGCAGATCTAGGACAAATTGAATGGGGGTTAATATGAAGCCCATGTTTCCCGCAGGATTCTAATGAACGATTGTACCGATTTGTGCGTGAATTGGTCTGACTATGGTCGTAAAAACTCTCAACGTTATGCTTATGGGGATTTGAAATTGTTTTTTAACCCCTCTGCAGAAACAAGACAAATTCAGCGGAAGCCTGCGTTAGACGAAGGATACTAATCAATGAATGTAGCAAATTGGATGTGAATTGGTCTGACAATCATCGTAAAAGCACTAGACATTATTCCTAAAGGATTTTAAATTTGTTTTAAACCTTCTACAGACCCAAAAGGCAAATTCAACGGAGTTAGTATGTAGTCTGTTTCCACACGTATCTTGCCTCGTCATCTGACCGTGGTTCAAAATTACGAGCTGTTGTCATCGGTTCTTTCCCTTAAGGGTTTCCCGGACCGTCGTCAATAGCCCGTTGTGTTGCTCTAGTACGACGTTAATTAAAAATTACCAATTTACAATTACCGCACGATTCTAAGGAATGAATGTACCACATTTAGTGTTAATTGGTCTGACAGTGATCTCACATCTAAGACAATTTCGTCATCTGACCTTGTTTCAAAATTACGTGTTCTTGCACTCGGTCTTTTCCTTCACGCATGATCCCGAACCGTCGCCAATAGCACGATGTGTTGCCCCAGTGCGATGTTAATTAAATTATCTACGTTCACAACCGAAGATTATTCAAATGGGGGTTAAGATGTAACCTACGTTGCCAGCAGGGTTCTAAAGAATAAGAGTATCAAATATGGTGTGGATTGATCAAATGGTGACGATTTGAATTGAGAACAGACAGAAAACTCTGAATCCTCGGAATAGTCAAGATCTAGAAAGTTTCCTTCTTGTTATCATATTTTCTAGGCCGTACCTAAACAACATTTAACCCTCCTGATGATTATCTAGACAAGATATAAAATCAAAAATGTAATCTTTAGCAAAACTGATCAGATCTTGATTTACGAGATAATCCATCATTATAAGTAACCTAACCATATCTTGATCTCGTCATCATCAAAAAGTTGGCAATTTATTGATGAGAAATCTCGTCATTAGAAGAAATCTAACCATATCATTGTCTTCTCGTGTTAAAAAATGACAAAATATTAAAGAAGTATCTCGTCATTAACAAAATCGGTCTGATCTTGATGGAGGAGATAACACGTCGGAGGGGTAGGGGTGACACATTAAGATCATTATGGTCTTATACAGGTTTATATATACCCTATTTAACACCAGAATCTCAAGTGAACTTTTAAGGGGTACTTGGGCTGAAAGTTTAAGAATCACTGGCATATTTTGCTCTAGTGTACTAATTGCTGTAGATACAAACCAGGCCGACTAGTTTTGTGTGAAATTGTATATTTATGGTTTTGTCATTATGTCTGTTTTCGCCTTCTTACTGTAGCATACCAGTACCTTATACTTGTTACAGATCTGAAGAACAAGGTAGAATTAAGAAAGTTTTACAAACTAAAAAAAAATAGTTATTTACTTATTTTTCTTTTTAACCTATGCCAGGGTGGAGTGGGTGAAAATTGCACCTGTAAATGAAAACACTACAAAAACGAACATATATATATATATATATATATATATATACATACGATATAATACATACGATAGAGAGCTAAGAGCTTTTGTCTAGAATTATGCCTGTACGCACGTCCATTTTCGTCGAACCTCTTTATAGTGACCTGTATCTTGATTTAAGGTTGATAAATTTTTTGGTATTCGGAGAGGTATGAGTATTTTTCTGCAATCTTACTACTCATATGTAGAAAACACCAACGAAAGACAAAAAAAAAGCCTCATTGGGACCTGTACTTTAGTTTAGGGTTGATATATTTTTTTTGGTGTTCTCTGAGGGGTATGAGCATTTTTCAAAAATATTGCTACTCTTACATTGTAAACACCAATAAAAACAAAGATGAAATAGACTTATCCAAATAATAGTTACACCCACCAAATCTTTTAATGAGATAACTGGCCTAAGATTTGGTTAATTTTGTTTAGTTTTGTTTTTGTTTGATATATATATATATATATATATATATATATATATATATATATATATATATATATATATATATATATATATATATATATATATGCAGTAGGCCAGATCTCGTCGAATCAATCTGAAAGCTTCTGTTCGAAGAAGACATCAGGGTTAAAGAAGCTCTATGTTAAGCCTCCCAGTTCCTCACATATCAGTTTATAATTAAGTCGAAACGCTTTCGAATGCTAAATACAGGGCATGCTTACATATAATTCTTCCCCAAGCATGAAATAAATTTCCAGCCTCGCCTCAGATTTGATTTAAGACATCGAAGATCGCGGATTCCAAATCCCTGCTCACCCGACAGAAAAAAAATTTCTTTTTTAATTAAAGTATGATAGGCTCTGCAAGAAAATTAGAATGCTGAACAATGGCCTTAAAGTAAATAGTTTAAAGAGCGGAAGCTTCTTGAATATTGATCTGAGATGCGAGAGCGGAAGTGTTTGCTAATTAATCCAAATATTTAGACAACAATTTTTCGAGCCGAGGAAGTGTCGGGATCTGGAAAAAGGAAATGAAGCTAACAATCCCTTCGGAGGTCGAATAAAACAGTATTTTGATGGGGAAGCGAAAGGAATGAGCAATTAGAGCCGAGCTTTTTGAATAAGTTGGAATCTGTGAATCTGTCCGCTGTGAAGCAAATCAGTTGAAGTATTAGCATCGCTGTGGGAAGTATTATTTGATGAAAGGTTTTGACATGACACACCTTTTGTATGGTTATTTTTGGTTCTGCATTTACAACTAAATGTTATAGTGTGCATTGCTACAAAAAACGTGATGCATAATAAAGAAAAAATGTTTATGTATAAAAAGTAATAAAAACCAGTTAAAATTTGGTATTTCAATATTTTAAAATTGCTACTTCTATAAATTTTAATCTTTTAAAGTACATGTCTTAAAGAGATAGGTTGATAGTTGAGACGGACTTGATACAACGGGCTATTCAGGACGGGAAATCCCTAAGAGAAAGATACGAGGACACCTCATAATTTGGAACCACGCTCAGATGAAATTTTCAACACCTGAAATGCCACCCACTCTCAAACTCTTACACCACTCCAACGTAAGGGCATTTAAGCGAACGATAGATTGAACGTACACAAGCTCCCACATACATGACTGTCTATGGTTGTATCGAGCATATAACTCTCCCAACCGCCCAGTAATTAATCCGCTAATACTACCAACCTTTCTACCGAGGGCCTTTTTCCAAAAGTATGTATATGTATATGTATATGTTCTGTGAAATAGTCTTGGGATTTTGTTTAATAATCTTCTCGAAAGCTTTATAACGATATCACGCACAGGCTACGTACAGAACTCGTGATTGACGAGATAAACTGAGTTAAATGTGGTCACATTCAGTGAGAATTATTGCATACTTTCTTCACCCAAGAGAAGAAGCATCCGCATACGATATATTACGCAGTATACTATTTTAAATACATGTTGTCTACGAATAATTTGACACGATTGCTGTTCAGCAGAAGATAACGATTTTAATAGGGACCTATCTGTGCCAATAGGCCTGAGTCTTCAGTAGTCCCCAGCTATCCACGAATTTAGACTAGCCACGCGTTGGTACAACATCACCATGACACTTTAAATTGGCCGAATTATGCATGCGTCCCCACATGTTTTCTACACAAAAACAGAGTACGCATGACACAAAACATACGACATGCATATGAGGAACTCTTATATGCAGTACGAATATCAGTACGCATGTATTAGGTTTTAATTCAAAATTTCGTCCCATTTTTGACAAAAATTGAAGAAAAATTATTTTATTTACTAAAAATTACATTTAATCAATATAATATAGGCCGTTATGTTCGGTGACCTTTCTCCATCTCTTTGGTAGCTGTAATAGAAGCTCTGAGGTTTCTGGCTAAAGAACTGATCCAGGTGACGAAACTTTCTGAACCACTTACGGCACACGGAATCGTCAAGGCACCCTCACAGCACCTATCCTATTTTACGTCTGCAAAGCATTCTTGTCTTTTCGGAAATACAAAAGCATATGTCAAAAATGTTTTTTATTTTCTGTCTTTTAAATACTTAACAACATTTTAAAAACACAACCCATAACACAATTTTTTACCCAAGTACTCACTGAAACTCCTTTGAAACAACATCAAAACTTTACAGGTGTAAAGTAGGTGACCCTTCGGTTTTGCGATGAAATACCATCTAGAGCCAAAAACGGGGCAAGCTTTAGCATCCACCCAGTATATTTAAACCAATTGATAGTCTCAGGACTGGTGACGGTCCAATTCATGGCTTGTCTGAATCCGAGTATGGCTATATGTTGCCCTACTTCAAAAACAAGTATGTCAACCTTCTGATACTCGTAGGTCCTGAATCCAGGCTGAAGCGTCAGCCGAATTGAGAAATATATCTTCGCCCTGTACTTCCTTAAGCGGGGATGGAAAATAAATCGAACTGTGGAGCGGGCTTCGATTCTTGCGCGTAATGGCCAAATTGTCTGAGACCTTCCCCTCTCACGTACTTGAAGAAAATTTTGTAATGACTTTTCGGGCACTCATAAAAATTGCCTTCCTCCACCATCTAAAATTAGTCTTTTAAAACCACCCTGCAGCACAAAAAGCAAATAAATCGGAAATAAGCATAAAAACCGCGCACACAAAAAATAACCCCACGCGCCGCTATTAATGGGGATATTTATTAGCCAAGTCAGTGACTTTTGAAAATCAGTGGATTGCTCCAATTCGGCTATTAATCGACTCCCGACATACACACGTATGTATTGGCGACCTCAAAAAACTCTCAATCAATAATGTGAGAAAATGAGTTTTATTTCGAACATAAGGGTTGTAATAAAGGCGATGACTACTGCCTCAAGTCGCTCTCCGATAACTTTTTAATGGTCCTCCCAGTACGTGATTCTATGTTTCGAAGTGCTTTGCTATGCGAAATGGCTCTTGCCTCTGTAGGTGCTGTCCATACCCGTATTACTTGGTGTTTGTTTTTTGGAAAATGACTAGAAAACGGAAAAAAATTACCAACAGTAATGGTCAGGACGTAATGCTAATGATATACAGCAGTTCTGGTTGAAAAAGAATAATAACTCCTTAGAAAGCATTGCACAATTTGATTTTTGGCGTTTTCTACTGGGTTTAACTGTTTAAACCGGGTAAGGTAATTGCTGTTAATATTTTCGGTCATTGTTTAAGTGTATCAATAACGCTTTCGGTTTTTTCGTTTCCGTCTAGAGATGAAGTGACAGTTGGAAGTGCAATCAAACACGAACCGTTTTGGGTTGGGTTCGTGGTTTATTGAATTACTTTCGGGGGTGTGAGACAAATTGCTTTGTTAAAGTAGGGGGGGGGGGTATAGCTTTGGTGTTAAAGGTTTTGAGTCAGCTTCGTACTGTCTTGTTTGCGAGGGTATTGCTTTTGGAATGTGATCCATTACTTTATATTGCTTTCTTTGAATGTAAATATATTTGCTTCTAATTTTTTGTACTGTGAAAGTGCACTTAGAATTACAAATGATTCATTTGTTCATTTAAAGAGAAAAATGTGTCGTTTATACTTGATGGCTTATACTAAAATGCATTGCATGTATGAAACACACTGCATAAAAAACCACGTTTCTAATTTTTGTTCATATAAATGAAACTTCAATCACAAGCACATAAATAAAATACTATTTATCATTTTTAATTTTCGCCTGAATCAACAAATTGTAATCAACGTGCACAATTGAAACGCCATATAACAGCTACTGGTTTTTCATTTTCGCCTAGATTAACAAAATTGCAATCAAACGTACACGAATACAATGTCGCGTGGGAAAAGAGCTTCCCTATGTTTTAATTTTCACTTAAATTAGAATAAATATTTTCTCATGTATTAAAATGTATTTTCTCTTGTATATGTTGCATAATAACTACTTCTTGTTTTTCATTTTCGCCTAGATTAACAAAATTACAATCAAACGTACACGAATAAAGTGTCGCGTGAGAGAAGCAATTCCTACATTTTAATTTTCACTTATATTAGAAGAAATATTTTCTTACGAATTAAAAAGTGTTGCATAATACTGTAGCTATTTCTGGTTTTTAATTTTCTACTAGATTGACAAAATTGCAATCACAGGTACACAAATGTACCGATGCATAAGAAAGCTTTGTTGTTGGTTTTTGCTTTTTTAAACTAACTATATCATCACCCTTACACAAATCATTCGGTCTCTCGTGTATCATTTTCGCATACATTAACATTATAAGCACATATGCATAAATAAAACGTTACTCGATACAAGTCTTTTTTTTTCTTTTTGCTCTTACATAAACAAAACTATATATAATGTCAAGTACACAAATAAAGCTCTTCAAGACAGCTACTTCTAGTTTGTCTTTTGCTCTTCTAGATCAACAAAATTTGAATGACACAAATAAAGCACTGTCTAAATTATCCCGTTTTCCATTCTCGCTTATATTAACATAATTATTGTTACACATACGTAAATAAAACGCTGAAGAAATCTCGTTTTTTATTTTCGCTTATAAAAACAAAACAATAATCACATGTACCTAAATAATAGAAAACACTGCATTACAACTACTTTTTTTTTCTAGACTAAAAACTTTCAATCACACGTTACACAAATCAAACACCTCATAAACTATCCCGTTTTTAACTCTTACTTACATTAACATAATTATTGTCACACATACGAAAATAAAATGCAGCACAACACCATGTTTCTAATTTTTGCATACCCACACAAACACCCCCATACATACATACACACATACATACAGATACGCACAGTTATACAATCACACGTACACGAACAAAACGCTGCAAAACATCTCGTTTTCAAATTTTGGCTAAAATAAACTGTACTATAATCACAGGTACACAAATAAAATGCTGCATAACATCTCAAATTCTCGCTTATATTAACAGAATTATCGTTGCACATACACAGAAAGAATTAGGCCCTGTTTACATGAATTGTTTTTTAACGCGCGTTTTTGAGGTAAGCTTTCCGTATGCACTACATTATGTTTTTTATTCCTCTAATTCAAGTTTCTATCGTTGCGATTGTTGCAGATAGAGTGAAAATTTCAACGGATTTGAAATCTGCGGAAAATTTTACACCAGATTGAGACCTTAAATGTGATATTCTTTAAATGAATAAATAATAATTTAATAAAAATAATTAAGTAATCAAATGGTAAATAATTAAATAATAAATCTGTTTTGGTATCGTTCTGGCGTAGAATTTTACGCTGATTTGAAATCCGTTGAAATTTTCACTCTTATTTTCAATGATCGCAAAGATAGAAACTCTAATTAGAACAATAAAAAAACATTATTTAATGCTTACGGAAAGCTGACCTAAAAAACGCGCATTAGAAAACGCCTCATGTGAACAGGGCCTAAACACTGCATAACATCTCGTTTTGAATTTTCGCTTACGTTAAGAAAACTATAAGAAAACGTACACAGATACACACACACACACCACTGCTTATGGCCCCATTCACATGAGGCGCGTAAAACGCGCGTTGGCTAGGCTATCACGGTCCCGCTCTTCAAGGTCGCAAAGATATATACTTGAATTAGAAGAATAAATAAACATAATTTAACGGCGGGACCCATCTAGCCTCGCCATACGCGCGTTGAAACGCCTCATGTGAACGGGGCCTAAACTATCCTGTTTTTAACTCTCGCTTATATAAACAAAACTATAAAAATCACACGCAACATATGAAACTTTGCAAAACATCTCGTTTTTAATTTTCATTTATATAAACAAAACTATAAGCACTCGTTCACGAATAAAATCCTGCATAACATCTCGTTTTACAATTATCGCTTATATCAACATAATCTTTGTTGCACATACACAAAAAGAATAAATTGAAACATGTGTCTGCTACTATATTAACAGAATTTTATTCAAACGAATATAAATAAAATGTCCTAAGAACTGGCGATATCTAAGGTTTGATTCAGTCTGTCTCTCTAAAGACATTTGTGCTACACAAAGAATAATTAGATCAGATCCAAATTATATATGACATACAAATGTTTCAATGGGATCTTTTACTGAAACATTTTTGCAGATAAGCATTCCTTTTTTCTCGAACGGTTTGTCCGAAATTTATCGAACATAAACTTAAAAGCAGAAGTTGATTTGGCCGTTACATTTATTTCCTGCCCAGCGGAAATTCCATTTTGCAGAGTCTTTTAAAAGTGGAGATTACTTCATATTTTTTCAATACACTGACCTGCTCTAAGGAAAATCAGACCTACCTTATGCTTAACTTCTTTTACTTAAAAAATACATTCTTTATCGTGACAGGTTTTCTCCCAAAAAAACGTACCTTTCAAAGATTTTTTTTCAAAAAAGTCTTTCTTCTGAGAATGTTTCTGAATAGTTCCCTTGTGCCTCTATATGAGCTGTCAAATTTTTGTGTTGTGTATTCAATAACAACAAAAGTAGCTTTGACAATGAGTGAGCTGGATAGAAAAGTGTTTTAAGCTGAAATACGACATTGGGTATAAATTGAAATACAGCGTTGACTTGAAATGAAAGCTGTATTAAGGTTAATATAGCATTTCCTTCTCAGCGTGATCATTCTCTTTCATGTTTATTGATTTGACTCCTTTAACTATGCAGTCTGTCACCTTAATAATGCTCTATATGCAGGTCGTTGACACGTTTAACTCTCCTGGTGGTTATCTTGACGATACATCTAGTCGTTAGCAAAACCATTAGCAGATGTTGATGGACGAGATATCTCGTCATTAGAAGAAAACTGACTAGTTTTGATATCGTTACCATAAAAAGCCGACAATTTGTCGAGGTATCTTGTCACTTAAAAAACTGGTCAGATCTTGAGGACAAGATAGCTCGTCATTAGTAAATTTGGTTAGGTCCTCATGGACGAAATATCTCGTCATTCGCAACACTGGCCAGATTTTGATGGACGAAATAATTTGTCGAAACCACTTGGAATGATATATGCTTTGAATTGTCATAAGTAAATCCTGTTTGGTAAATATACGAATTCGGATTTATTACTGAAATCCTTCATGAGAGGGATTTTCAGTGTAAAGAGATAAAACCGTCTGGGAAGATGGCCGTGATAGTCTAGTTGGAAGTGTAACGTATCACTATCCACAGGGTTGGGAATTCGGCACATGGTCCAGCCAAAGACTGTCGTGTGCAAAGGGGGCTGGTGTGCTTTAAATCTGTGGTGGGCTCAAATGTCAGCGCATTGGCGTGGTGTGGGAATTTGCTGAGATGGTTGATAGCTCAGTTGTTGACCTCATCATCTAACCGTGGTTCAAAATTATGATGTGTTGTCCTTGTATCTTTCCATTCCGAGATTGATACTGGACCGTCGACAGTAGCCCGGTATGTGCGGTAATATTTAACTACCTGCCTATATTTCCTTAGAATTAAATTTTATTGCTCAGTTCCTTAAAATAGAATCCCTTGTAACGATTTTATTCCCTTGTAAATATTATTTTTCTTCTTTCTTTGGGAAAGACGCTGTTGCTCATTTTCTAAGAATATAATTCTCTGCAAAGATTATATCAGTCATTTCCTCTTGGAATATAATTCATCGGAATTATCCTACTGATCTTTTCGTTGGAAGTAAATCCTTTGGAAATATTAGGACAAGAAAGTCAAAATGAGTTACAAGTTACGTACACTATCCTACAATAATGGACCGGCCGCCAACGGATTTTCATAAAATCTAACTACTTGTCTTGTGGTTTTCGTGGTATGGCCTAGGATCTTTGTATATTGTTCCTAGTAAATTAAACACCGCCGCCTACATGAACATTTTGGACAATCAGGTTCTTCCTACTCTCTCGCAATTTTATGGAATGGACGAATGTTACTTTCAGGACCGCAACGTTCAATGTCATGTTGCAGTCTCTGTCGAACAGTGGTATCAATATATAGATGTAAAACGTCTTCCCTGACATGCTGCTCAGAGTCCCGTCCTAAACCCCATAGAACATGTGTGAGACGAGTGACGCTTACGGACTAGGGAACTACCTCTGAAATCTACAGCTCAGCTGGTGACATTCTTGCAGCAAGCATTCTTCTCCCCCTTTAAAAGCATGCATTATTTCCCTTATACCATCACATCTTGCTGTTGTATTATAGGGTAGTGTATAGTGCCTCTAGCTGAATAATGCCTGTGAACCTCTCAAAGGGTTGGATTAGATTTCCCATTGTGTTGCTCCAGTGCGACCTTAATTAAAATACATGCCACTAACGTATAAACATCGACAGAGTGAAAAAGCATCCAATGATATATCCTTTCTCTATCTCATCATTTGGAAAAATAAAATCAGTTTATTCCTAGCGACAAAGATGAAAACAATTAGGAAACACGTTACGGATACCATTGTTTTGTCAAAATACTGTCGCAATAAGTGAAGAGATAATAACTGCTCTTAATCCACCACTCTTATCGAAGTAAACTAAGAACCATCTTCTACTAGACAGAACCTATTAATAATAGTTGTCACCAACGAAAAATTATCAGAAAGACAGTAAATCCATTCTAAACATGTTTCGATGAAAGGGAATCAGCAGATATTTGAGTATCCAAGGGAAACACAAAAATATCTCGGTCTATTGAGCTATAAAGATTACGAGCTATAGAACATTCTAAAGGTCTTTCCTCCGGAATACATGGCTTCCTTCAACCATTAGAAATATTATATTCTCTTTTCCACGGAATAGAATCATTGGAACGTTTCTACTGGCTATTTCTATAGAATAGAACCCTTTTGAAATATTATATTGTCCCATTCTGTTAAATAGTACCCCTTTGAAAGATTCTATTGGTTCTTTCCTTAGAAGGACCACGGTTTTCCAGTTAGAAGAGCAACCGAATAGCAGCCGCAGGGTTGGAAGTTCGGAACTAGGTTCAAACAAGGATCGTAGTTTATGTGGGAGTTGATGTACGTTAAATCTTTCGTGGCCTCAAATGTCCTCATGCTGGCATAGTGTGGAAGGTTTGAGAGTGTGATGAAATCTCAGGTATTGACCAAGGCATCTCATATTGGTTCAAAATGACGAGATATTATACTTTGATTTTTCCCTTCGGTCCAGGACCGTCTCCAATACCCTTCTGTATTGCTCCAGTGCAACGTTAATTAACTACCTGCCTATCATTTTTCCTTAGAATATAACCATTTGATAAAATTTTATTGCTTATGTCTTTTTAATAGAATCCTTTGGAACGATAGCATTGATAATTTTTAAGAACATAATACATTGGAAAAATTCTATCAGTCCTCTTCAGAATATAATTCATTTGAATTATTATACTGCTTCTTTCCTTGAAGTAAATCTTTGTTCAAGAAACTCAAAACTGGTTAAAAGTTAAGAATGGAAGACTTCGGACTACAAACTGAAATTATGCGTGTGAACCCCGCAGAGGGTTTTATAAGATTTCTTAGGGAATATGCGTACAATAATAATGAATATCGTCAGAGTGAAAAAACATCAAAGATATATTCTTCCCTTCTTCCTCATCATTTGGTCGAATAAGCAGAGTCTATCCTTAACGATAAAGACGAAAACAAATCGAAACACGTTATGTATACCTTTGTCTTGTCAGCATACTATTGCAATAAGTGAAGAGATAACAAGAACTGTTCTTAATCCACCACTCTTATCCAAGACAACTAAGCAACATCTTCTAGCAGACAGAACCTAATCCTAATGGTTGTCACCAACGAAAGATTCACAGAAAGACAGCAAATCTTTCTAAACATCTTCCGATGAAAGGGAATCAGCAGATATTTAATGATCCAAGGGAAGAACACAAAAAAATTCTTTGGTCTTTTGAGCTATAAAGATGGCGGCGGTGGAAGATCTTCGCACAATGGGAGCCGTTACGCTTTCGCTGATATTTTAAGTGCGTTTTCTTGATGAGTACTTTCGGTATATTACTTTTTCTAATACATCTAACTTAATCAGTAAAGAATTAGGTCGGGTTGTTCGAGGAAATGAAAAAGCGAGGACAAAAACTTTAATCAGTATTGAAGTATAACTCAAAGAGTTATAGGATGCTTCTTTTTTAATCAGACCCAGATCAAATGAACCCGACGGGTTTTTACATTTAAAATAAAATGTAGATGGTTGCAGTTTATTGAACATGTTTGAGTATAAAACAGTATATTAAAAGATAAGATGTTTCAGGACATTTTAAAAAGAGTAAATAAAAAAAAAACTATATAGAATGCTGTTTAATTGATATTGTGAGTGACATGGTTATAAATTATTCCCAAATGCATAATAGAAAGAAACTTTATTGTGTTTACCTTCAGGTGCATTTTGAATACTTAGAGATAAATAACAAGTTATAATTCACGTATATTTTTAATCGGACTGATAAAATGGATATAGTCGATTGAAAATGTTTGAATGTAGACCCATTGTAAAAGTAGATTAATAAAAAAATAGATGGTTTAAACATTTATAATAAATAGAAAATTTAGTGGAATATTTCTTTAATTGATATTGTGAGCGCAATGGTCGTAAATTATTCTAAAATGTATAATCGGAAGAAACTTTATTGTGCATAGTTTAGAGTGCATGTTGAACATTTAGAAACTAAATAACGAGTTATAGTTGACTTTCTTTTTCAATCATATAAAAATGCGAATTATTAAAACAAAGATGTGCCAGACATTTAAAAAATAATAAATAAAAGAATAGAAAACTATGTGAAATAGTCTTTAATTGATGTTGTGAGTGCAGGAGTTAATCATTTCTGGCGCATTATGAATATTTAGAAGATAAGTAACGAGTAATATAGTTGACTGCTTTTCTTTTAAATCAGAATGATGAAATGAATGCTTTTGTTTGAAAATGTTTGATGATGGGCCTCTATTGTAAAAGTAGATGATTAAAAATAAAGAGACGAATGTTTGCACATTTTTTTAAAAATACTAAAAACATTTTAATATGCGAGATACGTTTTACTTGATATTTTTGAGTGCAATGATCATAAATTATTTAAAAGTGTATAAAATAATTGGAAGTTCTACACAACAGACTAAAGCAGCCTAGGGGTAATGTTACTACTAGTTTCGGTCATATTATCATGGGCACATATAAAGGCTTCCATAGCTAACTCTGCTTTTATATTTCCATGATGATTCCAGACAAGAAGATTTTATGTCAGATAAATTAATTTCTCTCGCACAGTTTGTTAGTAGAAAAATGGGGTTTTCATCTATTTTTTTTTAAAATTTACAACTCTAAATCCGATGCATCAAATTATAATATTTCCGTGCATTCCAAAGAAAATTCTGAGTCTAGTTTCAGATAGTGGATTACTTTTAACATACAATATCATAGAAACAGTTTACAGCGAAGTTTCTTGACAGAAAACTTTGTTCAATTTGCAACGATCTCGGCTTATCTGGGAACGAAATTAGTGGACAATGCTTAGTAGAGCGTGAAGTGATAAGAATACGAAATAAAACCCCTCTTCCTTATTCGTTTGCCTTAATGAACAATTTCAAAACATTTCGTGATGAGTACCCAGGCACAACCGGTTATGAATCCTAATTGTAGTTCTTAACAAACTTTTAAGATGACGTTTGGTTTTTATTTTAAGACTCTTGCGAATTCTAGGATATTATTGTTGCTTAAATTAGAAACTATTAAGTGTTCATATGCACAAGAATATTTTTAAAGTTTTGACTTAAAAATCTAATATTTTTACAATAGGTCGTTGGTTTATGCTAAAATTATTTCGGTTGGAAAAAATCAGATTATACTAATCTTTAGTTGATATAATTAGCATGATATAATTTATACGTGATATAATTATCATGATATAATTTATACGTGATATAATTATCATGATATAATTGATACGTGATATAATTATCATGATATAATAGAAAAATACGTGATATAATTAGCTTAATATAATTGATACGTGATATAATTAACATGTTTTTTGAACAGTGATAGCTCAAATTCTAATTTGTTCAGAAGGACAATTCGTATTGAAAATTATTTATAATATTATTCTCCTTGTTTTGAGCCTCAATCAAGTTGCTAGAAGGACGGATTTTTTTATAATTTACTTTACATCGAAAGAGAGAGATAAGAAATCCAATTTTAAAAAAAAATTAACATTTAAAGGTGAACTAAAGATGAATTTCATAACTAATAAATCTGATTGAGAATCACAATAACCACTGCATTATATAGATTATAATGATTAAAAATAATTATAACAGTAATTCTTTGTTGAGTTACCATGGTTTCAACAAAGCATTGTATTGCAAAATCAATCTTCAAAAATTGAGTTACATGTTTTGGAAATATGCTTCTACATGTGTAAAGAAACGAAACTAGAAAAAAAAATATTCTGAATATTTGCAAGTTCTTGGTATCGTTTGAAAGCTAAAAGGCTGAAAACTATGGTGAAGCAATAAAAAAATCGATATTCTGGTCAACTTTTGTGATTCCTTATGTATAAATACACTTTAATGTTATAGAGTTTAACAAATATCAGATAAGATTTATATATCTGATTCTATAATAGCTTAAACTGAGTGATCACTTTTTGGTTAAAAAAAGTTCATCAGAAAGAAAAATTATGTTTCAAGGAGAAATTATTCGAGTGATACAAAAAATCAGGGATTTTCAACTAGTGTGCCATCTGAATCTGGTGTGCCTTACAGATGGTGAAATAGTTTCAACTGTGCCAAGTTTATTTCACTTCAACGTTTTAGTTTTTATTTTAGACATTTTAAGTTCATTCACTAATTATTCCAATTAAAATCGATATTTTTAATGCCAGTATAAATCATCTGGATCATTTCTTTTTTTTACAAAGTTTTAAAAATAAATTGTGATTTTTGATTGTGATTTGATGATTTTTTAAACACTCACTTTAAGGGGAAAGGGGCAAAAATGGCGGAAAAACAATAATTTTCTTCTAAATCAACAAAAGTGTACCTATTTTTTTGTTGGATCAGCAGAAATATAATTTATGTTTGGTGTGCGGCAGAATTTTAATAATTAGTTTATATGCCCTGTGGAAAGGAAAAGTCTGAGAATCACTGCAATAGGTTATTGAAAGTAGACACATAAACGAAGCTGTTTTTCTAAAAACACTGATTTTTAGTTGACAAATTAAAACGTATAGAGTTTAGTAAGTTTATTTTAAATAAAGCTTAAATGCAGATGCAGATTGGTAGGTATTTTAATTAACATCGTACTGAAGCAACATAACGGGCTATTGACGACGATCCGAGATCAATCCTCAATGGTAAGATCCCAAGACAATACCACATAATTTTGATCCATGGTCCGATGACGAGGTGAACACCTGAACTGGCACCCAACTATGCATACAAAGAAAAGTATACTATTGTTATTTACAAACATGTTTACACCCTCGCAACAAAAATTCATAAATACATTCGTATTAAAGGATAATTGTTTTTCTGGTTTGATTTTGATATTATTTGAAGATTTAATTTAAAATTTACTTTACAGTTTGGTAAAATAACTAGTTGTACAAATGATTATGTGGCATTGTTATAAAGAAACTTAATCCTATTTTTTTCGAATGTTCAATTGATTCCCTATACCTCGGCGATTTTCAAACTTTTCAGCCCAATGACGAACTGCAAAAATTCTAATTCATAAGAACACCAAATTAAATTTTACATGTTTTGTCTATCTGACGAAAATTTCTTGTAACTTTGATTAGTTTACAATAAAAAGAAAAATATTTCCAACCCAATTCTTCTGACTTTTTCATAAACAATTCATTTACGACAATTTAAGAAAAAATAATAATTGATATTATTTATGCGGGTACTATATGAATTAATTTCAGAACACATTTCTGAATAGTTCAAAACCGTTGGAATGAAATAAATCTTACACAATTTAAGCCATTTCACGGTATGTAAGACACATCAGTGGCTTCATACTGTTGGAGTACACCAGTTGAAAATCACTGACTTAGTTGATAAATTATTCATGAAACCATAGTCTACAACAGTCGTCAAATTTACCTTAAAACTTCATTAGATTTTCAGACTTCTATACAAATTTCTAAAAACATGTGTTTTCTCTACTAAAACTCTTCTGTATAGTGAGGAATATTTCTCCCATATTGATAAATTGAAATTTCAACATACGGATTCCCTGCGCATCTGGGATTTATATCTTCCATTTTGAGAGTCACAATAAAGGAACAGTATTTGAAAAGAGAATATAGACTAGATTTTTTATGCCTTTTTATGCTTTTTAACTGAAGACAGTGCAGAGAAAATAAAGATTGTCGCTTTCCTTTTTTCTCACCATGTCTCTGGCAGTCGATGACACTTTGCTAAAAGGTGGATGAAACAGTTCGAAAGAAACAATTGCAACCCAAACATTAAAGTCAAATAAAAAGTGCATTTGAAGAAATTCGTAGAGTAAATATTTTTTTTATTTATATAGCATGCGATAAGATAATGTCAGTAAAATGTATTTATGAAATCATTATGACATCAATTTTTATCCTTATTTTGTTCCTTTTACAGGAAATGGTATTCAAATTTGAATGATGATGTTTTATGTTGCGGTATTCAATGTGTCTTACTCATGACTTTCATCCTTCCACGAGATATCTAGTCCATCAAGATCTGATTAATATTTAAAATGACGAGATATCTCGTTACCAATATATTTAGTGATTTTTATATCGATTTCAAGATCTGGTCAGAATTCCTGTAAGCTTTAAAACTAGAAATATCTAAAACATTAATAGTGAATAGTTAAAATAGCTCTTGCAATGAATTCAGTGACAGAATCAGCTGTCATCCAACTTGTTAAAATTGTTCTAAAAGATGTGAAAATCTACATAATTATGATTGCCGAAGCTTTTATGTATTTTAAATATGAAGCTCGAAAACTGGAAATCACTAAAAAGGTAATGAGTAATATGTTGAAATAGTTCTATTAAACGAATTTAGTCAGTGACAAAACCAGCCATCACCAGATTTCCTCTAAACAAATCGAACACTGGTTAATCATTACATTGCCCAAGGCCCTTCATTTGTGATTTACGTATAAAGCTTGAACACGAGACATCACTAAAGAATTAGAGATTAATGAGATCAAATACTTCTTGAAACGAATTCATTCTATGAGAGAACCAATCGTCATTATATTTATAAAAATTGTTCTAGTAAATTTGACAAGTGGCTTGTCAATATGTTGTCCAAGTCCCCCTTCATATGCATTTTAAAAGTCTTAACCTTGAAAACCAGAAATCACTAAAAAACTAGGAGTTAATACTTTCAAATAGTTCTTGGAATTACTAATTTAATCAGTGACAGAACCAACCGTCATCAGTGACTTTTTAAAATTGTTCTAAAAAGTATTAAAAAGGGCTTGACAAAGTCTTGTCCAAGTCTTTCACATGTATTTTAACCCTCCTGGTGGTTGTCTCGACGTGGAACCTCGTCATTAGAAGACAACTAACCACGTCATCATGGACAAGATATCTAGTCATTAGAAAACTGGCCAAATCGTGTTCTCTTCATCAAAAGTCCTTAAAAAATTATCAGCATCTTGATGTCGAGATAGCAACATTCAAGAATAGCGAAATTGTTCACAACTTCATGGACGAGATATCCCATGCATTAAGTTTTTTCCATAAAAACAACTTTGAGGGAAAAGTATGAAGCCGGAAAACTAGAAACCACTAAAAAACTAGAAGTTAATGAGTTCTAATAGTTCGTGGAATAAATTTAGTCAGTCATCAGATTTGTTAAAATTTTTCTAAAAGGTTTTAATAGTGGCTTGTCACTATGTTGCCCAAGTTCCCCATCCATATTTTTAATTTTTATCTTCAAAACTAGAAATCATTAAAAAACTCTGAGTTAAGGTGTATATATACTCTGAAAATCACGAAAATAGACCAGAAAGTCGGGTTTTTTATGAATTCAAAACATTTTTCAAATTTTCAGCTTTCAAACGGTACCAATATCTTATAAATATTCTAAATCGTTTTCAAGTTGGAAGGGTTTAGGTTACTGTCACCACATACAAACATATATCCAAAACTTTATACTCAATTTCTGAAGAACTGTGTTTTTGTAATATGGTGCTTTGTTCAAACAGTCATAACGCAACAATGAATCGATCTATTATAATTGTTGTGTATCATAATAATCCATTAAATACAATGTATGTTTTGTCCCACAATCAAATTTATTAATTACGAAATTAATTTTTAATTGATTTCTAAATGTTAAAATTCCTGAAAAAATCTGATTTTTTACACTTTGTTCGTGAAAAAAATTATAGAAAGGAACCTATTCCCTCTCGCAACTTGACTGAGGGTCAAAACCACGAAGAATAATATTAGAAATAACTTCCAGCAGGGATTGTCTTTCTGAACAAATCGGAATTTGAAATTTCGCAGCTCAAAAAATATGCCAATTTGCTAATTATATATAAATTAGACAATTATTGAGTTGGACAATCTAAAATATTCACTTTAAAATGAGTTTAAGCACAAAGCAATGGCCTGTTGTGACAAACTGGGTTGTTAAAGTCAAAATTGAAAAAAACATGTTCTAGTGTATACATACATCTTAATGTGTTCCCATCGGTGCTTCTAGTGTTAATAGAATGTAACTTCTAATTTTACACAAACACGTTCTTCTCTTTTTGCCTTACTCTTACGAACCTGGTTCAGGTTCGAAAAATCACCAGTCCCACTACGCACGAGTGGATTTCAAACCACACTCGACTTGAGAAATTTTCTTCCACTTAGTTAATACCGCTCTGGTCTCGTAAATGCGAAAATGACTGTAACGGGGATCCTGCATCCACATTAAGGCTGCTAGGGAGCTTATGGCAGTCAACAAATAGATCTTGGAACGAATTCAGTCAGTGACAGAACCAGCCGTCATCAGAGAGTAAGTGAACAACCTTTCTATTGGCTGAAATAAATCTGCCATATTCCACCCGGATTTTCTGTTGCATTTCTAGTTCGTTCCTGTGAATACTGTTGAGGAATTCTGTTATACAGGAGTCAGACACCAGAGTATGTGGAGTGACTCCGGAATTTATTCGTTATTAAATGAACTCCCGGAACAAAAGAGTATAAACTTGTTGTGTTAGCACTTAAGAGTTCGTGAAACACATAGTCTATTTAAGTCGCTCTTTTCGGACTATATTTTGTGTGCTTCCTTGACCATTTCAATTTCGTTCAAATACAATCCTTTTTAAGGGTATATTTTTGTACCCTTATATTTATTCTAATGTAATATTATTAATTTTATGTAATATTTTTATTCTGTTGCTGGAGCATTATTTTTCTATTATTAATGTATTAACTTCGAATGAGAATAATATTTTTTTTTATGGATTTTAACTGCTTTTGTAACAGAAGGTTTCTTTGCGAAGCTTAATTTAGAAGGTGCTAGAGCTTTGTTGGATATACGTAGCTCCTTTTTCCTATCTTGCATATTTCGGTTTTATTTGCTTTTTTACTTTATTAGTATTATTTGCTTTATATTTAGAGTTTTGGTGAGTGTACGTAGAAAGTTAAGAGTTTTGTTGAAAATTTGCAATTCCTTTTTTTTCCAACATCTGTCATTACGGTCTTCTTTGATGTTCTGTACTTTATTATTATTTGCTTTATATTTTGAGTTTTGGTGGGTATGCTTAGATAATTAGAACTTTGTTGAAAATATGCATTTATTTTTATGTAACATCTATCATTATGGTTTTCTTTGCGTTTAAACCTTATTATATTAGTTTTTATTTATTTAGTTTAGCTTTATTTGATTAAAGTATGCTAAGAATTTTGGTGCGTACTCAATTACAGTATTTGTGAGAGCGTACATAAAAAAACGTTTTAGCGTGTACGTAGTTTAAGTGTACGCCTAGTTTTAGTGGGTGTACGTAGTTCTTTTTTGTTTCTTGGGTTATAACAGTTTTCGTTGTTTTAAAAAAATTTTGTATTTTTAAATTTATTTGCTTCACATTTTGAATTTTTAAATGCAAATAGTGAATATGTTTGATGCTGAATTTTACTGCTTCCGTATAAATAGGTTGCTCCGTAAAGCTAAATATAGCGGGCATTAAGGTTTTTTTTGTGCGTTTGTTATTCCTTTTCCGTTAGTTATTCCATTACAGTTGTCGTAGTTTTGCTTTTTTATTGTTAGTTTAGCTTTATTTGCTTTATAAATTTAAGATAATACTTCATATTTCAATTTATATGACCGCAGTAGCAGTGAATGCCTTTAGAATGGGACATAATGTCACTATTTAATTCGAACAGCAATTTTTGCAGTTGCTGTGCGACTGAAAAAACATCAACAAGAGGAACACTCATCCACAAACAACGATCCTCCTACATTTTCCTTGCATATGTAATGTATGTGTGCAAATAATTAATATTTTTGGAGCTAAGGTACTTCTTTCATACATGTATATTTCTGCTAGAGAAAAATATCTGTATGCCATGTAGCAAAAATAAATTGTCATGTACTAGTGTATGGAAATAATACACATGTAACGTAGTATGGAACTAGTATATGTGATGTAGTATGAAACTAGAACATTTAATCCAGTTTGGAAATAGCAAATGAAGTGTAGTGTGGAAATAATAAATTTATTAATTAAATATTTCTTTATCTGTAGTGCGGGGCTAGTACATGATCTATAATCACCCGTCAGTGCCTTCCACTAAGGAAAAAAGTATAACAGGTGTAATGGAACTAGTACAGGTAAAGTATGGATCTAGTAAAAGTAATGCAGTTTGGACTTAGAAAATATAAATGAAGAAGGAAACTAGTACATGTACCTATAATCACCCTAGTCAGTGCCTCATGCTAAGGAAAAAAGAGGAACCGAAAACAAGTAACTTAACCGGTACTGAGAATTTGGGAATTTTCAAACTAGTGCAGTAAAAACTAAAAAGTAGTCGTACGGTAAAACATCCACTATTGGTGTCCAGTCAAATCTCCCCAAAACTATACCCTCAAAAATAATAACAAGTCACATTTTCTGCTGCCGTACATTCTGTGACCGGATAAGTAATGTTCTCGACTATCTACTTAGTCAACCATAAATAAGCATTGAGTGTATCGCGAAAATGGAAGTTCCTTAAGCTTAAGTGGAAGGACTTAAATCGGATTAAGACTCCCGAAAAGGAGGATATCTCCTTCCTCTCCTTAGGACTTAACAATAGAAGTGATGGACCAATTAATAAGAGACCATTGGACTGAAACCAAGGACAACTCTTTCAACAAACTTCTATTACTTCCAGACAAGTGATCCATTATTCCTTCCAAAGGCACAAGCGAACGGTCTTTGACTAACTGGAGTAGACAGTGACTGCGGATGCTGTTAATGAGAACTATTATCAGGTTATGCAAAATCTGGCTCTTTTGAGCTCTCGGCAAAATTAGGTAAAATGAGGAATGGATTCGATTAGAGAAGCTATCATGAGTGACTTTCATGAATTGAGAATACGTTTAGCTTGTCTTAAGAACGTGGATTTTGAGTTGTTATGAATTGCTTTTCTCTTTATCAGTTGAATTGGATTAAAGATTTCGAACAATATAAATCAAAGCGTTTAGCTATTTACTTAAAAAATACCGATTATGGATTTACTTAACACACTGAAGATATGATGATCCTACATTAGCGTCATTGTTTGCTACCGAAGGTAGATGTCACCTCTTATTCAACGCCTAACTAACCATATTCCTAGAGTCCAAACATGAAGTACCCTTGCAGAAACCTCCACACTATTATTAGGTGCTTAACTTATAAATTTCACACGAGTATAACAGTCACTATTCCAAGTTTCCAAACATGTACGTTACTAATTGTAGAAAACCCACACCTATTCCTTGCATAATTTATACTATACACACCAGCATAACAGTATTACTAGTTTCCATACATGCAACGTTCCTGTTCAGAAACCCAACACTTTCTTTCCATACACATTCAGTCCCTGTCAGTACAACACTTTATTATGCGTCTCATTCATAATTTTCACCACATGAGCATAAAAGTCAGTATTCCGAGTATTCATACATGCACGTTTCCTTGTAGAAACTCCACGCTCTATTCCGTTGTTAACTTATACTTTACACACGATCATAATAGTATTGTGAGTTTCAATATATACACGCACGCTCCTTTCCAGAAACCCAACTTTAATCCGTGCCTCACTTATACGGTTCACTCGAGCATAATAGTATTCCGGTTTTCCAAACATGCAACACACAGCTGTCCTAAAGAAAGCTCACACTTTATTTCTTGCCAAACCTATACTTTTAATAGCAGCTAAACAGCATTCCAAGTTTCCGTACTTACACTTTACCTAATAGAAAACCTACACTTTATCTCGCATGCCTAATTTATACTTTACACACCAGTACAACAGTACTACGAGTTTACATGCATGCACGTTTCTTTGCAGAAGCCAAACTTTACTCCGTGACTCATTTATACGTTCCACACCAACATAATAGTATTCCGAGATACCATTCATGTTCGTTCTCTGGCAGTATCCCATATTATTACTCGATTCACTAATAATTTTCACGCCAACATAACAATATTCCGAGTTTACAAACATACCCTACTATTATAAGTCTAACTTATAATTTTCATTTCATAACTAGTATTTCTCAGAATTACAGTCAGTGTTTCGAGTTCTCATGCATGTACATTCCCTTGTAGAATCATCAACTTTACTCCGTGCCCAATGTATACCACGTGTCTAACTGAAACACGTACCTAACTTAGCACGAGTAAGGTAGTGAAATTTTCTCCATTGAGTGTCAGGTCAATGGCTAATCAAGCTAAATTATGATCATTGAGCGCAATAAAGAGGCAGTTAGTTCTGCGGATGTTATTCGCATTCGGAAAAAGATTTAGTGATCTGGTTTCTATTTTTATCAATGAAGGGAATTCCGGTTCGCGACTCGGAAAGTCATCTTTTCAAATTGAAGTTCTTTAGACCTCCCGGTCCTTTTCAGTACGGAATGCTTCATTAAGAGTTGTTTATTGCATTCTGAAAGAAACCTTTTGCCCTCGGTTATTTCACTTTCTAAGTTACACAGACAGGCCCGATGCAATGAACTTTCGTGTAGAAAAGCACGTCGAACTACTAAATAAGTAGGACGTAAGATATTTTTATTATAAAGTTTGAAATGAGTACTCACTGGTTAAAAACTGATGTAATTGAAAAAACAAAATTTGCTTCTTTCCTAATTTATATCAGCTGCTTTTAAAAATATTTTAGAATTACATTAGTACAAACAAATACCATTCATTGATCTATCATTATCTCACTCTGTATGAATACTTTCTTTCTGTATATCCCCTTTCTGGAAATCCCTTTCCTCTCAAGTAGTTAGAGATCTGAAATCGTAACATCGAACCTTGCCTGCTTTGATAGAGACTTAAATAAAGTACTGATTCAGCTTTGTTATATTTTAGTTCAACAGATGTTTCTTGTGAAGCCTGGTAAAATATAAAGGAATGCAATTCGCTTTCAGCACACATATACAAAACACATATCTTTCAAAAAATCCCTATTCTTCAATCTTCCCTTCGGGTTTGAACACCAAAACACGTTGTGTTGCTCCAGTACGGCGTTAATTATAAGTGCCTACCTACCTATTCCTCAAATTACTCAAGGTACAGTATTTTAAACTTTTCTTGCCTACCTGCCTTGGAATAGAAAATCTTAAATACTTCATAGTTACATCTATCTGTTACATTTCAGTTCAATAGATATTGCTTATGAATTTTGTTGCCGTAATAAGTAACCACAATTATTTAATGTTGAAACACGCATATCTTTCTGGAAACCTCTGTTTCATACCCGATGTACCCTAGTGATTTGTCTCTTCTATTATACCCTTGCCTACTCTACTGATTGTTGCTGTTTTTCATTCTTCGTCGCTGTCTTCTGTTTGGTGCTGCTTGGCCAAATATGGCCCTTACACCATAAAACTCATAACCAAACAACTGTTTTATTCATAGTATATGGAGCCGTGGTGGCCCAATTGGAAGAGTAAAGCACAAGAAGCCAGAGGGTTGCGAATTCGAATCCAACCAAGCACCGTCGTGCACAAAAGGGGCTCGTTAAAAATGTCATGGTCTGAAATATCCTCACGTTGGCGTGATGTAAAAGTTTGTTGAGTAGGGAGTCAGTTCAAGTACGACCTTGTCATCTAACGGAAACTCGATGCAACAAAGACCGTCCTGTATGCGAGGGCTGGTGCACGTTAAATCAATCGTGGCCTCAAATGCCCTCGCGGTAGTGTGGTGTAGAAATTTAGAGAGTGGGGTGCTATCTCAGGTTTTGCCGTTCTCATCTGACATGGTTCAAAAGTGCGAGGTGTTATCCCAGGTTTCTTTGGGATTGACCCCGTACCGTCACCAATAGTTCGTTGTGTTGCTCCAGTGCGACGTTAGTTCAATTACCTACCTTGACGTACTTTTGGTTTCATTTTCTCTCATTCAGGCCACTTCACTACACAGCACCATCTGTAAACCTTACTGGTATTTTACCCTCCTGATAATTGTCGCAATGAAGTATCTCGTCATTGGCAAAACTGACTATATTTTGGTGGAGGAGATATTTCGTAACGAAAAGTATACTGGCTGGATCTTGATCTCATTATCATAAAAAACAGGCATTATATGCATGACGAGGTATCTCATCAAGCATTAGCAAAAGGTTATAAAACTTGATTGACAAGAAATCTAGTGGAAAACCGCTTGGAGGTTAAATGTGCCACTCCCGGCGCACTTCAATTCAATAAAAATTGCTAGTAAAAATCTGTGAAGTATGATGTAATCGCAATTCACCCAGGTTAAACCGCACACATCTAGAAAATCCCCGTTTCTTCAATGTCTCCAAAGACGTCAGAATGCAAACAACGACTCTGGACTGCGCCATCATACTTTAAAGATCAAAAGAAAGCCTCTAAAAATCCCCCAACTCATCCCCAGAACACACAGAGCGCGGATCCAGGTCAAAGGAGTGCCTTAAAAATAACCCTCGAAAAAGACTAAATTAATTAAAAGCAAGAATCCTCAGCGTGAAAAGTTACAAATCTCAGCTCACAACAAATGAAATAGCGGGCTTGCCGTGGCTCTATTCTTAAGAGGCGGTCGGATGTGAGGGATTTCTGGGCTGAAATTGGTTATCTGTTTGCAGTAAGAAGCGGCCGCGTATTGGAGAAATAAATCTACGAGGATAAGGCGTCTATGATCGATAAGGTGAATTACCTACGTCCTCTCAAAGTTCTCTTGACTCCGATAGACGGAATTGCGTTGAGTCTCCCCGCTCAATTATACGAATTGCAGTTTCATTACAATGCAGCCGAATCTGCACACTGAAGAAGTCTATCAGGTTTTTTGTTACAAAACGTTTCTTTGCCATTCAGGATTATTTCTATGGCGGTACAGAACGTATTGTGTAACTAAATTGCTGAATATATTTAGCGACATCAGTCGTCTTCAAATGCTTTTAACTATCAACTGTTTGGATAGTTTTTCTCATTGAGACAAACTGCCCAAAAGCGTTCCTTAAACTGTGAACAGTTACCTAAAATTGTGTACAACGAATTCGCTAGATATATTCCGAAACATTACCTTGAACTGCTTGGGTAGTCTTTCTCATTGAGGAAACTCCAAAAAGTATAATCTTAAGTACTAAAGAAAGTTCGTAAAATTGAGAACAACTACCAAAAAATTGTATAACTGAATCGCTGAAGATATTTTAATACATAAATCCTCTTCCACTGCTATGAACATCTGCAGTTATTATTGTTGTATATTTAGAGTAGTTGACTCTATCTCTCTCTCTCATTAATAAGAATTACCCAAAATATAGATCAATATATAAAATGTTCACTTGTAGTTTTAAAATGAACGTAATTATGTTGAATCTCTCCGCTAAATTCTACGAATTGCAGTTTCATTACAATACAGTAAAATCTGCACATTGAAGAAACCTATCAGGTATTATTTTGCGACGAAACGTCAGAAAGATTTCTATGGCTGTACCAGTTACATTGTTTAAGTAAATTGCTGAATATAGTTCGTAATATAAGTCCTCCCCCCCCCCCGTAAACTGATATAAACTATCAACTTCTTGGGTAAGTTGCACTGACTGACAAAAATTACCCAAAAAATTTTCCTATAATTTAAAACAATTATTATGACTACACAAGTGATATCTTCGCAGACGGTCTGGTTTGTTTACACTGAATTCTCTCTCGTATTGTTTCCGGATATACTTGAAGATGTTCTCATGCATGTTATTCAGGTTTTTTGTTACAAAATGTTTCGTAGTTATTTAGGTTGATTTCTGTGGAGAAACCGGATGCATTGTATAACTAAATTGCTGAATATATTTCGAAACATAAGTCATCTCCAACTGCTATAAAGTGTCAACCACTTGGGTACTTCTCATTGAGAAAAAGGTACCTGCAACTCCAGGAACACTAAAGGATAGCTTGAAAAAATGTTATTTGGTATTTTATTGAACATGGTATTGAACCGTAGATGCGCACACCTGTAGATACAACTTATAGTTCAACGAACAGGCTCTAAGTGGAATATCCATATCGTTCTATATTTTGTGCTTGTGTCTTATTCTACTCTCAAGTATGGGTAACCCAAGGAAAGGATAGTTTGATGTTTTAGAGTGAAATTTGAATGACTGGAAAATAAGTTATAAAACTTTTGATATGATTATCTCTGGAATGACACGCCCAATCAAAAAACATACAACACCTTTATGTGTTACTTTTGACAAAATATTGCGTAGTATGATAACCTGAACTTCACGAGTCCCTCAAGGTTTAAGGTGTATGAACACAAGAAATCACATAAATTGACCAGAATATCCATTTGTTTTTATTGCTTCAAAATATTTCCCAATTTCTGAGCTTTTAAACAATACCAAGATCTTGTAAACATTCGGAAAATATTTTTTAGTTACATGAGTTACTTAGGTACTGTCACAAGTACGAACATGTTTTCTACACTTTGAACTCAATTTCTGAAGAACTGTGATTTTGCGATACGTTTCTTTATTCAATCAGTGATAATTCAACAAAGAATTTATCAATGAAATTATTTTTGTTTCATTAAAATCGATCCAATATTTTGAATTTTCTGAACCCCAATCAGAGTTTTTAGTTAAGAAATTAATTTTATATGAAATTTAAATCTTAAAATTCCTGAAAATAATATTGATTCTTTAGACTTCATTGGTGAAAATAATTGTAAAAATAACCTATTCCTGATTGAGGGTTAAAACATGAAAGATAACATTTTTAGTAATTTCCAACATGAATTGTATTTCTAAACAAATTGGAATTTGTGATATCAACTGCTAAAAAACACGTTAATTGCTTATTATACATACATTAGGTGATTAATAATTAGCTTAATCTAAATTTTTCTCACTAAAACTATTTTTAGCATAAGCCAATTAATTTGGAAAAAAAAATGGATTTTTAAAGATAATATTTAAAAAATCTTCTAGTGTATACGTACACCATAGTAGTGACGACAACAGCTTGTTACTGTCACTTACATAAAGAGATTTAAAATAAAATAAAATATAAAAGACTTTATTGTACAAACGTGGGATGTATAATGAACAAACATAAAAAGGAAGTAAAACAAGTAAATCAGGATATATAATGAGCTCGGCTCGATTAGTGCACAAAACAGGATATGCATAGTGAGTTTAAGACAGCAAACTTTCAGAATTGACCGGTTGGGTACCGCCACAAACATAATACCATAGGTTTCATGGATGAGGGATGTAGATCAATCAAAGATTAAATCATCTTGCCAAAACCAGTTAAATCAGTAAAATGTCAAAATAACGACTTGTTAAAGATATTTAAAATGTAAATATTTTCTACACATTTTATTTTGATGGACTAATTCCTGCTATCATCACGACCAAAAATTCTTAAATTGCTCAAATTAATAAATTGTCATTCCATGTTGGGTGTTTTTTATTTTGAAAAGTGAGTGTTCGAAATACTAATTGAAAAAAGTTGATTTAAAATTGATATATTCTCTTTTGATTCGTTTTGTCTTCCCTGTCGTTTGTACTAGTCCTTCCAAATGACTTATCATCAATTTTTCCATTTAGACACCTTTTATTAGTAATTTCTTTTAGGTTTTTCGGATTTAACCCTTCTGGTGGTTCATCTTCGTGTTAAAATATAGCTTGTAGTGGTTAGCCTGTGGTGCAAAAACCTGTCTGACACCAGTTCTAGGTAATAGACCTATTTTCCTATTCAGATCTTCTTTCCCGATTGGAGAAATAGGGCAGTTTTGTCTCAACGAGATACTTCATCCTAAACAAAATTAACCAAATCTTAGGCCAGTTATCTCATTAAAAGATTTGGTGGGTGTAACTATTATTTGGATAAGTCTATTTCATCTTTGTTTTTATTGGTGTTTACAATGTAAGAGTAGCAATATTTTTGAAAAATGCTCATACCCCTCAGAGAACACCAAAAAAAATATATCAACCCTAAACTAAAGTACAGGTCCCAATGAGGCTTTTTTTTTGTCTTTCGTTGGTGTTTTCTACATATGAGTAGTAAGATTGCAGAAAAATGCTCATATCTTTCTGAACACCAAAAGATTTATCAACCTTAAATCAAGGTAGAGGTCACTATAAAGAGATTCGACGAAAATGGACGTGCGTACAGGCATTATATATATATATATATATATATATATATATATATATATATATATATATATATATATATATTTATTTATTTATATATATATATATATATATATTTATTTATATATATATATATATATATATTTATTTATATATATATATATATGAAACGTATTTCTATTTAATGGTAAAAATGGAGCTTTTTCTGTTATAGTATATATATATATATATATATATATATATATATATATATATATATACTATAACAGAAAAAGCTCCATTTTTACCATTAAATAGAAATACGTTTCATTGTCTGTCTACTTTCACCAAATAAGTCTACTGCTCTCTCTCTGGCGTGTGTGGTTATTCTTCCCTGTGTAATAAATACATCGCAGCTATCTTCCAGTATTTGTGTAGACGATGCATCTTTTTCACTCTCTTCAGCCGAAACGGCAGAAGGTTTGGTTCACATGTTGAAACCTGATCTAATACTAATGGATTAATAGACATTCTCATTTATCTTAGAAGCCTTTCGCATTCGAGATTCGAGGTAATCCTTATTCCCGTTACCTGTCAATGGAGTCCTGTAAAGGAATTCTTCTCTCTTTTCGAGTTCTGGATTAATTTGTCTGGCTTCTCGATAGTTTTGATTGACTTCGGTTAGTTCTAGTCAATCGGGGTGAAACTAAGAGCTTTCCAACCTGTCAGCGTATAACATTGTAGGTAGTTAAATTCGTTTTGACAAAATAGACTGTAATTGCAGATGAGCTTCACATAGTAAGGTTGTTTTTTTACTTTAAATACGTACCTTAAGTGAACCTTAAGTGAAGAGTAAATTCGACATTTTATTGAACCCTATGATTTATTTTGTGAAACTAATTGCATTTATTTCAGCACTAGTGTGCGTATAACATATCAAATGGTTAACCCTCCAAGTGGTTTCGACGAGAAATCTCGTCCATAAAGATCTGACCACTTTTGCTTATGACTAGGTATCTTGTGCCTCAAGATATAATCAATTTTCTAATGACGAGATGTTTCATCATCAAGATATTGCCAATCCTTTGATGACGAGATTTAGACCTTGGCAATTTTTATCCCATGACGAGATATCAGTCCATCAAGATGTGGTCAAATGTTAATAACGAAATACTTCATCAAGACACCCCGAGATTTAAAATCCATTTGAGATAGTATCGGTTAAAAGTGGAGATAATGTTGGAAGCGGCGAATAATATTTCATGCTAAACAAATGCCTTTAATATGTAACATTGGATGTTCTTGATTTTTATTGATTTAGAGCAGCTTTAATTGATTGGGCTGAAACCAAGCATTTAGTTCATCACTTGACTGCAAGTCCTTTCTTAAGTTGTTAACCCTATCCCGTGGTTGTCTCGATGAGGTATCTCTTCATTAGCAGAACTGAACAGAAATGAATTTACTAGATATCTTGTCTTTAGAAGAAAGCATAACAAAATAGTGTTCTCGTCATCGGCAGAAAATTGGTAATATCTTTACGACGAGATATCTCGTCATTAGCAAAATTGGTCAGATTTTGATGGACGAAATATGTTATCAAAACCACTTGGAAGGTTAATATCGATTATGTGTTATAAAAATAACTATAGATACTCTATAGGTGCAATGTATTTAATTTTAATTTAAATAAATACTTTCAAAGATTCAAACGTTGGTAGTGAATTACAAATTATTCATTTGAAATTCATGATCAGTATATAATAAACTACACAACTAATGATGTCGTACTATTTGCAAAAAAAAAAAATTATCTTAAGAGGAAATAGTTCTTTCCGATGAGAATAGCAGTTGTTTAAGAAATAGCAAAATAATACAAAACAAAATTGTATGATGGCTGACTGTTAATCATAGCTTGACATATTTATTGAACTATGGTTTGAAAGTACGATTTTTGTAAATAATTTATTTTAAGAGGAAATAGTTCTTTCCGATGAGTACCGCAGCACTTTATAAAATAGCAAAAAAATTAAAATAAATAAAAGCAACATGTTATGATGTTTGACTGTTAATCATAGCTCGAAACTCTTTACAGTTCTGATAAACAACGTGAACTTCCCAAAATGTCGAGAATTAAATCCTAAACACGTACAAAAGTTGAAATAGTATCCCTATCATAATTCTTTCTTATCCTCACTTTCTTGAAGTACTACAAACCTTAACCACAAAAACACGTATCATATTTTAACTTACGTTCAAAAACTACGGTAATATTTTAAAGGTTAAAAGAAGCTACTAAAGTTTAACGACAGCGTCACCACAAAAAATACCCACTAGTCATTTCCTTAATCGGTTACCGCAAATAAAAACGGATTTATTGAATGGCATGGATTCGACTCTAACCGACTATTTCCTCCTTTTTAATGTATTCCGTTGACCCACATTCTATTTCAAGCCGGGTATGAATATGTATCTTCCCTATTACATCTTTTATTCGCTAGCTATGACAAATCTAAGAGCTCCTGGATTCAGAGACAGCAACTTTAAAAATACAATCAAAGACGCGTGCAACAGACACGCCCAATACCCATTTCGCTCGCCATTACCGGCATTTGTACCCCCAAGCTTCCCTTTGCATGCCTACCCCACATGAAATGTATCCCATGAACGAAAATGCAGTTCCTTTACCGCAAGTGTTATCTGTGAGCTATGACAAACCCTGGGCCAATTTCATAAATTTTCAAGAGTGGATTCGGAGACAGAGACTGTATAAATACAATCAAAGACGAGTATCACAGACACACCCAATGCCCATTTTGTTTGCCATTACCGGTATTTGTACCTCCTTTCTATGTTCATCCCCAAGCGAATGCTCGTCCATTTCGCACTTCCATTTCTTCCGATCCCCAACTATTTCTAGATGTAGGTTTTATGTATACTACTTCTATATTTATATAACGTATATATGTGATGATTTGGGGATACATATTTCCACTGGGTTCGGGACACGTTTTTATTTGCGCTTGAGAATAGAGGATAACTCTGTTAGTCGCTCTACCTCATGGTTTCAGTTGCAAGACACCGTTTCAAGAACTACGTCGCGTCCTTTTATGATGCTCGTATATCTCCAATTCTCCTGTGCGTTTGAACTGTACTTAAAAAGCCATCGTTATGTGTGATCAATGCTTTATACCTCCTTTTTCTTGTGGGCAATGGCTGTTTGGTATGCTTTCGAGGGGGTGTGATTTAGGGTGTGGGAATCCGGAATGGCCGGGTATAACTGCATATCCTCAGGTTTTTTAGGTGGCGGTAAGAGAATGTGTGCATTGGAGTGTTTTTTATTGGTGCTCTGCGGGGGTGTGAAATAGGGGTTCTTCCTGCATCTGGATTCGAAAGGAAGTGCTTTGGGGAAAATTTGGAAGACGAGAAAAGGAGATTATTGTGTGTTTGAGGGTATTCTGCATTTAAATCTATGTTTGGCTGGTTTGGGGTTTGATGGCGCATGAGTCATATATGGCCATGCTGCGCCAAAACACCAGACAGACAATGTCAAGTAATTGTGGATAAAAGGATGGATAGGTAGCTATTTTAATTGACGTCGGAATGGAACATCACAACAGGCTTTTGACAACAGTCCGGGATTAAACGTAAAGAGAAAGATACAATGAAAACACCACTTGATAAGGAACCACTGTCAGATGAACTGGCACTGCACTCTCCTAACTTCTACACAATGCCAATGTGAGGGATTTTGAGGCCACTACGGATGTAATATGATCTAGTACCCTTTCAACACGACGGTCTTTGGATGGTTACTTATATAATTTTAAAATTCACTATGTCCCTTTATATAAAAATTAACTTATTAGACAAAGGTATATAGAATCTCCGTTTGAAAAGAATGATCACGGCAGCCATGTTGTAAGAGTAACGAATTAACAACCGGAGGGTTGCGAGTTCGAATCCAACATAGACCGTCGTGTACAAGGGGGGCTCGTACACATTGAATTTGTCGTGGCAACAAATGTCCTTAAGCTGGTGTGGTGTGGAAATTTGAGGATTATTGTGTGCCAGCATAAGTGTGACTTCGTTATTTAACCATGGTTCAAATTCAAAATTGTCCTCGTAACTTTTCCTTCGAGTTTGATATCGAACTGTCACCAATAGCCTGTTGTGTTGCTCCAGTGCGACGTTAATTAAAATACCTACTTACCGTGTGAAGAGAATAACTTAGTAGGATTTTTTATTGTTTTAAAACACATTTAAATCTTAGATTTAAACTATCGGGAATAAATTACAAAAATATATAATTATTTCGTCTTTCAAGATCTGTCTCGTTTTTTGTGAATTCTTGTTTGCATATATCTGTAAGTTAAGGATTTTTTAATAAAGCAAAAGAACATGTGATGTTTATTTACACTTTCATTTAAATGTATGTTGAGTACCCTGTAATGAACGATCTCCTCATTTCTTATTTATCTGCGCTTGCCTTACTGAAAATTAAATTTAAAATACAGTTTGTAAATTAATTAATACTTTTTTCATGAGAGAGAGAGAGAGAAAGGTGAGGTATTTATTCTTATAATTGTAAAATAAAGTTTATTAAAATGACTTTGTTTAAAGAAAAGAAATAAATGCTTTTAAGCGCATTTTGAAAACAAATATTAACCTTTTCGGGATTAGTTATTATTAGGATAAAAAAAAATATTTTAAAATAAAATTCTTGTTTTTATTTAATTATTTTTGTTGAAAAGTAATGGGTAAAATTCTAACTCAACATTATTATGGTAGAAAACTTTTTAAAAGACTTATTTAACTTAATTTGACACTAATATTAATCGAATTTTGGTAAGCAATAATTTAATTGTTTATTGCCTGACGAAGCTCATTAATTCTAACAATAATTAATGGAATGGATGTTGCTGCGGATTATGGAAAGGAAAACTGAAATGCAAAGATGTTATAAACACACGAGGAACCTTGTGGTTGCTGAGGTATCTTGTCATTAGCAAAACTGACCAGATCTCGGCATCATCAAAAAATGAACAAAATATCGTCATTACATATATCTCGTTATTATATCTCGTCATTAGTAAATTTCGGTCAGGTTCTGAGAGACGAGATATTTCGTCAAAACCACTTGGAGGGTTAAATTCAATTTCATTTACTGCCTTTGATAGATTCACGTAATTAATAAATCTCAAAATTTGTTCAGAATTCTTGACCAGAATGAAATAAATATTTTTCAGATAAAGAATTATTGATGAAGGTTTTGAGAAACATGTTACAGTGTACCGACATCTCTTGACAACAGCTTGTCTCAGAAACTACCAAACAACTCTATATAACCATCCTTATGTGGTTATTAACTCCAAGTTATAAGAACCTGTGGATGGAAAGGAATATTTTTTGAGTTAAATTCCAAGATGCGAACTGTAAATCGGAGAATTTTACGCTTTGTCTTTACTGATGTACTCCAAACACATACACACAAGTATTCCCGGAAATATTTTCGACAAAAAAGGTTTTGGGAGACTGATCTAATGCACCGACATCTCTTGAGATTAGCTTGTTTCATAACCTACTAAAAGCTTCTACATAAGATACCGCTAAAGATAAGCGTTTCAGCCGTACTTGTCCGGATAAAGATATTTTCACGCGCGCGCGTCAAAGTTTTTCAGAAACTTGTATCAATGTAACGACATTTCTTGACAACAGCTTATGCCAAAAAGTATTTAAAGCTTCTACATAAGCTTCCTCAAGTGGTAATCATCTCCAAGTTAAAAGATAGAGGTTATAGAAAGGGAAGTCTAAAGCGTTCAATTCTAATATCTGAACATTCATTCTTGAACTTTGCTTCTATTTATGGACCCAAGAAAACCCTTTCCAGACATTTTTTTAATGATTTTGTGGGACAATGGTTATCAGGAAACCTGCTCCAACGTATTGACTACTATATTTCATTAACCTGATTGCATTTAATAGACCTAAAATATACTCGTTCAAATTAAGATATTTGGGATGAAGTTTCGATTATAATTCTGCGCAACCGACACTTCTTGACAACAGATTGTCCTTGAAACTACTAAAAGCTTGCACATAAATAAACTCCCGTTAGTATCAGCTTCATGTTGAAAGAACCAATAGGAGGAAGAAAGCATCCCGTCCTTCTTTAAACATGATGGAATGTGAAATTAATAAGTTCCAAATAACATAATTAGTGTAACATACTAGGAGCTCTGAAATCTTGAAAAATAAGTTTTGTTTGAAGGACATGATATTTAACCCTCCAAGTGATTTGACCAGGTATTTCGTCCAAGATCTGGACAACTTTGCTAAAGGACGATCTCTCCGAGATAAAGCTGTCCTATTACTAATAGGAGGAAGAAGATATAAGTAGGAGAAACAAATTGCCCCTTGCCCATAACTTGTGACAGTTTGAAACTGGTTTTTACATCAAAGACTGGCCAAGATAGGGTAGTTTTCAACACGAATATAAACCACTAGGAGGGTTAAGAGAGGTGGAGAATTTACTGTGCTATACGTTCTATACGAATCCACTAACTATACGTTACTACATTCACCATATTGCATTTGTTAGATCTTGAGATATACGCCTTCCAAACCTCCTAACATACTTATTCACGTACGGGTTTTTGAGGCAAATTTATCCGAAAACAGTCCCAATGTGCCAGCAATCAATTCCAAACTGGAAGAACCGCGAAGAGTGGAAAATCACTCCATCATTCTGTATACATGATGGAAAACTAATGTAAAATTTCAATTACCATAAATAGTGTTACAACATCCCTGTAACTCTGGAAGCTTGACAGATAGTACGTTACGTTTGAAGGAGCTGGGATTCAAGGAAAAAGTGAAATTTACTACACTCTACGTTTCTGCATTGACCTTATTGTATTTGATACATCCCAAAATGTATGCGTTCCAAACATACTTGTTACTATAAAGGTATTTGTGATTATTTTTCTGAAAAGCCCCAGTGTGACGACATTACCTGGCAACAGCTTGTTGCATAAACTACTAAACACTTCTACACCGACGTCATCCGGTGGTAATCAACTCCAAGCGGAAAGAACCTCGAAGAGACGAATAACACCCTATCATCATCTATATATGATGGAAAGCGTATAAAGTTTCAATTAACATACGTATTGTAACATCCTTGCAATTCTGGAAGCTTTAAATATTAGTTAGATTTGAGGAACATAGGATTTAACCCTTCAAGTTCTTGAATGAGGTATATCATTCCCGATCTGTTCCATTTTTGTAAGGATGAGGTACCTCGCAGAGACAAAAATGTCCTATTACTCCAAGGGAATGGAAATCCAAGTAGAAAAAACAAATTGTTCCTTGCTTAGAAGTGGTGACAATTTAGAACAGGTTTTTGCATCAGAGGCTGGCCACGATAGGGTAGTTTTCGGCACAAAGATAAACCATCAGGAGGGTTAAGAAAGACAGGGATTTTACAATTCTAAACGAATACAATACTATACGTTGCTACATTCACCTTATTGCATTTGATAAATCTCGAAATATACGCGTTCCCGACAAACGTGTTCAGATAAACGTATGTGACGAACGTGTCTGAAACCAGGCAGATTGCGTCTACATCTCCTGACAACAGCTTGTCCCAGAAAGTACTAAAAGCTTCTACATAAACGTCATCCGGTGGTAATCAACTCCAAGCTGAAAGAACCACGTCGAGGGAAAAAGCACCTCGTCTTCCTCCAGACATGATGGAAAACGAAATTAAAAAGTTTCAATTAACATAAGTAGTGTTGGAACGTCCTTGCAACTCTGGAAGCTTGAGAGATAAGTTAGGTTTGAAGGAGCTGAGATTCAAGGAAGGAGGGAAATTTCAGACTCCGCTCCAACCTGCCCGTTTAATACGCCACTTGAGAAAAATAAATTACGCCGCATTAGTTAATTTCCGTAGCTAAATGGAAGCGGCGGTGCTGAGCACTTCTCATTTTGCCCGGGCACTCTTTGTGCTCAAATAGAGTGGTATCCTTCGGCACTATGCTAGAGGAAATTAGGACACATTTACGGGAACATTCATTTTCATAAGGAGTAATGGTTAGAAAAACCTCGACAAGTTGCTCAGAGCGTCGTGTCTACATGCTTTTTTTAGTTAGGGTAGGAGTTGGTGTCTCGATAAATATGAGCTGACGGTTTTTGGTTTAGTTTCTTCCTGTGCGAACGCTTTTTGCTACACTATGGCTAATTAAACCGGTTCTAAAGGAAAAACGTTTGTTAAATTAAAATACTTTTTCAAGTAATACTTATTTGTGTAAACTGTTTTATAGTATATGAGTTACATAAATGGTTATCAATAATAAAATCTTTGTCATTGTATCATATTTGCTTTGTTAAATCATTCAATAGTATGTGTGATAGAATAATAGATATAGTATAAGAATGTAGTATATTAGTTATAGTATATGACAAATAGTTTTAATTATAATTAATGAGATATACTGTATGGGTATTGCATATGAGATATAGTTTATGAGTATAGTATGTAAGTTTAGATCCGAGGTGTCAACAGGTAAAATCTTAAAAGCTACATCAGGTTTGCGCTGTTTAAACTTCTTAATAGTATATGTAAAAGTATATGAGACAAAGTGTGTGATTATAATACTAAATGGGTATTGTAGATGAAAAAAAACACATTTCTGAGTTTAGTATGAGTTTATATTCCAGAGGTAGTGGTTATTGATAAAATCGTAAATGATGTATTATACGCCGTACGGTTAAACAATTCGTAGCATGTGAGTACTATATATAAGTATGTAGATGAGTATTGTATATTAGTATAGCATATGAAATGTGGAATATGATATATAATATATGAGTATAGTATTTGAGAAGTAGAATGCGAGTTTATATCCTAGAATGTTAATGGTGCAATATTAAATTCTGTATCATATTCGCGTAGTTTAAACGTATCTTATCATGTGAGTATGTCATATTAGAAGATTTGGTACATGAGTACAATATATGAGTTTATTTCCAAAGGGTGGCAACTTTAAAATCTTAAAAGTTGTCTCCAATTTGAGTTCTTTAAACTGTTTAATAATATATGAGATGGATATATATTACAAAGGGACAATACTAATATGTATTGGCATGGATGTTCACAGTGATTCGCAAACCCTTTTAACCCTCGGCACACATATTCGATACAGTCACTTATCTACTGAATCGTCCATATGGTCCTTCATCCAAACTAAACCTGAGATGGTTGTTTCAGTGTATTTCCCAGAAGAAGTAAGAATGTGTGTCGTCATTATGACCCTTTCTTACGGACTTTAATGTGAGATCGTGTATATGCGTGGAAAGGTATGAAGCTTTCAAAGTTATAGAAAAGAGCCTAGACCACTATTCAATACCTGGTCCTCAAGTTATCCTCATTGCCCTTTATAACCATTTTAAAATGTTAAGCATACGTTTTCTTACACGTAAATAGCAAACGAAACTTGAGTTAGCTGTCGTAAAACCTAGTTGCCCTAAGTAAAACAATTACTATGGTTTACTTTGCACGCCAAAATTGCTTTGCCGCATGGAAAAGAGTATGGAAATAAATATTCAAGCGGTTTCGAAGATATATATCGTTCATCAAGATTTAACCAATTTTGCTAATAACTGTGGTACACAACAATCTGAAGATCCATCCGTAACGTAAGTACAGAAAAGTCTCGGCCGTTAAGGGCCGTTTCAAACACTCTGGTTAACCCTCTGGTTCGATTGCGATTTAAACTTTATGAGAGTTAATATGATTCCGAAAATGAATCCATTTATAAATTGAATCAATTCAGAAAATGAATCCATTTATAAATTGAATCCATTCAGAAAATGAATCCATATATAAACTGAATCCATTCAGAAAAAAAATCCATATATAAACTGAATCCATTCAGAAAATGAAATGTCATCCTTGGGGTTATCGACTGTATACAACTCTTATTCAAAATTGATTGATTGAATTCAATTATGACTAAAATTATTTTCAATATAGACAACCGAAATTACAATAAATTAAAAATATCTTGAACATAAACTCTCAACCTCTCTAACTCATACCGCTTTCACTGGAACGAATGTATTATGTCCAACTCATTGAACGTGCATGAAGTCTACATGCATCTTTATATCAACAATATCGTTGATTATAAGAAATATTTTATTCCAGAACAATAATGATAATAAACAGGAAATTTAATTATTATCTATCGGTGGACAAATTGTGAAATATCTTAATGCAACACGCAGATAATTTAATTAACTGAAGTGTGTTCACGCCGAACAATAAGACTCATGCGCGTTATTTTAATACCGAAACACAGAAAAAACAATCCATAAAACAAGCATTCTTGTCGGTTGAGAGACAATTTAAGAAAAATAACCTCTGAAACGACTAACGCGATAAAACCATCCTTCAAAAGAGATAAAACCGCTATTTTTTAATAGCAACTGATACAGATCAGTAGCGCATTAAAGTTGTGCCGTAAGAGCTTAAAAATTCCCGAGAAAAAACGAATTGGTTATCTCCTAGGCTTACTTCTGAGAACACAAGTAAATTCTAACTGTCTAAGGAAATTGCGTTAGAGTGATACATTTTATGTTGTCATGGTTATGGGTTGCAATAAGAGTAAGAATTTAACTCTTCAACCACCCATTGTGGTAATGTAAAATGCTGATGGTCATTCCTTAAATCTCCTGGAAGTTGTCGGGCCGTGGTAGCATGGTTGGAAGCCTGGTAGCGGATTAGCAACCGGAGGGTTGCGAATTAGAATATAAACAAAGACCGTCCTGTACAAAGTGGGCTGGTTCATGTTAAATATGTCGTAACCTCAAATGTCCTCGTGGCATGGAGGCTTGGAGAGTAGGTGTCAGCTCAGGTATGACCTCGTCATCTGACCGTGGTTCAAAATGACGTGATGCAGTCCTCGGATCTTTTCCTTCGGGATTGATCTAGGACAGTCTCCATTAGCCTGTCGTATTAATCTAGTGCGACGTTAAATACCGTCTTACCTACCTTATAGGTGCTGCGGTGGGGTGATTGATAATTACTATAACTGACCAGAACTTTGATTGACCAGATATCTCGTCATAAGAGAAAAACTAACCATTATCTCGGACCTCGTTATCATGAAAAACTTACAATATCTTGATGACGAGAGATTTCTTGATGATTGAATAAATGAAAATAATTAGAATGTATGTAGATTTTGATACAGATAATTAATATAATTCGTATCCTCGTATAAAAGTAACTGTTATCGTCTTAAAAATCCCCGAAAAAATAGAATTTGTTATCTCCTATTCTTACTTTAGTCATCTGTCCGAGGCTCAAAATTAAGTGGTGTTGTCCTCAGATCTTTTCCTTGGGGGTTTGTTTCCGGACCGGTCGTCAATAGACCGTTATGTTGCTCCAGTACGACGTTAATTAAAATATCTACCAACCTAATTTTACTTCTGAGTACACATGTAAATCCTAACTGTCTGAGGAAATTGCTATAGAGGAAATATTATCAATTGTTCTAATTTTAATAAAACTATGTATTGTAACCACGTAACAACGTGTTATAAAACAAACACTTATAAGATTAGGAATTCTTTCCCCAAATATAATCAGCAACTTGTGTAATATTGTAAGCATATATATATTCTCTCCTTTTCATATGAATTCCGTCGTAACATTTAAATGTGTTAAGATTTTCCAATTGCAGTATCTAAGGCAGGAATACCAGACAGTTTAACGCAGTTTACAAATGAAAGAAATAATACATTTTATAATATGTTACAGTGTTTTAAGTGAATGTAAAATCTAGAAGCGTGAAAGAATCTTGTTTCCATTTAAATTTTGAAAGTGCCCATTAAGCAGATTACGTGTTTCTTGCATATTTTAATATATTTGTTTTATTTCTTTCGTTAATGTTTTAGTACTTGATGAAACTAAAATGTTTTTATCCTTAAATTTTAACATGAATTAAAACTAATGTAGGATGATTATTTCCGTGCTATTAAATGTCGGCGTATTGAATTTACAGTTGCTTTGGAAATTTACAAATAATTCAGTGTAACTTTAATGCAGCAGTATTTATTTGAGTATCCATATTATCTTCCTTATTTCGAAATTATTTTCAATTAATTCAATTTGTTTAGTGAGTTTTTTACAAAGTTTAGCCTGAGCCCAACACATATTAGTTATCTATCCTGTCAGACTAGATACTGATATTTATATATAAGTTCTGCAAATCTACACATTATACTATTATTAAAATCTTACTTTTAAATAAAAGATTAAATATCTCTAATGGCCAGATTATTTTACCATGCATTACTATCATTCCTAAATTTCATAAAAAATGTAATTAGATTCCGTATATCACCTGTGGTACGAATACTTATATGATTAAACCCGGCAGTTTACTTTGTAAATAATTAAAATATTATCATGTATGCTTTAATTGATAAATGTTTCACCTGTATTACTAATGATAACAATAATGATTTAAATTATATATACATATACAGTAAGTTCCAGTTATAATGAACTTCAAATTTTTTCGTTACAACGGAAATTTCGTTGTAACGAAATTTTGCTAATTCGAATAAAAAAGAACATTTTAAATACGTAAATTCGGCTTTTGTTTCGAAATAAGACTACATGTAATACTATGATTAGCTGCTGCAATTAGAAAAAAGTTTATTGCAATTCATTGAAATCAGCCAGAGAAAATATTTTTTTCAAATAAATTCATTGTTATAGCATTTTCTAAAACCTGAAAAAAAATTAACTTGCCTCTTTTGGAAACATTAACCATAAATGAACAAAATGCGAGGAAACAAAACTTTATTTCAGAAAATCTACGATTTTCTTCTGACCAAGGTTTGCTGTTGTATTTGAGACTAAATAATTTTGAAGTTGGTGAATATTTGTAAAGATAAAGTCCGGCACATTACTTTGTGCCGAAATAAATGTCCGCATTGTATTCTAACTTGCTAAGGCTTCTGAATAAGCGACATTGCGTACATCATCTCCAACCACAGCCTCTTCATCTTCACTACTTTCATTGGCCTCATCTTAGCTGTCTTTAATGGATTGGATGATGTTTGCTTCGGTCAGTTCATAACATGTTGAAACGTTTTAAAGCGTTCCACATTTTCTATAACTTAGATTGCTGAATGTCGTGCGTATTTGATTCAACTTTCAAGTCGGCTTCTTCTGAAACTGAATTGGCGTCTTTGGCTGCGGTTGCATATGTTTCCAACAGTTTGTTATTGTTGATTGACTGATGTCATCCCAATATCCACATACCCATTCGATAGCTTCCTTCACGTTGCATTTTCTTTGGATATTTTTCTCCAAATAGCTTAGAAATTGACGTAACAAAAAGGTTCTGTATACTTGATTTTACAGCTCTGATGATGCCTTGGTCAAGAAGCCGAAGTTTTGCCATGCAATAAGGCGGGAAATACGCTTACGACAGTGACACATTTCTGCTTATTTCTTAGAAAACCAGTCTTTATTTTGGCAGCTGGTTTCAGCCCGACTAAAACGGAAGTCATTGAATCTAAAAAAACTACATGCTTGTTATCAGTTGAGGGAACCATAAAAGGAAAACATATTTTTGCCCTAACAAATAGTTCGTTGTATCGGGATTTTCAAAAATCGTTCATTTCGTTATATTGAGATTCATTTAACATTGTTTTAATTGCTTTTCTGATGGGGACTTCCATGACTTTCGTAATAACGGGATTTTATTGTATATATATATATATATATATATATATATATATATATATATATATATATATATATATATATATATATATATATATATATATATGCTGATCTAAGCGGATTTGATAGAGGGCAGATCGTATTGGCCCGAATACTCGGATCGAGTATCGCCGAAACTGCACGACTGGAAGGCTGTTCACGATCTGCCGTTATTAGTATTCATGCAAAGTGTATAAATGACGGTGACAAAAAGCAATAGAGGTCAAAGTGTTGGTAGTCCATGCGTCATCAAAGAAAAAGGACGTCGGACACTGTACCGCTTGGTAAAGAAAAATCGGCGTGAGACAGTGGCTCAGCTGACAGCCCAATACAATGCAGGTACATGAGCAAGTGTTTCGGAACACACAGTTCAGCGGACATTGTTAGATGTGGGACTGTGACAGCAGACGTCCCACTCGTGTATATCTGTTGACCAAGTGTCATCGTCAACTACGCCCACAGTGGGCCCGAGAATGTCGAGACTGGACCATGAAATATTGTTTGAAAGAGAGTTGCCTGGTCAGATGAATCCCGATTTCTCATTCATCACGTCGGTGGTCGTGTCAGGGAACGCCGTCTGCCAGGCGAACAGTTGCTCACCTCTTGTACAGCTGGTCATACACAGGCTGGTGGTGGCGGTATTATGCTTTGGGGGACGATCTCATGGGCGACTCTGGGACGCGTAGTTGTGGTAGAACAGACCATGAACGCTGCGAACTATATGAACATCATTGGGGATCAGTTGCACCCTGACATGGCGTCTGTGTTCCCAAAAGGAAATGGAATCTTCCAGCAGGACAGCGCCCCATGTCACAAGGCTTCGGATTGTGTTCTAATGGTTCGAGGAGCATACTAATGAATTCCACGTAATGTCTTTTTCTTCCGTTCTTGCTACTTTATTTTTACACTATTTTGATGAACAATTTTGTCTACAAATAAATTTTGCTTTCAGTTGTATAGATGATTTAATTATTTTTAGTAACATTAAGTTTACTTACCAATGGAGAGAGAAAGAGAGAGATGTCAATGTATTCAGATTACTTCTACGTTTTAAAACCAAATTCAGAAAATTATGAAGCCGACTTTTTAGACGTTAATACATGTATCTTTTAAAAAATAAAATTGATACTTTAAGATTTATGATGAACGATATTATTTTTAAATTTCCGGTTATTAAATTCATCTATTGAGATTCAGATATTAAAAAAATTTAACACAATCGATTGACATCTACTGCGTTTCAACAAAGTTTGTAACTCTAAATAAAGTTTTCGTTTTCAATGTAATAATCGTCTTCTCAACCACACACTTCTTAATAATAAATACTCTTACCCTTTTTTAAGAATTATTTTTGAAAGATTTAACAATGCTAATAAGTTTTTAGCCGATGACCCTAATTAATTATTATTTTGGGGACGTACTTGTTGACCATTAATTCTACAAAACAGGAATCGACCTCAATTCATTCTTAATAGCAGGTATTGTACACCATCTTGTATGTATTTCATATTTAATTTTTAATCAATAATCGATCACTATTATTTTTTTATGTATTGCATATTCTCGCCGCGGTACTTTTAACGTACTATTAATAGATTAAATTTATGATTCTGTGTCCCGTAATATTAAAATTCTGTAGGCGTTATAAATGGCATCTGATGATGGTTTGTGGTGTATAGCTAACATTCTAGCTGATATGGGTACTGTCATTTTTAATTAACGTTGCACTAGAGTAACACAACGATTATGATATGGGTAAAGAAAAATTTACATCCTTATTCTTTTTTTATAGTTTTTATTAAAAAGAATAAGGTCCAGTATTTTCCATGTGCTTATTTTGCTTGTGTGAGGTGTACTTTGATATTTTAATATTCTGATTTGAACCGATGTCTGGATTCGACATTTTGACTAATTTGCTTTTTTACTTTTGTTTATTATGGCTGGCGTTTGGGGGAAAGTTACTTCTGCATTTGGCGTACCTCTGTATCGTAGAAAATACCAACACACTATATAGATAGATAGTTTTATCTCTACGAGATATCACGTCATTAACAAAGCTTTAGATCTTGCTGGGCGAAATAAAGCGTCAAACCACTTGGAGAGTTGATGGGACGGGGCGCAGCGGAGCAAATGCAATCCAGATCCTGCACCTACTACTTCCAGGAGACTGTAGGTGGCTATTCTGAGACAATGGATCACATACTTCAGAAGTCTTCCGGCCACTCGTGGAATCGATTTCAGGTCGAGTTTTTGCACTTTGCCTGTATCTAGAGGAAGTCTTACACAATACTAAGTAGATATCCGATGGCATCTGACACTTCAGTATACATGCAATATTCAGTATACATTTGGATATATAGGCATTAGAAAAAACACTGATCAGATATTAATCTCTTCATTATGGGAAAATCAGCAATGCCTTCATGAAGTTAACTCATGAACGAAATTGATCAGATCTTGGTGAATTAGATTTCTCGTCGAAACTACTTAGAGGGTTAAAACATGGTGCGATGATGATAGTACTGGTCTGGTGCTGATGGCATGCGACCTTTGGCTAGTCCACTTTTAGAAAGGTGTTCAGCTTTCCAAAGGGAAAGGGTAGCTAAACACAAAATCAAGCATATATCACGCCATAGGTTAATTATTTCTGTCGCCAATCTGAAATTATCTTTATCGCTTCCAGCGGTAAGCCGGAGCGCTAAAGATGCCAATTGCGGAGGCGCTTTGTTTACGTTATATGTCCTCGAATTCAACGAATAGGCTTGCTCAAAATCGCGATTCCAATGTAAACTCGCTAGAAAGGACTATAGGGTCAGTGACCGTACAATGCAACGGACCTAATGAAATGCGTGAATGATTTCGAAATAATTAGCGGGATAAAACGTAACTCCAATTGGTGATAAACATCACCATCAGTTTCTCGTATAACAATTGGATTCCTGCAGTGGGATCCTCAGCTGCTCTATTTAACACAGATCGATAAGGCAACTCGACACTCACCATATGGAGCTTTTGACTAACAGTGCTCTCCTAATATTGACGTACTGAGTTCTATCTGGGCTGAATGATGTGCAAACCCCACAGAGGCGTGTGTTGTAGTCTTGCTTTTGCGCATATTGGTATCAAAAATACAATGTCAGTACGTTATCTTTCAGCTATTTTAGTTATTCGGATTTTTTTTTAATAATTTAGTTCTGGATGGCATAAATAGGCTACTATTGAGGTCTCTTCATTTACTGTTAGAAAAAGTACGTTCAGTACTTTAAGTACCGTTGTCTGGATTTATGTTTTAGAAATACACTATATGGACAAAAGTATTTGGACACTGCATGTTTTTCAGAGTTTAATAACGTGTAAGCCCTCCTTTTGCTTGTATTACAGCTGCAGCACTTGGATGCATACTTTCCACAAGTAAGTCTGTAGGTCTGTAAGGTAGTTCTCTGTAAGTCTGGGCAGGAATAGCCCGCCATACATCTTACAAGGTTGTGAGAAGATATTGTTGGGAAGATGGGCGTGCGTGGTGGTGTCGAACTCGTAGCTTCAGTTTGTCCCACAATCGGATTGAGATTGGGGCTCTGAACAGGCCAGTTAAGCAAATTCACCTCATTTTAAGGGAACCAGTACACATTTTGCAGTATGACATAGAGCTCGATCCTGTTTTAAGAAACAACCATCATCGCCGTAGTATTGCCATTATGCAGTCAAAGCCGAACTATCCAGGACGTTGAGGTACACGTCAGTGTTCATGGTCCCAGGTACATAAAGCAATGGTTTGAGTCTTAACCAGGAAAAAAATCAACACTAAGATGGATCCTCCTCCGAATTTCTGCATTGTCAATACTTTTCAGACAAATACTTTTGTCCATATTGTGTATATTATGGGACATGGTAACCCGGTTGGAAGGGTAACGAATTAGCAATCGCAGGGTTAAGAGTTCGGAACTGAATCCAGTCAAAGACCGTCTTATACACGGGATCTGGTGCACATTACATCTGTCGTGACCAAAAAAACCTCACAATGGTATGGTGTGGTCCTCGTCATCTGACCATGATTCGAAATTAAATGTTGTTGTACGCGGATCTTTCCCTTAGGTATTGTTCCGGGACAGTCGGCAATAAAATGCTAAAATGCGACGTTAATTAATTACCATTACCATTGAAATATTCTAGCCTTACGTGGGACATACAGCTATTTTGTTGTGGTTTAGTTCAATTTTACATTTCCTATTAGAGAACGTAAAGTTACATTATGTTGCAATGTTTAGTTTTGAAATATTTCGTTCATATATAGCTACTGTTGTCGTGATTTTTATAGCTTTGGCATTTTCTGGTGACAAAGTAAAATTTCAGTGCATCGTCTTGAAGTTATGTTTTTTAAATATTTCATTCCTCTGTGGTATATACCCTTGTTATTTTGTTAAGACAATATTTGAATTGATTGTGGCAATTTAGTTGTATTGATTAAATAGCTTTGATAATCATATATAAATTGCTATTATTGAGCAAAAAATTTTTAGTATAGTACCTAATACTGAGGCATACTAAATTCGATCCTGGTCTGACTGATACGCAAACCTCACAGCTACGTATGTAATAGTTCAGATAGTTTCTACATTTCCTGTAGTTATAATGCAAGTTCAAAGTAAGTTTCCTGCTGTTAGAATAAGCCTTAAGAAAAAAACAGATGTTGCTCTGATTTATTCCTTTTTTCAAATATTAGTGCTGTAGGTTAGACACTTGCAGATTTGCTTATAAAATATTCAAATTGATTACGAATTATTAGTGCATTTTAGGCGTTTGTTGGGTAGAAAAAATGAGGATAGGTTGTCGGAAGAAGGAATTTTAAATAAAATTTCATTCCTGTGCTCCTCCTAATGCTCAGTAAATATATTATCTGAATTTAAATTATAATACGTTGCCCAAATATTTACATTGATAAAATAATAATTGTTAAACAATTAATTGCAAATGAAAATTCTCTATTACATTCATTAAACTCGTTCGTGATTTTTGCTAAGAGCAGTTTAGTCACAAAAACTATTCCTTATAACTGAAAACGCCATTCATCTCTAACGTGCAAAATGTATATAATCGTTAATGAAATAATTAATGTTTTAGTGAGTGAACAAGAAACAATTTAAGCAGGATTTTTAAGAAAAATAAAGCTCATTTCGGTACTTTAGAAACTTATAAAATAAATTAAAAGTGTAAGCTACCTAGAGTTCTTGTAAAAATGGAAATACGCGTATGTTAGTCACACTTAATGCTGCTTATTTGCAAGACACAAGAAGAAGAAAAAAACCGTTTTTAATCATAAACGATGCAACGCAGAGCTGACTACTAAATTGGCTTTGCTTGTTGCTACTTCGCTTGTTGCTACTTTTGTTGAGTTGTTACCCATACAAAAAGAAAGTTAGTCTTAAAATTTTTTCGCTCTCAAGTGAATTTTCTTAGCCTTAAGAAAAATGCTTAAAGCCCCAAAGAAAACCTCACGTAAATGCTGCTGAATCTTGTTAATTTGGCGAGTTTCATATTGTGCTAGTAAATTATATTTGCATTATGACAATTTTTTCCCAGAAAAATTGAAGGCACTGTAATTGATCCTTTCAATCCAAAAGGACGTCTGACGACGGAAATTTGCATTATAATGTGAAAGAAATTTTTCGAATACACATGCATCAAGCGACTTGACAGTGAATGCTCGGAGTTGTTTTTTATTTTAGTCATGATCGTGAGACTGGGTAAAATATATCAGCATTTTCTATTTTAGAAAGCAGTTACTCAGGGAAACTTTGAGAATAGAGGGAGTAAAATAAAGGAGCAGTTTATACACTAGCTTCTTTGAAGTATAATGCGTGATAAAATTTATGACGAAGGTGTTTTTTAATGTATCTTGCGAAATGCGAAATTAAAGCTGTAAGTGATTTATTTGACAGCGTTTAAAGAGCCAGGTAATTGACAGTCCTCTGCAATCTCACAGGATTGTGGAAGAACGTCATTCACGTATTTGTTTTACGGTTACAAATTAAAACCGTAAAAAATGTAATTTTTATATATATATATATATATATATATATACATGTATACAGGGTAATTCATAAGTAAGTATACAATTTCAACGTTTTATATAACAGTGACAGTGTAAGATATTTTATGTTTCCTGTAACAGAAGTGTAAGTGAATATCTCAAGTTGTTTTAGATACAGTCACAGATGTTCTATGTGTGAACCCTTCGTCACACTACACACATCAAACCGTTAACACATTTCTGCCCAGACGCGTGTTAGGGTATCTGAAGCAAGTGCAGTGATAGTGGTTGCGCTATGCTGTTTCAACTCCACTAGATCAACAGAAAGAAGAGTGTTAAATACGTTATCCTTTATGTAACCCCAAAGAAAAAAGTCACATGGTGTTAAATCAGGGCATCTGTATGACCACTGGGTCAGTGGGATGCTGTAGTCAGCGCCACGTCCAATCCATCGGTGAAGATGTTAATAGCAATAATTTCTCATGTCACTTGACCAGTGGGGTGGTGCACCATGCAATTGAAGAATAAAGTTTCTCGACTTTAATATCCAATTGGATGAATAAAGTTTTTGACGACATCTACCGATACACACTCGGTCGACCTGGCTTTGGAACTGTGCGCAAACAGACCGTAGTTTCAATTTTTTTAAACCAATTGTAAATGAATTATCTGGTTGGAGGTTCTTTTGAAAATCGTGATGGAGAGTGCCATTGTACAACGGTAACAGATTCCGTTTTCTCTCTCTCTCTCTCTCTCTCTCTCTCTCTCTCTCTCTCTCCTCAATTAAAAAAAAAAAACTCCTTCTCCACTGCAGACGCAGCCATTTCCACTGACTAGTCACGTGACACGCTCACTATCGCCTACGTCACTTTCCTCGAGATGGGGACACAAACTTAAGGCATATACCTAGCTAACAGTTCCGTGACCGTGTCGTAAATTGTTCCTATTTTACAGCATCTGGAATCTGTATACGTACATATAAATCACTCTGTATAACATAGTTTTAAAACCTAGCTTTTAATTCAGCTGAATTTATCTTCTCGCCGGAAATTAACGTATATTAACCAGCCTTTGATGTAAAAATCTTTTCCAAAATGTCACCATTTCTGGTCAAGGGAGACTATGTTTCACACTTCGATCTTTTTCCCTTGGAGTAATATTGCAGTTTTATCGTGACGAGATAGCTCGCCAGTAACAAAACGTCACATCCTGATGGACAAGATATCTCGTTGAAACCACTTTGAGATTTGATAATTATGTCTGTTGTCTCAGAGGGATCTGACAAGGCATGAGACACGTAACCGTCTTACTGTAACTTGCGTAATGCAGAATTACAGCTGAAAATGATTTATTTGACATTGATTAAGGAACTAGGTACTTGTCAATCCTCTATTGCTGTTGTCTCACATGGTTATGGCAGGACATCAGGTGGATATTTATTTTACGGTTACTTGAGAAATACGAAATTAAAGCTTTTAAAATTTAATTTAACTATCACCCTATGAAGACACTAGTGCTTAACCCCCTAATGGTTTGTCTTCGCTTCAAATATTACCCTGTAGTGGTCAACTTCTCATGAAAACGTATGATCGTAATTGCAAACAGTTCTGGCAAGGGAGTGTTTTTTTCCGCTTGGATCTTCACTACTTTTAGTAATAGAGGTTTTATGTTGACACGATATCTCGTCATTAACAATACGTCAGATCTTGATACACGAGATATATTGTCAAAACCACTTTGGTTGTTAACAGTCCTCTATATATGGGGTCTCAGAGGGTTGTGGTAGGATATGAGACACGTATTTGTTATACGGTTGCTTGAAAAATACGAAATTAAAGCTGTTAAAAATGTAATTTATTTAGCACCTTTTAAAGAACCTTGTGTGCTTAACCGTCCTCTCTCTAATGGTTTATCTACGTATTAAAAATTACCCCTAAGTAACCAACCTCTGATGCAAAAACCTATTCAAAATTGATACCAGTTACGTGCTAAAGACAGTGGGACATTCCCTTGTAGTAATAGGTTAGTTTCATTTTGACGAGATATCTCGTCATTAATAAAACATCAGATCCTGATGGACGAGTTATTTCGTCGAAACTGCTGTGAGTATTAATAGACCTCTATAGTTGGTGTCTCAGATGCTTGTGGAAAGTCATAACACACATATTTGTCGTACAGTTGCTTAGGAAATACGAAATGACAGCCTTTCAAATTTATATTTATTAACACCTTTAAAGAACCTAGTGCTTAACACTCAGAGAATTGCTTATCTTTGAGTTTAAGATTACCCTGAAGTGACCTGCCTCTGATGAAAAAAACTGTTCTATATTGTCACCTTTTCTGGGCAAGAGATACTGTTTTCTCCACTTGGACATTCACTTCTTGGAGTAATAAGGTGGTTTCACATTGACGAGATATCTCGTCATTAACGAAACTTCAGATCTTGATGTACGATATATAACGCCGAAGCCACTTTTAGGGTTAATAGTTTTCGATATACCTGGTTCCTCAGAGAGATTTGAGGGGGCATCAGACACGTAACTAGATTTAGCGTAGCTCACGAAATGCGTGATTAAATCTGAAAATGATTTATTTCACAGTATTTAAGGAGCCAGGTACTTGACACTCCCATACGATTGTTGTTTTATGACATATAATTTGCGGTAGCTTGAGAAATATGAAATTAAAGCCGTTAAAAACTACACTTAACCCACCTGGTGGTTGTCTCGACAGGGTATCTTACCTTAAGCAAAATTGAACAGGTCCTTGATGGACTTGATACATCATCCACCGAGGTCTCGGAGTCTATCGCCATTATAAATACTAAACACAATGTTAGTATGATTATTTTTACTAAAGTTTTACATGAAAAATTTTTTGATGGTGACAAATTTTAATTTCATCATCATCAAAAAAACTATGGTTTCATCCTGATGGAGTACACATCTCGTTAAAACCATCTGGAAAGTTAAGTTACTCTTATGTTGTTCAAATATTCCCTTTCTTTGAATATTAAGAAAAAGTTACCAAGTATAACTTTTCTCATTTAAATATACAGACAATTGCATTCTGCAAAAATACATTTTCTGTAAATAGCGTTCTGATTTGATAAGATAACTAATTACTCTCTCAGCAGGGAAATAAATATAAGTATATTGTATCTGAAATGTTAAAAATATTTCAATTACAATCAAACTGAAGATTAAATTTTAAGCAAAAGCTTATGATAGGATTTTTTCTTTGTTGAAGTATTAATGAATTGTTTATTAGCCAAGAGCTTCTTCAAACTCATTAGATATAAAACGGCATATGTATTATTAAATACTTAATTAACAAACTCAAGAAAAAATATAATTAATGAATATTTTGAATTAATTCATGGTTCATTATGGGGGACATTTTATAATCTAAGTATCATTAATATTCAATCAGGAGGATGAATAAAAACTACATTTATGAAATTAAATGCAAAATAAACATATGCAAGGTGAGTATAAATTTCAAATGAAATTGACTTTAGATTGGTGTTGAATATATATATACACATATATGTATGTTTTGTTTTAATCCTAATTCCAGTGCTGTTAACTTTTCATGCTTTCAGCTGAAAATTGCCCCAACCTTTTGATTTAATTATTCTTTATTTCAAAGATTCGTTTGGAATTGCTACATTTTTAGATGTAAAACTTCAATGTTGGTCATCTTTATAAAATAGTTATAGAATACTGTGTATTTTTTAAATTTGAAGACATGGGACGATTCATGATCAACAATAATAATATGCTTAATTTCTTTACACCATTTCTCACAATTTATTGAAAATCCGGTATGAATTTTTGCGATCTCAGTAGATCTTTATCCATATATTAAAATGAAGTTTTAGTAGTATATATCATATTATTTTCTGATAAAATTAATTTGAAAATTACAAAATTCTGTCGTTCCTGCGTTTATAAGAGGTTGTGAAAATGATATAAGTTTCGATACAGTACAACCTACAATGCTTGTGTAACATGTTGCAAAGCTTGTATTCACGAGGTTAAAGTATTTTCTAAGAAAAGTTACCGTATGGTGAGATAAGCTCTTCATTTTGTTAAAATTGAATAGGAGTTTGTTCTTCGTGTTTTATCTTTCTTTAACTTCTAATATCAGACGAAACATTCTTGAAGTATCCTCTGAGTGTCACAATATTTACGAATAGAAGTATTGGTTTTGCCTCACAACACGCATAATGACTAAATTAATACATCTATTAGTAGAAAAAACATGGATTATTCGACCTTTAGAAATAATCTATTGGTCTGTTTCACTTAGAATAGCATACTTAGGAAACAATATATTGGTCCACTTTCTATAGATTATAATCCTTTGGAAAGGTGTTCAATCTTTATCTCTCCTTTCCTTAGAACAGAATCCTTTGGGAAATTTATATCCGTGTTTCCTTAGAAAAGAATCCTTGGTAAAAAATCCGGTTTTCCTTTGAAAAGAATGCTTTGTAAAAATTCTAGCGTTTTTTCCTTACAAAGGAACTATATGGAAAAATTCTATCGGTTTTTCTTAAGAAAAGATTCATTTGGAAAGATTCTATTGGTTTTTCCATAGAAAATAATCATTTGGAATGATTTGATCCCGGTTCGTTGGGTTGCACCAGTGTGAATTTAATTATATATATATATATATATATATATATATATATATATATATATATATATAGTAAATTAGAAATATTCATTTCCAACTAAGATCTTAAAAATTGCCTTGAATTTCGGTCCCCAACTGCTTTGAATAAATAATTTTTTTAGGAAAATTCATTTTCAACTATGAACTTAGAACAAAACTTAAATTTAAATTACAACTCTTCTTAGTAGTAAATTTCTTAAGGTATCTGACTACGTTCGGAGTGCTTTTTTTGAAAAAAGTGTCCAAATAGGTTTTTTTTCTTTTTATGATAAAATACCTTATAAAAAGATAATACAAAACAAAAATTTTCTTAAAAGTATGTATATATTTTTTAACTGGCAAAAATTGACAAATTTTGGTCAAAAAGGACGAAAACTTCAAAGCCCATAACCTAAAATCATATCACTACAACTACACAAGATTTTTTGTCAAGTCTCGTAACTATATGATCTAGCGCCTGAGCTAGGATATTTGCAATATTCCTCTCCAGTCATGATATATAGTGCATAACATAGAAAGAACATGAAAATTTGAAATTTTTCCTAACGACACTACAGTGAAATGACTCTAAAAAATTTTCCTTTCAACATACAACTTATATCCTAGCTCGGGATCTTCAAAACAAATATAAAAAGCCATGGAAAAAAAAATTCATTCAAAAATTTTGAATACACTTTGAGTTATTATTTTTGTCGTGCAAAGATTTTATTGAAAATCACATTCTGAGAAAAACGCATTTAAAGATTTGTTAAATAATTTACTAATATATATTTCAAATTAATTACTTCAAAATTCGCCTGTTTTATACATTAAACCTTCCTCTATCTCCTTACATGCCCATTTTTTATTTTTGGAAGCTTTTAATTTTTTTCTTTGCAGTTTCGTCGAAGGCTGTGACTGCCTTTCAGAAGAGGAAATTCTCTTTTTATCAACGGAGGCATATCCTTTTGATATGTAAACTCCAGGACTGAGTCCAATATTATTTAAAACTTGGAGCAAGCCCCTAAAACCATCATTGAACTGCACTACTGCAATATAAACTGCAAGTCTGAGAGTTTTTAGACTCACAAAAGTTTCTTTCGGGGCAATGTTTCATATAACTCCATTGAAGGCTTCGTTCTGATTTTGTGTCATTCCGTGTATACACTTTTCTAGCAGACTTCTATCACACAAACTCATGTATATTGGTTTCACAATGTTTATAACTGAATTGGGAAGACCAAGTGATTTCCCTTTCAGTGTTTTCCCCATGGCTTTAGCCCTTTGGAAACGACACCAGCTGTTCTCACCCTGCGGACATTGTCCATGCATAGGTTTGCCTTTGGATCAACAGCACGAACAACAAAATAAAAAGAACTTGTGGCTGATATATAGCACAGCATAAAAACATGAGATAGCGATTCTGCTGTTAAATACTTAAGACATACGTGGCTGTTTAATTCATTTATCAGCGAAACCAAAACCAAAACTGCGCAATTACTCAACTTCCGGTTTGAAAATCAGCTTTCACGATTAATTCAAATGAATAGATCTCCACTTCTATTGATCGTAGAAACAAAATAAAAACTGTTTTGGAAAGAAAAAAGTCTACATTTTTATAATATTAAATAAAACGAAATACAAAATTTTGGTCAAAAATGGACTTTTCAACGTAGTCAGATACCTTAAGTAATATTTATTTCCAGATAGCAATTTTTAAAAAGTCCAATTACAGGTTGGAATTGCTGTTCCACATTTTTACAGTAAATTTCTTTATCAAAATGCATTTCCAAATAACAACTTTTAAAAATTTTAATATCACCTTTTGCAGACCCCTTTAAAGTAAATTTATTTGTTAAATTATATTCCCAATGACACCTTAATTTAAAATCTGAACTTAGGTTCAAATTCCTATTTACAGTCAATGTCATAGGTACGATTTATTTCCATCAAAGAACTTTGGTTTCATCTTCTCTGTATAGCAAATTTCTCAAACAAGTTTTATTTCCAACTAACAACCTTAAAAAAAGCCTGAATACGAAACCAGGCTGTAACAACAACCAGATCCTCACACAAAAATCGAAATTCTATGCAAAACATATACTGAAAAACCAATATGCATTACGTAAATTCCCTCCGAAGCGCACACGTACAAATGACTACCATTTAAATAAAGACAGCTATTGTGAAAATAACGAGCCAAGCTTTCTCTGCATTTCAAGTCGTAGGCACTAAGCATCCTCAGCACTTGAAGAGCACAATGCGATTTGTTCGTTTGCTTAAGAACTGAGGGACAGCATCTCTATCTTAAACAGTTACAATGTTCGAATGTTCAGGGAGTGTCAGGTGCCTATTCGGATACCGGTTCCACCTCAACGGTGCGTTCTTGGAAGGGTAATGGAAGAAGATAACAGCGGGTACCCCGGAGCATCCGGGGCTGTTACTGGCCAACTTCTGCAAGTACCACTTGAATGGAACGACCGCATTAAGCTTGTTCTGCAAATTAGCAAGAGTGTTTGAACTTTCTCAAGATATTTTGGGAGGGGACCCTTTCGTTTCCAAACGTTCCTGGAAATTTTAAGAGTAATAAATAATTTTCTTTAATTTTTGCTAGAAAATTAATGGTTGTGTAACGAAGAAAATGCTTCATGATATTGCACCTGGACTTGATAAAATAAGGTAAATAGGTAACGTAATATTGCCTAGAAAGATTTTTCTCTTCGAGGATCTACATCAGTTCCAAATTAGGAGTGCGGAGCATATTGGAATATCTGAATTTCCAGACTTTACTGCTGAATGTTTCATGGTATCACACCCGAACTAAGTACAATATGGTAAATAGGTAACATAATATTGCCTAGAAAGGTTATTCTCCTAGCTTATAAATAGGACCTTATCAACAAGGAGTGTACAGCATACAATAATCCATTCCTTTCCAGACTTATTGATAGTTTTATGAGTGATTAAATTTTCGTTCATTTTCGCAAGAAAAATTAACGGTTGCATATCAAAGATAGTGTTCAATGATATTGCACTTAAACTTAGTAAAATATGATAAATATACAACACAATTCTATATAAATGGTAAATGGGTAACCAAATAAATTGAACAAATTCTTATCTTGGCTTATAAGGAGTGTCGACACAAATTAAAAAACAGGAGTGCATAGAATATCGGAATCTCTTTGTTTCCATACTTTACTAAAAACTTTATGGAAGATAAGCTTTCGTTTATTTTGTGCCAGAAAAATTAACCGTTATGTGTGTGTCGAAGTGAATGTTCGATCGTATTACACCTGAACTTGATAAAATATGGTACAAAGATATTGTAATATTGCCTATATATGTAGAAAGATTCTTCTCTTAGCTAATAAGTAGGGCCTATATAAATTCTAAACAAGACGTACACCATCATAAGTGAATCAATTAGTTTCTAGACTTTACTGATAACGTTATGGGTAATTAATCTTCATTTTATTTTCCCAGAAAAATTACGTCGTGTATCGAATAGGATGTTCAAAGATATTATACCTAAATTAAATAAATATGATAAATAAGGTAATGTGTAATATTACCTAGACAAATTTTTATCTCGGCTCATAAAGAGTGCTGATATAAATTAGAGGAGTTCATAGGATATGAGTATCTATTCACAGTAAATATGTTGGTACGCATGCGTATTTCAACCAATTTGTTCTCCCATGACCGATGGTGGACCAATGTGCGGCTTCCTTTCTAGATTAAATTACTCGAGTTTTACACCGTATCAGAGGCCCAGCTGGAAGCAATCATTGTTCTCGAAAGAAATGCACTCGGCTATTTTCTTGCATTATTAAACCAGGAGAGCATTTGAATCGAGTTAAAGAAACAGAGGTAATGCAGCGCTACGAAATGCATTTAATCCTTACCTCGGACTGCAGACTTCGTAGAGTTACCAAACATACTGAGAGGTATTCACATCTTCGGCTGTTAAATGAATACATTTATGCGGACACGTGCCTTGGTGCGAGTTACTGGAAACAATCAGAAACGAAATCGAGCTGGTAAAAAGAAGGAATCGAGGATACGGTGCGATATTGGTGTTTTGGGATTGGGAATCTGCGAATAGAAAGAAATCTCAACAAATAGCATTTCCTGGGTGAGTTTAAGCCCATGGGCATGATCAAATGCGACGCGATTAAGTTGTATTTTATCGCTTTTTATCTCAAAACACAAATGGTTGAAGAATTTGAAGCAAACGAATTATCTGCTTACTATGCACAGACTAGGATTTAAAATTTAGCGACTTTTCCAATTCCAGTGAATCACCAATTGAGAATTTCAAGACAAATAGCTGAAGAATTGGAAAATATACCATCATACACACAGACTACTGTTTGAAATTTACTGACTTTTACAATAATTTTGAATTAATAGCAGAAATTATCACGATGAATCACTGATGTACTTCAAATGAATGAATTGTAATGCACACAGACACAAGTTGCAAATATACTGACGTTTCCAATACACGTGGATTGCAAGTTTACCTACATTTCCTATAGTACTGTCGCCAAAGGAAATTTTTAAGACATATCGCTGAAGATTTTGAATTATACGAGTAGTATTCCGTATACACAGACTAGGGATTTAAATAACCCGAAATTCTCAATATCAGTGAATTAACTACGGAATTAGTCACGTTTAATCTTCATATTAATTCTATTAGTCAAGAAGATCAAATTTGGTTAAAAGTCATCCAGGAAAGATTGGAGATGGGATATATTCGTTTGAACCCCACAGACTTAAAAATAAGCGGCATAATATTAGTTCTGTTTGTATGATTATTTTACCAAATTCGCAAGAAATTTATACATACAGTTAATATAACTCTTAACTCAACTGGTGGTTTATCTTCACGTCAAAAACTACACTGTATTGCAAACAATTCTTCTATACTGTAATCAGTTCTGGACAAGGATAAATTTTTTTTTCTTTGCAAGACGCAGAGTAACGGGTTAGCATCCAGAGGGTTGCTAGTTCGAATTCAATGAAAGACCGTCGTGTACAAAAAAGTGCAGGTGCACGTTAAATCTGTCGCGGTCTCAAATAACCTCAAGTTGGCGTGGTATGGAAGTTTGGACAGTGGCGTGGCAGCTCAGGTGTTATTTTGTCATCTGACCGTGGTTCAAATTTACGTGCTGTTGTCGTCGGATCTTTACCTTAAGGATTGATCCCAGACCCCCAATGTATTCAATGGAAAAACGAGGATGCTCCAGACACTCGTGGTTTATACAAGATGGTGCCCGACCACAATGTTCTTCTGCAGTGTGTTCACCTTCCAAGGTGAATATTTCAGTGACAGGGTCATTGCTCTAAATTATTCCTAAGACACCGGCACTGGAATAGATTGGCTTCCATACTCCCCGGATCTCAATCAATGCGACTTCTCTTTATGGGGGCTATTTGAAGGACATTGTTTACAGTAAGAGTCTTCAACATAACTAGAATAGCTAGAAAATGTTTATCTGTGAGGCCATTTCATTTGCATAGATTATGTGTATCCATTTCAGTGTACACATTGCTGCATGTGGCTTCGAACTTCTCCTTTTGCTTGCATCAAGAGTTTGCTGTTCATGGTGGTCATTTCGAATCCATTGTAATGTGAATTGACGCCTGTTTACGAATGACAATTAACACACTATTTAAAATGAAAGTAATCAAGATTGCAGCGCCATCTGCTACCCATAGTTGTAACTAATTTTGTACATCCGTGTACTGCAAATTTCAGGCCTGCTCATAAAACGTACTACTTGTTTCATCTTTCCATCTATCACTGCAGCTATTTCATTTCAACGTTAGGGAGTCCTACCTGAAACACTCTGTATATATATACTTGGACTATTATACTACCCTACAATAATGGACCAGATGCCAGCAGATTTTCATAAAATCTGACTACTTGTTTGGGGGGGGGGTTTCGTGGTATGGCATGGAATCTTTGCATGTAGTTCCTCGTCAATTGAACGCCGACGTCTACATGAACATTTTCGACAGTCAGGTTCTTCCTACGCTCAGGCAATTTTATGGATTGGATGAATGTTTCTTCCATAACGACAACGCTCCATGTCATGTTGCAGCCTCTGTCAAGCAGTGGTGCCAATATATGGGCGTAAAACGTCTTCCCTGACCTACTCATAGTCCCGACCTTAGAACTTCCCGACTTCAAACTCCATAGAATATTTATGGGACGAGTTAGAGCGACGCTTACGGACCAGGGAACCACGTCCGAAATCTACAACTGAGCTTGCAGCAGTAAAGGACACAAATACCCATAGTTGTGTATTAAAACCTTGTTGAAAGTATGACCAGAAGGGTTGCATTTGTAACTGCAGCACGTGGGGGCTATCCCCCTATTAAAGCATGTATTATTTCCCCTTATACCACCACATCTTGCTGTTCGGACCATTATTGTAGGGTAGTGTATGTCCAAAATTTCCTTTTATTCAGAATATGCAGGGGGACTTTCTCGTAGAGTTAACCAATTTAATCTACTTTATGGAAGTTTTCAAAATAAAGTATGCAACTATTTTTCTAAAAAATTAGTTTTTCTCGAGTGTTTAATTTCATTTCCACTCCTACCAGATCTTATCGAGGGAATTTACTCGGAGTGGAACACTGTGAGATGCAAATTCAAATCCCAGAAAAAATTGGCAAAGTGCCTAATTTCAAGCTGTATATGAAGGTATTTTTGTCATCGAAAACTCGACTAAAATAAAGTAAATTTACTTCCTTATTTCTGATAGTAAAACAAAAATATATCACTCGGGATATTTTGTCAAGATTTCGATCGTAGCTTCTTCATACCCCTGAGACATACTCGAGCATTTGCTGCTAGTATTTGACTCTTATTTATTAAAAAAAGTTGAGCTGAAATAATACATTTTACGAATTATTTGAATTTAGTAATTTTTTACTAGTATGCAGTTGGGTTTTTAACCCTGTGAGCGTTACTAGATTTCCATATAATATTGCATTACTTTTCTCCCACAGTTGAATTAATGGCTAAATACCACACTTTCTTATTGAAAGGACCCATGGATTCTTTCAGCCCTTAGAAATATTATATTGATCCTTTTCTTCGAATATAATTTTTCGAACAGATTCTAGTGATCGTTTGATTAGAAAAGGAATCCGGGGCTTTATACCAATTCTGTTGGATCTCTCCTTTAAAAATAATTATTTGGAAATATTCTAGTGCTTCTTTCCTTAGAATATAATCCTTCGTAAAGGTTGTAACGGTCATTTACTTTAATTTTAATCTATTTTAAGTTTAATCTATTGTAAAAAGTTTCCCTTTTTCTTAGAATATAATTCCTTGGAATGATTCAATTGGTCATTTAATTGAAAAAGTATCCTTTGAAAAGACTCTGTTGGTCATGTCCTTATAATAGAATCATTTGACAATATATTTTATTGCTCGGTTCCTTAGAGCAAAATCCTTTGGATTGCACTGGTCATTTACTTAGAATTTAACTGATCTTTCTCTTTGGTATTGATTGCTGACCGTTGCCAAAAGCCCGTTGTCTTGGTCCAGAGCGACATTATTAATGACCTAACCCTACCAACCTTAGAGTTTGATACTATGGAAAACATGTATTGTTTTTGTTTACCTAGAATATAATCCTTCAGATAGATTATATTTTTTGGAATAATTATGTAGTTCATTTCCGTGGAATAGAATCTCTTTTGGAAAAATTCCTAGTGACACATTAATTAGAAAATATAATTTGTGATTATTATATTAATTCCTTTTCTTTGAGTATAATCGAATGAAAAAACTTTATTGCTAATTTCCTTATACTGTAATCAGTTTTTCCTTACCTTTTGGTTATATTCTATTGGTCAAGAAAGTTAAAACTGCTTAGAAGTCATGCAGGAAAGGTTTTAAAGCGACATTAGATGTTTGAACCCTTCAGAGGGTCAAATTTATCTCTCTAACCTCAATACTATTAATGTTTTGGTAAATGATTTTGGTTGGTTCTAGCGTAATGAAACTCCTCCCACCCACCAACCATCTCAAATGACTTTGCCTGAATTTCCAGACCATGGTATCGCAATCCTTATCACACTTATGTTAAATGTGTTTAGTATCCCTTTACCTCTAACTAGATTTATTAATAATGCTCACTTTTGCGATAAATATTCGTTTCGAGCAGCCATTCCACGTAAGGAACGTGACGTCCTACATCCCAGGAGTGATATTTTAGAGTTTGTAATGAAAAAAAGAAGCAGCATATTGTGAATTATTAAGTACAGCGAAGTTCTATGCCTGCTGTAGTAGTTTAAGTCACTTTGCTAAATCTGTCCCAAAAGACCGAGATCGTGATGCCGAGATGTATATAAATCAAATCAAAGAATTTCCCTAAAAACTTGTTGATACGTTTCCGTAATAACTTTAAATAGTTAGGTTCACTCATTTGGTGATATTCTAATTTTTAATAGAACTTTTCTCATCACACCACACGTTCTCTATCTCTTATCTAGATAGAATAGATTATGTGATCTCGGGTGCTTAGTTGCAAACGCCAGCATAATAAAGAGCTATTGTTGTTTATTATCAAAGGAAAAGGTGATACATTTGGGTTCAATGGGTTGGGAACATGCCGATGGTATTAGAAGTATAATATAAGTCACACTGAAAAAACAGAACGTGCTATTGGTGATGGTCCGGGATCAATCCCAAAGAAAAATATACGAGGGCAACCCATTGCACTACACTTTTTCACCTTTTATCCGTGCAAAGAATTATGTAATCTCAGATGGTCACTTGCAAACCCCAACACAATAATGACGTTGATCAACAAAAAAAGTGATTCACTTAAGCTCAGGGTTTGGGAACATGCAAATAGTATAGGTAAGTAGTTGAATTAACACACACTGTAGCAACTCTACATGCTATTGCTGATGGTCCGGGATCAATCCCGAAGAACAACTCGTAACTTTGAACCACTCAAAAATGACGAGGTCGACACCTGAATTGACACTTCACTCTCCAAATTTCTACACAACGCCAACGGGAGAACATTTGAAGTCACTTTTTCTAACATAGTGCCTTCAAAGGCTTACTGCGGAATACATTTTAATGTTTTGGTAACTCAAATCATCTTATTAATCCAAAAGGCCTATTACCTGATATGAATGCGCTTTCTATGAAATTTTCACACCATATAAACTCTATGTTTTTGTAAATTTTAAGGTTTGGTTGTCATTTGTCCCTTATGTTTCACCACCCACCTAGCACATTTCTAGAATCAGAATCTAAAGTGAGAAAACATTTATATACCTTTGAAAATACACTTACAATATTTATATACCTAGTACAATATTTATTTACCTAGTACAATATTTATATACTACAGTTTGATACACCTACAATATTTATATACCTAGTACAATATTTATATACTACAGTTTGATACACCTAGTACAATATTTATATACTACAGTTTGATACACCTACAATATTTATATACCTAGCCCGAAATATTTCACGTTTCGACACCAGTTTTGTAGTTTTGTTAAACTCAGACGTCGTAGGCTCCTGAAAGGTTCACAATTGTAAGCTGCGCAGTTTCGATACCTATTGGGTATCCTCTCAGGGGGATTACTTTATTGAAGCAAACACGGGCAATCACAATACCATAGCCCAATGATCTCTCTTACCTTCAGATTTACCTACTCCACCCTTCAATCTTTTGCCCTTTTTTCGTTCCTCACTGTAAATTTCACCCTGCAAATTGTTTAGTCCTCCAACTCAACAAGGTATCTCGTCCATAAAAATATAAAAAATTTGCTAATGGAGATGTATCTCGTTATCACGATATTGCGAATTCTTTTAATGATCGAGAGATCAAAATCTAGTCAATTTTCTTCTAATGAGATAACGTCTATCACTATTTGGTCGATTTTGCTATTGATGAGATAATTTATCCAGAAAACCACCAGGACTACCAGCGTCGATTCCTTTGTTATGTGTTTGGCCAAGAACTAGTCCCCTTGCACCATTAAAATTCTATAAGCCAATCAACTCTGCTTGTATTTCTCTCTTCAGTATCAGTAAAACTTTCATTGTGTTCGTAGTTCATTTGCGTGACGTTGTTTGTATCAGCTTGGCTGAATACGGCCCTTCCACTATAAAATACAACCCAAACCAACCAGCCGAAATAGTCACAACATTGAAGTGAAATATCAGTACACTGAGAGTTGCTAGTGAGACGAACTTCAAAACGTGTTACGAAGTAGTAATCACGTGACTGGTCTGTAAAAAATAGACTCGGTTGCATTTTGTATCTTATCACCTCGTTTAACATCTTATAACAGGGTTAGCTATGTGAATGTGCATTTCTTTAAAATGCCGGCAAAGTGGTCGAACATTCACATGATGAATGTTAGGTTCCAAGCAACATACAAACTTGTCTAAAGGTCACATGATCCTAGGCACATGAAAAGTTACCATTGTTCACTCTACTTCTAAAATCCCTCTATGGGTCACAAGCCTATTCATACACTTGACGTGTGCTCAATAGGCAGAATGTTATATTCTTGGCAGAGCAGGTTTTACTTCCTTGCATATCATGAAGGACAGACAGAAGAATAAAGAACATAGATATGGACGAAAGTAGTCAAAGGGTCGCGTTACTACTATTTTATCACATGATGCAAGGTCCATAAAGAGGTTACCATTGCTCACTCTACTCTTATACTATTTCCTCCACGGGTCACAAGACCATTCCTACACTTAGCTGGTGCTCAATGGGTAGAATGTTATATTCTTGGCAGAGTAGTTTTTTCTCCCTTACAGATCATGAAGGACAAGCAGAAGAATTATGGAAAATAAGCGAGATAAACAGTTCCAGGAAGCGAAAGGCAAACTCCATGCACTTGACAGTCTTATCTGAAAGCTCTCATTTTCGAATTTTATGGTTGATTCACTTTCCTTTCTTCTTGATGCTACATTTTTTCAGGGGGTGGGGCACTTTGAGCAGAAGAAAATGGCGTGTCACAATGCTGTCACTTTCTCTGCGTCCACTTTTGCCGGTTGTATTTTTATCTCATCATGCCCCGATATATATGTCCAGATAAGAGAAAAAACTACAGTACTGAAGGGGGTTATTAAGTTCTGGCTGCCGTTTCACACTCAACACACACGCAAATTATTAATTAGTCCTTAGATTTGATTTAAAATCTGAATTAATGAATTATAGGTGTAAAATTTCATTCGACTGAGTGTGATAGATTGTTTTAAGACATCGATTCTCAACCCTTTTATCTCAAGCCCCATATCAACTAATTATCATACTTCTACTTCGTACCAAAATAAATATTATATATTGTTTTCCGATCTGACAAAAATAAATATAATTTCGACATACTTACGCAGAAATAGTATTTACTTACCCCTTTTTCGCGACAGTGTAGTCTTGTATTACTTAGAATTTTTGTGAATGTTAAGAGATTTACTTTTGCTGTCATAGTCATACTAATTGAATATATTATTATTTTTAAATCATTGTATAAAACTCTAACCTATAATAATTATTTTTATTTGATAGTACCAAATCGTGAAATTGTTTCCTTTAAATAGATTAGTGCTTCTTAGTTTGGTTTTATTCTGCAAGAGCCGTCTTTGTAGTTTACAATTTTATCAAATTGTAAACCACAAAGTTAGTCTTCTGTCTTGTATGGAATTATTTTTCAATTTTTCGTCATTCGATCATTCATGTTTATAACCCCTGGTTAAACTTATCAAATTAGACAAATCTTACTGTAGTATGCGCCTTATATAAAATACCGCTTTCGATTTTTTTTTGTGATTTTCTCATTGGAAGTGAGTACGCGACTAACCCCCCCCCTTCTCCCCAATCTTGAATTAGACAAACTTTATGCTTGTACCCATGTCTTAAATAAAATATTGCATTTGAATTTTTATGATTCTGACATTCTATGAGTACGCAGTTAACACTCTAGAATCAGACAAACCTTATGTAGTAATATCGTGTCTTGCATATATTACCAGTCTTATATTTTTAGTTTTTCTCTCAAGGTATGAGTACGATTTTTACAGATACGAATTACACAAGCTTTATGACAGTACCTTGTGTCTTGAATAAAATATTGCTATTAAAATTTCAGGATTCTCTCATTGAATATGAGAACGCAGTTAGCCCCCATTCTGGAATTAGACAAACCTTATGAAGTAATCCGTATATTTGATAAAATATTGCGCACTCATTGTATATGAGTACGTGATTAACATTCTAGAATTAGACAAACCTTTTATAATAGTACTCAGTGTCTTGCATAAAATCTATTATAGTGTGGATTTTTTATGATTCCTTCATTGTATGTGAGTACGCGGTTAAGATTCTTGAATTAGACAACCCTTATAGTAGTACTCTGTACTTGCATCAAATACATCTTTTGAATTTAGGGCCGCTGTAGCCTAGTTGGAAGAGAAGCGGATTTACAACCGGAAAGGTTGGGTGTTCGAAACTTGATTCCACCAGACTGTCGTATACGTGGGGAATGGTTTACGTTAAATAGGTTTTGGCATAAAATGTCCTTACATCGATGTGGTGTGGAAAGGTTGAGAATCGGGTTTCAGCTAAGTGTTGACCTCGTCGTTTGACCATGGACCGTTCGGGTTTGATCCCTGGCCATTGCCAACAGTCCCCGTTTTATTGCTTCATTACTACCTTAATTCACCAACTATATTGAATATTTCTCAATCCTCTCATTATAATGGAAATTGCCTCAGACAAGTGTGACAAAATTAACCAGATCAGTTTCAGATCGGCAAATTAAACTAACTCAAGTTAGACTTAGCTCAAACTGAGAGTAGATAATTAATGCCCCAGGGCTTCATTGAAACTTTCTTTGAAGAGTGTGCTGGATTAGGAAGTTGGGAAAACTTCGCCGCAAAAAGCAAGTCAGTTATGGGTGTGAGACAGGCCCACGAAATAAAATATTTGTTAATGAATTAAACAGATGGAGTTTATTTCTTATTTAAGATGAGTAGTAAACATCGAGAGACGATGCTAAATTAAATCTAAAAGTTAATTAAAATGTTCTAAGCGGAGTTACGTGCTTAATTAAACAGTTTCACTTCATTTAGAAGAGGAAAGTCTCGGTAAGTAATTTTGTCAAGGCATGCATAACCAACAGCTTGTGTTGTGAGCTTGAAAAATCAATCCCCAAGTTCACAGAACCCGATGAGCTTGAAAGACACGGTACTTATGACAGACAGATGTCTTTCTACGATATTTAAATTAAACATGTCCGGGCTAAGGAGCTTCAATATGAGACGGGGCAATTTCACTACAAATCTGTTGTCCTATATTTTTGTGTTTGCTCAAACGGCACATTATACGTAAAATCACATAATTAAACGAAAATATTCGGTCAAACGAAAATTCCATAATGCTGTGGGGTGTTTGACGGTTGAAGGGCTCCAGGAAAAGTAATGATAAGATGCAAGAATAACTTTTCCATACAGAAAAAAAAAATATTCAAGAGTATATGTATATATATATATATATATATATATATATATACAGTGAAACCTAACATATTACAAGGGACAGGTGTATGAAATAACGTTATATACTGGAAAACGTTAAATCGGGGTCCGAGAAAAACAAAACATAGAGTATGAAATAAAGACAAATTTAAGTAATTTATTTTATCGTAACTTCTTTACAATAGTTTATTGTTTAAAGAAATCTGTTATTTTGGTGTGCGTTTACTAGTTAAATCATTAACCTCATTCTCCACAGATACAAGTTTTTGTAAGTTTTTTGCATAGCTAATTTACATTTGACGAAGATATTCATTATGAACACAAAAAGGACTATTTGAGGTTTTCTATCTTCGCGATCGTTAAAGCAGAGTGAAAATTTTACCGGATTTGAAATCTACGGAAAATTTTACACCAGATCGATACCATTAATGTGATTTTCTTTAAATAAATAATTTTTCAATTGTAACTTGTGTAATGTAGGGTGTAGGTGGACTCCTTAAAAGTATTGCATTTTGTTTTTAATGTTTACAGTATCAGTAAGTACACGAAAAGAACTTTCACGGGAAACGCCATGCTGGCATGCTAGTATCTGACTATTTTAAGAAAATTGCTTTGAGTTCTCAACTTGATAAAACGTTATATGCGGGAAATATTTCGAAATGATAACGTTAAATATGGGATTTTTTAACATTGTAGGTAAAGGAAATTATTTGGGACCAATGAAAAATAACGTTATATGCGGGAAATCGTTAAATGCGGGTTACGATAAATCGGGGTTTCATTGTATATCAATACTTTAGATGATTCGTAAAAACTTCGTGTTGTTCAGAGGGTTAAATTTAATGACTGTGTCAGTGCTTGTGCTCTAGTCCAATGAGGTTTATGCACACCATGTATCCGTTCTTCAATCAGCACTTTCCACGCGCAGCTTCTACCAACTTTATACATCGGGACCAATATAAACTTTCCTACGATTATTTCAACCTATAAGAGTGGCGATTTTGACATGTGTGCTGTATGGTAAAATCAATAGTACGCAACTCGGAAAAACTCGCGAAACTGAAGGTTAAAGAGAGAAGTTAAGGTTATAAATATTTAATGGGTTATATATATATGTTAGATAGCTATATTTATCTGATATTTTTAGAAAAAAATTTCCCCTATATTATTTCACTGTACAATTAAAATTATTTTCAATTTAATTGTTGACACACCGAACTGCAACTAAATACTCTAGAGAAAAGTACATTTCTGGAAACCCGAATAACTAAATATCGAAAAATATAGTTTTCCTATTTATTTTCAAGGTTTGCTTTTATGACTAATGCCAGGAAAACATGATTAAGATAAAACAAAAGTATTTATTCCATTCCTCGGCTTTACACAGAAAATAATTATGTTTGTCATTCAGCGTTACGTATTAAATTTTATAAACAAATCCGAAAAAAAAATTTTTTTTTCAATCTGCAAGCTCTTATCGTATTTGTATGTGTCTGAAAGAGCTAAAGAAAAACAGACCCTAAGTGTGGAAGTTGGATGTTGCGAATAGATAATTCCAGCTGCACAAAGCATTGCTCACAACTCCCGCAAACTATGTAAAATAAATAATCTTAATTTATTTACTCAGATTAGAATGGCAACACAAAAACAATACTAAGCATTGTCCCCACTGTAGACGTTGGAAATCAGCCAAAAGTAAAAAGCATGGTTGCAATAGATTCTGTTTTTCTCCACACATGAACATTCACAAACTACAGTTACGTGTGTTTAGTAGTTCAAACTAAATTACGGTTCTCATCTTTTTCATCTCGAATTGATAACTGCTATTATTTCGTGTGCTAGGATTAATGTCTACTGTCTCATCTTACATGAATGTAGACATGGTTTTGGAGTAAAATTACATATTTTGTCTTTTTCGTGTATTACTTCACTATTTCGAGTATTATTTCATTGAATAAGGTTTCCAGATTTTGTATCTGATGATGTTTCATGATTATTTTGTTGATAATGATTTTTTCATCAGTTAAAAGCTAAATACTAATGTGCATGCAGTATGTTTAATTTCCGTCTTCCAAAAACATTTACAACCCAAAAGAATCTAAATTGCAGATTACAAATCGTTATCAGATTTTAAACTTGGTAATGGTAATGACTGATTCGAATATAGTATTAATGATAATATTTCCTAATCAGTCCGTTTAACGTGAGTGAGCCTTATACGTAATACTTAATATTTTTATGGTTCTCTCTTAAGACACACTTACAATCCCTCTTATTAAATATGTTTAGTAATTAAAACTAAATTATAGATTATAAAATATTATCTTATTTTGAATATTAAAATGTGTTTTGATTAAAAACGAAAATTACATTTTTTTAATCAATCAAAAGTGAAGAATATTCCAAACTAATATATATTCATATAATTTTTCATTTTAATTGACAACTGAGACTATTTCCTATGAAGAAATTATGTATAGTCCCCAATTTAAAGTGAATTACAAACATGACTACAAAATAAAATTACACATTTTCTCTCTTTTACGAATCTATTATCCGTTAAATATTAATACAACTCGTATTCAAAATTTTGAATATGACCCTGTTTGATAATTGCTCTGCTGATATGTTTTTCGGATAATCCATAAGGGGAAACTATAATTGCAATAGCTTTTATTTTTATCACACAAAGCCATTTTGAAAACCAACTCATGGTGTATAACATTTCGAACTAACGTACAGTTTTCATTTTGAATCGATAACTGATATTATCTCTTACGTAAAATCGTGTCTACTGTCTAATCTTACAAAAGTGGTTGCCAAATAAAATTCCATTCCCCATTTTCCTCTTTGCCACTTTTATATTATCTCGCATATTAATATATTTACTGCTAATCGAATTTCAAAAATGATATCTTTTGATAACTGCTTTGAGGATAACGATTTTCTAATCCCCCAAACCTAAAATCTATAATTGAACCAGTTTTTATTTCGCACGCAAAAAGAATTTCAAACCCACTTATTGTCAATGTATAGTATTTCAAACTAATCTACATTTTTCATTTTGAATTGATAACTGATATAATTTCCAACGAAGAAATCGTGTCTATGTTTCATCTTATGCGAAATACAAACATGATTGAGAAATCAAATTACACACTTTCGCTTTCGGTGTTTATTTTCTCTCGAATATTAATAAATTCACCAGGCATCAGATTTTAAAGCTGTGTTTAGCCGATATATTCTTTTCTCATCATTTTTTATGTCTTTCTATTTATCGATATTCAAAATATTGAAACGCTTTTTCCATTTTGATATTTCAACAAGACTGTTCCTCTCTCTCTCTTCCCCTATCTTCAAAAGAATTCATGAGAACCTGGACTCTTGGAATTTATGTCACCTTTGAGATTCAAATATCGATGCATTCCTTAAAGGCACGTTTCCGTGGAAATTGAAGGTTGCTTTTTTAACGAAATACGAAATACATTTTCAATCATGAGTTTTATATGCAAGACGGAGTTGTTTTATGTTACGGTTGATTTCAAAAGCTTGAATCACACTTTTCGCATATTTTTTAAAAATAAAATGTGGTAAAAAGAATAATTATGTTTGTGATTTTTAACCGGCAACCGAATTATTTTAGTGCACAGTTCTTTTATTCTTTGAAGCAACCGTCTTAACTTTTAATTTCCTTTCAAGTTTGATAGGAACGGAAAATTGTTGAATGGTTGAATAATTTCAGCAGGTCTTAAAAATGTGAGGAATTAATATTTAAGAAAAAAGCCTTTTCGTTTTCATTTACTAATTGAGATATCTTATTTTTCTGATTAAATACAACTCGAGCGGCATTGATATCCCGCGTTAAGTCTGAAAGAAACTTTTGAATGGATATAAGTATTAACTGCTATAAGTTGTTCTGCTTTTAAAGATACTTTTTTAATTTTGGTATTTGATCTTGAAAGGTAGAATAGTATACCTTAAGAGAGAAACATTTCTTCACATTTTTTTAGGTAAAACGCAATGTGGAAATATTTTACTTCATCAAATGTGCATTACTCTTTTCGTGGGCATACATGCTGCATTTTTTACGATGTTATATTACCGATGTACTTAAACAGACGTACAAACAGGGCTTTTTTTACAAACTTCAAGAGGTCGGTTGAAACATTTGTAAAATTAAGAATATTCGTTAAAAGGGATAAAAAGTTCCATATATAACTAACATATAGAAGACTTAATGAAAGTTCGCAAGACCGAGTGGGTTAATAAAAAGAGAGTAAATAAGTATCCCTACACCTGTAAAGTTAATGCTAGTAACTCTCATTCAGTTAATACTGTATATCAGTAACCCTATCCTCAGAATAGTGACTTTTAATAACTCTCTTCAAAAATAGTGTGTGGGCTACATCAACTTTTATTCAAAACTGACGTATGATGGATATGATTTTATATTAATTTGAATGCCGTTTTTCATTGTTTCCAAGCATGGCATAGCACCTGTTTGTTACCTTTTTTACATTAAACGGGATAATGCACAGCCACAAGTGGTATTCCTCAATGTCCATTAGAAAACACTGAGGATAATGGGTAGTGGACCGATCTGTCGACATCGAACACGCCTGATCGATTATCGCCCAATGACTGAGACAACACAAACCACCTGTGGTTACGCCAGAATCTTGTCTACGCGTGGAATCAGTATGATCTGACATACCCCAACACACATCAAAAGCCCCTTTCTTTCAAATGTCGATACTCGTAGCAGCAGTTCTTGCCGTCCACGACGACTACACAAACTACTGTTGTCTCCACGTTCCGACAATTGAACGGAGCTGCAATTCAATCATTTCCCTCTTGTGCCTTTTGTTATTTGTATAATAAATATTGCTTTTATATCTTTTGACCTTCGTAGTGTTGCATTTGCGATGTTCAGCAGTACAGCGACAGCATGACACACGTTTAGTTAGATTGTCTTAGCCCTCTTGGTGGTTGTCTCGACGTGGTATGTCATCTTTGTGAAAAGTGACAAAATATTGATTTGAGAGGTATCTTGTCCTTAGTACAAACAAGGTATTGATGACAAGATATCTCGCTATTAACATATTGACAAAGATTGATTCGTCCTTGGTACAAACGAGATTATGATGACGATATATCTTGAGTGCAAACAAGATCATGATGACGACCATCGTTAGTACAAACAAGATCATGATGACGAGATATCTCGTACTTAGTACAAACCAGATCCTGATGACGAGATATCTCGCCTCCAAAATATTACTTAAGATAGGTTTGGTCTAGATTGTTTCGATCTAGATGGAAGAGGTATCTCGTTGAAACCACTTGAAGATTTAGTTAGTATATGTCTACCATGTAAAGTGTATGAACTCAGTTTCTCAATGCCATACGAGATATTGAAATCTTCGTTTAGCTGTTACTTAAAAAAGGCAACACTAAATAATCCAATGCATCCAGTAATCACAGATATTTGCGTCAATTCTATTCTCTACTTAAAAAGTACTTCCGGATTTATGTGATCTTATTCATCAAATAATTGGGAGAAAGAACCAAATACCCTGTCCTAGGACGAAACTACCATTTTTATAGCTATATAAAAATGCCCAATCCTGAGGTTTTGTCCCAGTTAAGATATTGACTGTTCTTTCTGAGTTAGATGTATATCTTAAGGTTTATGATGTATCTGACGTTTTATGTCACAGATACATGATTTAGCCTCGTTTTTTATGATAGAGGTATTTCTCAAATTTATCTTAAGCATTAAAGGGGGTACTAATACCCAGTCATTTCAATAAAATTTGCCATAAAAGACGGTATCTACTAACGCTTTTATTTTATAGTCTTTGCTTTTCTTCAGGAGGCAATGAGTATAACTGAGACATTTGATGCGACACGAAAGAATAAAATGCTTAGTGGCTTTCTTTTATCGTAACTTTGAGCTACATGTATGCTACTGAAATGTTATGTACGGTAAATGGCGGATGTTGTTAAGTAACTTTTAATATTTTTGAGGAATGTGCCCGATTTCACTTGAAATCTTAAGGACCAAAATGGTGGTAACAAATTACACCTAACACCATCAAGATGGACGGAATATGTCGATATTGAAAAAGTGGAAAAGATCTTGATGGACAAGGAAAGATATTAGTCTAAATCATTTAGAGGGTTAAATAAAGCTTCAAGCACACGAACTACCACTTCTTGTCCAAAGAGGTGAGAAAGTGTGGCGAAACACAATTCCTGTCAGGACTATTTCAAGAGAGTGAAAAAAGAACGTATCTAACTCGTAACTTGAACTATTGTAAAACTATCTCAATAAAACATACTGTGTCTCACGTCTAAGTATATGTTATTAATCCTTTCTTCGTGAATCTTCCACTATATTAGTAGTAGTACTATACAGTGGGTATTTTTTTAAAATTTGGTTATGGAAAATTTGGGTATTACGTCCGTATTACCCGAATTTCTGTTAATCCGAGATGGCATCGGTCAACTCTGATAATTAAGCTTTACTGTATATTATTGGTACGTTTAAACGAATAAGTGTGTACACATGTTAATAAAGGGCATGTGAGGGTATGATCAAATCATAGACTGTTAAATGTCACTACGTTCTTATTATCTTAGTAGGCCTCGGTACACATTACCGCGGATAATCAATGTTTTACTGCATATCAACAGTAAGTTGATACGAATAATAGTATACACATGTTAGTAAAGGGAATTAGTATGGACTAAGTTGAAAAGGTATCAATTTTTTTTGTGTTAGTACGATCTCACTATCCGAGTCTCGGTTTATCCAAAATGGTCTCGGTTATGAGACGGTATTCACTTTACCCCCGATAATCAATACTTAACTGTTTAACAGTATTTAGTTTAAGTAAATTAAAATTGAAACATGCTAGTAAAGGGTCTGTTAATGAGTGTTAAAAGTATGAAACAAAATAAAAATTCTAAGACAATTATAATTGGTTCAATATGAACTTTGAAGATTTGAGTTATCACTTTTCCCACCTTATCTTAAATCGAAATAACGGAGAGGGATCGATCTATAACTTTATTGCTTTCGACCTCGACACCCTTCCTTCAATATCAACCCAAAACAGCCGTCGTCAATATCGAAATCTCCAATATATCCCTATTTAAGACCTCACACTACTTTCAACGCTCTATTGTGAAAGGGTTTCGATTGGAGGCGTGTGAAAACCCTTAGTGCGTGCTCTCCAAGCAGCAGAAAAAAAACAATAATTTTGAATACTGAAGCGCACACATCTGTCTTCAAGGGATTGCAAAAGTGATTGTTACGCGTGTAAGTCCTGGAACAACATCCTCGCACGCGACGAACAAGAACAGCTCTCTAAATTGGATCTTGATGGTTTATTTAGGTTGGCCATCGTTCTTTGTGGGGGTAGAATAAAATGGTTTAAAGCCAAACTCAGTTTATTGACTTCTATTTTTTATCCTTGGGCTTCTAAATCATTTACCATAATGTAGTACCTTCTTTCTGTATATATATTATTTTGCTCACGCGAAACTTCTGTAGTTCACGTGCAATCTAAGGTCAGTGTCTCGCCATGCTTTCTGGGAGTAAATAAATCTTTAAAAAGCTTCTTACTTTTGACACACGTCTTTGAAGCCTTATTTGATTTTCACACTTTGTAATGCAGTGATAGTCATAAAAGTCTCTCCCAATTTGTTCTTTTTGAGTTCACGATTGTTACATGCGTCCGATATACGTATCTACTACTTCGGATACGTATCTAAAACCTAGTAGGTATAAGTACCTAATAACCATAAAAATAAATATCTAATACATAGGATGATAACTGCCTAATAACTGTAAAAATAAGTGTATAATACGTAGGATGATCAGTGCCTAGTATCTAGAAGTATAAGTATCTAATAGCTAAAGAGATGAGCGTCTACTGAACAATGTAAGTATAAGTATCTAATACTGGGCAACATAAGTATAGGTATCTAATACTAAAAAAGGTAAGTATAAGTAACTAAAGCTTAACAGATATGTATAAGTATATTACATTTAACTATATAAGCAACGATGCTATCTAGCACTTAACACATACGCAAAAAAATGTTTAATATTCAACACGTAAATATAGGCATCTAATACGTGACAAGATAAATAAGATAAATTTATAATTATTATCAGGAAAGCATCATCTAATACTTTACAAGATAAGCATAATAAGTCTCCAACATTTAACAAGGTGATGGTGATGTGTATCAAAATTTAAATGAGATGTAAGTATACGTACCGAAAAGTTATCTGATAAGTATAAGCGTATGAAACTTAATCAAGGTAAAAACAATACGTTTCTAGACCTTAACCCACAAGAAACATTATCTACTAACTAACATGTAAGTATATGCATCTAATACTCAACATTTATGTTTGTAAATAAAAAGCATATAACGCATATACGTACATGTATATATATGTACACATACACACACACACATATATATATATATATATATATATATATATATATATATATATATATACACTTATTGCCATAAAAATTTGGGCAACAAGAAATAATTGTGGGATCGTAACGAAACTTGGAGTGTAAACTTGGAAACTACACATGTCGGCCAGATATGCAAATTATTAGAAATGCAGCGTGATTGCTCATTGCGTAATGCCACTAGAGGGTGTTGAACTTCGTTCTCCTTGGAGTATAAAACAGGTAAGCAGAGCTTGTTTGAGTGTACTCAATCTTTTGCAAAGGAAACGCTGAGGTAGAAATGCCGTTACGCCGCCATCGAAGATAATATGAGCAGCTGTCAGAGTTCGAGAGGGGAAGAATCATCGGGATGATGGAAGCTGGGTGGTCAGCTCGGCGAGTAGCTCGTTAAGTAGGCCGTTCTGATTTTACTGTGAGGAGATGTTGGGACCAGTGGACAGAAGAGACGTCATTTACACGCCGATCAGGCTCAGGACGCCCTCGACATACCAGTCGTCGAGAAGACCGTCACATCAGACGAAACGCACGCGTAGAGCCAACTGACTCATTGGCCGCTATCCAGACACATACAGCACCTTCACTACGGACCCTTGTGTCTTCAAGAACCATCGCAAGGCGCCTGGCTGAAGGAAATATGGTATCGCGACGCCCATTACGTGTGCTGCCAATGACACCCACCCACCGACGTCTCTGTTTGGAGTGGTGTCGCGCACGACGGGATTGGACTGCAACGGAATGGAACCAGGTCGTTTTCAGCGACGAATCTAGATTCATTTTGAGCAGTGATGACAATCGTGTTCGTGTGTGGAGGCCCCGTGGTGAACGTCACAATCCTGCCTTCGCTTTACAGCGACACACCACTCCCACAGCTGGTGTGATGGTATGGGGTGCCATTGTTTACGATACATGGTCACCCCTAATATTGATCCATGGCACAATGACAGCCCAGCGGAACGTCCATGACTTCCTTCAGCCACATGTGATGCCACTCATGGCAGGGCTCCCAGTAGTCATTTTTCAACGACAATGCTCGGCCGCACACAGCAAGGATGTTTCAAGACTGCCTCAGACACATTACCACCCTTCCCTGGCCTGCTCGATCCCCAGATTTGTCACCAATAGAGCATATCTGAGATCATTTGGGAAAGTTGACCACCCTACGAGTTTGGTCGAACTGGAGGCGCGTTTACAGCAACTTTGGAACGAGATGTCTCAGGACATCATACGGAACTTGTATGCCTCAATGACTGCTCGTATCGCATCGTGCATTCGCGCTAGAGGGGGTCCAACAGAGTACTATAACTTCCGTTCATTTGTATTTTTCCTGCAATAAATGATCCTTTTTCTTTGATTTTCTAATCACTTACTTATATCAAAGTAGCAATTACATGTTTAAAATTTCGTTTCATTTCGACGACTTTTTCTTGGTGCGCAAATTTTTATGGCAATGCGTGTATATATATATATATATATATATATATATATATATATATATATATATATATATACAAATACCGGACAACTTAAATTGAACAAAAACCTATTATAAGACATCACTGCATAGGAAATATTCAGACCAATTCCAGTTATCCTCTTAACACATAACGTATAATAGTATGTATTGGAGAGATGGAGAAAGAAGAATGGAAACACAAAGCCTCGCATCGGATGTCTGGTCACACCCTGGTCAACGCACTATCTCCTTTTCGTGAACAAAGTCAAGGGATTAAAATCACTTAGTTGTCAAAGATATTGCTTACCTCAGCTAATGCTTTGATAAGGGATCTCAGATGAATAGAATTTCGTACTGTTTAAATTCAGCCGACTTATAACGAGCAAAATTCAGTTTTTTGCCTCTAAAACCTTTACAGAAATTTTGTGTTAGAACAGCTCCTGTGTGTGCATTTTATACACCTTAAAATTTCTCTCTCTCTCTTCTTTGCATAACAAAAAAAGATTCCTTATTCTTATCTAGTCATCTTTCGCGCTGTGGAAATTTTATTTTCCGTAAATATCACGTAGGCTGAGTATTCAATGATAGAGTTGAGTTGAGTTAAATTGACCAATCGATGTTTAATCATTGAGGATGTCTCAAACCCCCTCGAGTTGTGACGGATTCAGGATATATGTGCTCCTGTATTTATTTTTGAAGAGAGTGTAGACATATTGTAGACTCATCCATACCCTCCAGTTTACCTGCGCATTCGGTCCAAAGATTATATATGAGGTATGGCCATTTTTTGTCTAAACTACGTTATATTTATTTTCTGGATGTTTCTTCTAATCCTGAGACCATAAGGCAAAACCGTTGTTACGCTTTTTAACACGTTAGACTTTTCATGCATGACTTCAGATAACCCCCCCCCCTCCCCGATTTTAAAGCCGTATTCACGTCAAAAAGTATTGTGTTTTATATTGTAAATAGCCGACCAACCGGTCTAGTGGTCAAGGTGTTGGCCTCTGGATCGTAAGGTTCCTGGTTCGAATCCGGGGTTAGGGCATGGATGTAAAGATGTAAATTGTGCTGTCCTTTGTTAGGGACAATGATGGTTCAACCACTGGGTGCCCCTTTACAAGTGAACAGCACTTCTGGCCTTGTATAAGGCTAAAATGACCACTGTCAGCTCTGTACTTTGTATTGTATTGTATTGTATCTGTATTTGTCTTCGCAATTGTACTGCCTGGTCATTGGAAATAAAAAAAAATATTGTAAATAGGTTCTTCTGCTGTAATGTAATACTTTATTGTGTATGCTATTGCATTGATGTGTGCAGATTATAAGATCATCTTAATATCTTAATATATTCCACAATACCCCCTCCAGAATTGAGCAGTGGATGAATTCGATAAATGCCACCACTAGTTGAGAAATTGGCAATACCGTGGGACCGTAAGATCTGTATTGAGATCATGAGCGTATCCCCGTATGAGTGGTCATGTAATGATGAGTGTACCTCCGTATGAGTGGTCATGTAATGATGAGTGTCACCGTAAACTGTTCTGTTATGCCTTTAGCAGTCATCTGAAGAGAAGGCTGAGAGGCTAAAGTGGCGAGGAGTGAAGCGCTTATAGGAGTAGAAGGTTGCATGGTAAGGAGTGGTGAAGTCGTGATAGGAATAGAAGCAGTATGTGTCCATGGCTTCTTCTGAAGGTTGTTGGAAGTAATATAAAATTTAAATACTCATTGTGAACCATCCATCAATGTGTATACTGACTGAGGCAAGAGATATCTGGAATTTATCAAACGCACCATCAGCATGTTTTGAAAGTTGGGTCCTGGTCACCAATTTAGCAAGCCATGTGAAAGAAAATACACCTTTGTTTGTCAAAAAGTACTTAATGGTGGATATGAGTTGCTCTGCTATATATATGATAGCAAATCTCCTATATATTATATATAGATGCATTGATATACATTATAAATACACTGTTATAGATATACTGCTATGTATTATGGATACACTCCTATATATTACATCAGTGTTACCCAACTAAGAGAGTGAGTAGTTTATTATATTGTATTTTTTGGGTGTCTGAGAGTTCGCCACGAAAAGAGTAAAATTTGGGGGATATTGGTGTATTAACTCAATAAGAAACACACAACTTCTGAGTCGCATCGTTAATGTAACGGATACTTATGTTCTTCTCGGGTATCGGATAGACGGGCAGAGATTTAGTTAGCCATTAACAGACAAAACGTAGAACTCTAAATCTCTTACCGACTTTCCCTAATGCAGAATCCTTGTTCTAGTAATAGTCCCGCCTTGAGGTTATACTCTACAAATTATTCTGACCACATCGTTTGAATTGGATGCCTATCTATTTGCAATGTCCTTCCATCGTAGTCCTGATTAATTGTCGCTGCAATAACGTAAACCCCCTGAGCATCACGAGATTTCCGAGAGTATTGTAGTATGCCCCAGAGCATACTTAATTTCAAAAACAACCACATCTATTAGGCGAAAAGGTTTATGGATTCTTCTATCCTTTGGAAATATTCTGTATGTCCTTTGCTAGGGTCACGGTAGCTGTGGTCGAAGAGTAACGGATTAACAGTAGAAAGTTTGCTATTCCAACCAAAGACCGTCGTGTAGAAAGGAGTCTGGTGCACGTTAAATCTTTACTGACCTCAAATTTCCTCTAGTTGGCATAATATAGAAGTTTAGAGTGTATGATGCTGGTTAATAATACCCAATTTTGAACTGGATATCAATATCTAGTTTTTGACCTCAGGTTCGATCGGAATGAGAGGAGTTCTAAATTGGTATCGGATAGAGGTACGGACATATATTTATTCATAGTGACTATCTAGGTGAAGTGAGACGTCGGGATCTGGAAGCTTCCTCTGCATTGGACGTCACTGGTGGTTCCTTCTGGATCGCACGTTTCTGGTGTTGGAGCACATAAAAAAACAGCCCGGTTGAGCAAATTTAAAAACGTTTTTTCGTTTTACTACTTTGTTCAGCTCATGGTTGGGGAGTATCGGTTGTCACGCCGAGAGGTCTTTCCAGTCGTGATTTTCGGAAAAGAAGGGCCACAACGGACATGCATCCGTCTTGTTTTTTGCCTGAGAAATATGTGTCGTTCTCTCTCTGGCGGGTTTTAGCTTGCGTGCGGGAGGTCCTGAGGAGCAGCTCTCAATCTACAGTGTAACTTGCTGACTGAATAGCTAGGATGTTTTCTGAGTGTTGTTGGGGGGTGGCGACCAATCAGGATGATGGGTAGAATCACGTGACGAAACTAAAAATCAAATGCAGAAAAGAGAAGATTGCCATGGTGTGGGAGGTGCTTGGAAGTGGACAATGGAGGGGTAATAAACTAAAGGTGGGGTTAACAAGAATTTAAAGAAAGAGTAAAAGTTCAGGGCTTTAGGGGGAAATTTTTGGGTTTATTGGGGGAAGGACAGGTAAATTAAAGCGAAAGTCGTTCTCTCATTCGCACCGTCTGAACCACTCCAAACTTTAGGTGCTTCGTCCCTACCTCGTCAGGGGGCCAATCCTTCTATTGGCCGAGTGACATTGCGCCACTTCAGACCTCAACCACATTGGGTGAAAGCGCACCCGTCTCAATTTCTCGGAATCGAGGGGTGATGACCTTTGTTTCACCTCAAGTTCAGGGATTTCTTAGGGGATTGTAAATTGAAAGAAGTATGTTGCAGGTTGTGTGTGCCTGTGTGTGTGATTTTAAGGCAAAACAATAGTTGATGTGATTGTCATATCACAGATACCAATTCAGGTGTGACCTAGTCACCCGAAAGGGGTTCAAAATTACGAAGCGCTGTCCTCTGATCTGTACCTTTGGGTTTGATCTCGAACCGTAGCCACTAGCCCACTGTGTTGCTCCAGTGTAATGTCAATAAATATATACCTATCTTCTTTCCTTAGACTATAGTGCCTCGGAATTGTATTCTATTTCTCCTTCCCTTGAAAGTGAGGGCAGCGGTAACCTAGTTGTAAGAGTATAAGCGGATTAGGAACCAAATTTGCAAGTACAAAACTTTGTCTTACCAAATGCCATCGTATACATGGGAGCTGGTGCACCTTATATTTACCAAAGCTGAATATGACCTCACGTTGACTTGGTGTGAACTTTTAAGGAGAGGGGTGCTAGCTAGGGTGTTGACCTCGTCATCTGACCTTGGTTCAAAGTACCAGTGGTCCTCGGATCTTTGCATTCTGGATAGTCACCAATAGTCGATAACAAGACAACAATAATGTAGCAATGTAGTGACAGTAATAACCGGAGCAACCGTTGCGGTGCTCCATGCGGTGTTAATGAACTGCCTACCTACCGTAAATGACATAAGAGTGTACTATTTTTTAGAGCATTTACAGTAATATTTTGGAAAGATTTGATCGTTTTCCCTTAGAAAAGAAGCCTTTAAAAATATTCTATCGTTCCTGTAATATAATTCCGTACAAAGTTGTTCGAAACTAGGTTCAGCCATAGACCGTCGTGTTCACAGGGACTGGTGCATGTTAAATATTTCGTGGTTTCAAATGTCCTCACGTTGACGTGGTGTGGAAAGTTGGAGAGTTGGATGCCAGCAAGTGTTGTTCCCGTCATCTGTTCATGGTTCAAAATTACGAGGTGTTCTTGGATATTTCGGGATTGATCCCGGATCATTGTTCCAGTGAACTTTATATATATATATATATATATATATATAACTACATACCTACCTGAAAAATATTCCGTTTTACTTTTCTTAGAATATTATTCCTATGAAATATTCAACTGATAATTCTTTAGATAGGTGGTTAATTAAAAGCGCACTGGAGCAACACAACGTTCTATTGGTGATGGTTCGTGATAATTCCGAAGGGAAGATTCAAGGACAATTTCTCGTAATTTTGAACCACGGTCAAAAGACGAGAAGAATACCTGAGGTGATATTTTCTCAGAATACAATACTTTAGAAATATTTTATTGGTCAGTGAGGTCAAAATTGGTAGATGTTGTACAGGAAAGAATCCAGGTTACAAGGAAGACTTATTTATGTAAAGTCCTCAGTCTTAATGTAATCATATATTACGTACACCATAAAATTTAGTGCACACGTGTTTAACACAACATTCCTTTTCCACATTTGGCGCTTTCATCTATCAGGTACTTAACATTTTCTATATATAGCAGTGGCTATAACTATAAATTTTTACTAACACTTATTTCGACTGATATTAGATTAATAATTATGTCTATAAGGCAGGGATGCTGCATAATATAATACTTTTTATGGTCTAATGAGAATTGTCAGCGAATAGATGTGCGTTGATATACCGAAAAATATTAAATCAATTTTGAATAAAATCTTCTTATGATTTTGTAATTATCTTGTGTAATCTAACATCTTGCAAGTTTCAGTTAAAGATTGCCTGAATGTAATGCGTCTGATTTTCTGGAAGTTTAGAGATACACTACGGATAAGTTTTCACATTAGAGAAGTAAAGTAATTTAGTTTGCTTTCTAACAACTTTACTCTGCGCAACTTTTTCTACATTAATAATAATAACAAAATTATAATGTTTCTCAATAGATGCATGTAGTATAACATAATGTCTCATAATTTAGTGCTTTCGAAGTGTGACTGATAACATGAAAGGGAACTTGTATGAAATGATCCGATTAATTTAACGGAAATTATCAAGCCAATCGGATAGGAAATCTTAATGATATTCTCAGAAAACTATATCAAAAAATTTAAGAGGTTTCATAACGGCGTATCAAGAAGTATTAGTGCATGCAGCAAATCAAAGTGCTCTTTCTGATAACATAGCTGAAGATTTCAATTCCTCTTAAATGCTGCCAAGGAAAATTAAAGTTGCTTATCTCGGCATTCGTGTTTCACATTAATGAGTACTTTCATTTTAAATGGGTAGATTGATAATATTCCGTTGGAAATTGAAATATCCTTTCTTATTTTTTGAGAAAATAGAATTGATCCAATAATTTTTTTTATTTTGTAAGTTTGAAAAATGTTTTGCTCTCTTATTGAGAGTAAACATATTAAAAAATATTCCTCGAAAACTAACTTTATCAACCAAGGTATTTTGTGCCATAGAAGAGACTGGTGAGACACTTTGAGAAGTTCACATGCATAATTCAACCTTTCCACCAGTGGCCTTTCACTTCATGACTTCTAACTAGTTCTGACCATGAACAATATAATATTTTCAAAGTATTCATTTTTAGGGAGCTATCAATAGATTATTTCCAAATAATTATATGATGACGTGGTAGCCCAGTTGGACGAGCAATGGATTAGCAATCAGAGCGTTGCGAGATGGAAACTCTAAACACTGTCCATCCGAAGACCATCATGTACACAGGGACTGGTGCACGTTAGATCTGTCTTGGTATCAAATGTAATCACGTTGGTGTGTTGTAAAAGTTGTAGATTTTAACTCAAGATCAGGTAATGTTCTCGTCATCTGACCGTGGCTCAAAATTACGAGGTGTTGTCTTTGGATCAAACGGGTTTGTTCCCAGACAGTCGTCAATATCACATTGCGTTGAGCTTCAGTGCGACTTTGATTAAATAAGTACCAAATAATTATATTCTGAAATGATCATTAAAATATTTTGAATGGAATATATTCCAAAGTAGATGTTAATATTTGAATTAACGTCGCAAAAAATAGTCGAATTACACTCAAGCAAGTCAACGGGTCTACTATGGTCCTGGTCAATCCTGAATGGAAATACCCTAAGAAAACATTTCGCAATTTTGAACCAGAGTTGGAAGACGAGGCCAACATCTGATCTGTCACCCCACTCTAAATTTCAATAATCAATTGGCACCATTTCAAGTTGATGATATTTATGGTCACATCAGATTTAAAGTACATAATCCCCCATGTAGACAACGGTATTTTATTTAATTGAGACTCGAACTCGCATCTCTCCGGTTACTCAATAAATTGAGCTACCACGATCCTCGATTCTAAGGAAAGGGAAAGAGGGGCAGTATAATCTTTCCAAAAGATTCCATAATAAGGAAAGTATATCCAATAGAATTTCTCCACAGTACTATTTCTAAGGAAAGGGCAAACAAAATCTTTCATAAAGATTTTATTCCAAATGAGAGCATCCACGCGATCTCTCCAAATGATTCTGCTCTAAGGAAAGGACCAATAGAATATTTCCAAACATTGAAAGAATCCGTGTATTTCTTCAACCAATAAATGTGGCTATTTTACCATTAGGTGTGTCGGCGGGATGAAAGCAATACTACCCTATTCGGAAATCTCGTGCCAATCAGAGGCTTAAAATTCGCATTGAAAGATTTTCTGTTACCATAATAAAATGCATTACTACCGATACAACAATACATATTTTTTATATTGGACTGTGTCCATTGTGATAACACCACCAGAATTAGAATATTGGGTGGATACAAAAGTTCGTCCCGTTAGTTTGACAAAAAAAAATTGAAGAAAAATTATTTTATTTTTCTGAAAAGTACATTCAATCAATATAGTATGTGCCGTTCAGTTCGTTAACCGTCGTCCATCTCTCCAATAGCTACATCATACCGCGCTCATATAAGTTCCGAGGTTTATGGCTGAATAATTGATCCAGGTGACGAAACTTTCTGAAGCACTTACGGCAAGTGGATCGTCAACGACACCCTCACCATACGCAACACATTTCTTCTTTGCATTCTTGCCTTTTCGGAAATATGTAAAAAAGCATATTCTGTCAAAAATGCTCCTTGCTCACTGCCATTTTAAATGCTGTACAAAATTTAAAAAACAACTTAATTACACAATAATTTTGCTAAACGTACTCGCTGAAATACTTTCTTTCAACCAACATAAAAAAATTACACTTGTGAAGTAGATAACACTTGGGTTTGGCGATAAAGTGGTATCTAGCGCCAAAAACGGGACAAAACTTTGCATCTACCCAATATTTCCAACTTTAAAAAAAAATGGTACAGCTTCAGTCTACGTTTATAGCGATGGCAACGGCATTGGCGCTTTCTTTCACACACTTCTAGTAGCGAGTTATGGCAGGTTAAGGCAACCCATCTGTAATAGGGTTATTGCGGTTTTTATGGCAACCTCGGAAAGTGAAAATTTTAAATTTTCGTTTTGAATATTCTAGAGAGTTCTTTCAAAATCCGTTAAACTTTCGTTTGATTACATTTCTTCATTGAAAATAATTATTTCCTTAGCGACTTTAGAAGTGCGTCAATAAAAAAGCGGCAAGGCCGTTGACACTGCTATAAACGTAGACTGAAGCTGTACCAAAAATTTTTTAATTTCTATGAATTTTAAAAGTCCTAAAGGCATTATGCCCCTTTAACAGAAATCGAAAAGCATTATCATCTTAACAACCATCTACGGCTCATGGCGAAAACACCCAATAACACAAACTCAGAAAGGTTCTAATGATCACTCTCTTTCGAAAAATGGGTTCCCCGACTTCTGGAAAACATACAACCGTCCCCAAAGGGCAAGAAATATAAAATAAAGAATGAACGAACCCTATTAACGAAGACGCAGACAGGCAGAAAGGCCGAACACTGAGATCCCATCCTGAAGTTCAAGAGAGAAAAGGATCCAGAAGCGACAATATGGTTTCCTTGACAACGTGCGAATTTTTCTCCCCTTTTGCATATCTTAAGGATTCCTCTGCTTGGGAATGCTATGAAGGTAATGGGACCTGCATCTTGAGCTGCAAGAAGAAATCGCCTTTCCCGCAGACATCTGGGAAGTGGAAAAAATTTGTTTTCTTTTGCACTAATTTGTATGATCCTTCCTGCCTTCAAAGATTCTTTTACCTGATGTTATTAGGATGGTGGTGATGGCATGGCAAATCGTAATTAAAGAGGCCAGTCTTCAGTTCTCATAGTAATTGCTGTTGTTTTTTTCCTGAGTTTTTAACGTTTCGGCGTCGAGGAATTGATGTTCTTCGGTTTAACAGATCGATTGCTTGGAAGTTTGGTAAAGTTACCGGGAATTAGTGAGGGGTATTGCGTGAATCCGAACCCGTGGAAGTGATTGCTTAATTCAATAAATTTGGAGTTACTTTTATTATTGGAGTATTATTTTTCTGTGAGGTGGAATTAATATGCGTTTATTTAAATTTACCCGTCTCTAATGAGTGTGCGAAGCTTCATAACTGTCGGATAATAGGTTTTTCAGATATCTGCAAATATCTTTGCGTATCGAAACTCGATAACTATCCTATCCTATAAGTACACTCGAAAAGTATTCTAATATCTTTAATTTATTCTCGGACAAGTATCCTAATACCCTTAACCCTCTTGGTGGTTAATCTTCTCGTCGAAGACATTCGTCTGATGCAAACACCTGTTCCAAACTGTCTTCGGTTATGGGTAAGTCATCCTTTTTTCATACTTGGATCTTAATTCCCCTTGTAGTAATAGGGCAGTTTTAACTCGATGAAATAGCACTGCTTTTATCAATAATAACCAATTATTTGACGAGATTCTCGACGATACACTTGGAGAGTTAATTTGTACTGGAAAAACATAACATCCTTAATTTGTACTAGACAAGGGTCCATACATTTTGTTAAAATTTGTATTCGAGAAGGGTCGTCACATCCTTAATTTATACTCGACAAGTATCATAACATCCTTAGTTGGCATTCACAATAACGTGCGTTGTATTTGACAACAAATATCAAAGTAAGCTTTATCTTATTGACTTAATATATTTAATAAAAATAATTTTTTGGTGCATACTCACACTAAAGAGCTTATGTTCCAAAGAAACATGTATTGAATATATCAGGAAGTTAAAAAATATTCAAAAAGAATTGTATAAATACCAAAGAATTTACGTACTTGAATACCTAAGCATTTCGATACTAAATTACTGGAATACTAAAGTAGCAGTGTTGCTATCTATGCTTATCCTCGTAGGTCGTGTGTCAAAAATCATCGATACTTCATGTAGAATAAACAACATTAAACAATACACTATCAAGAATTCCGGGAAAATCAGAATAAAGTGTTATTTAAAAAAATGTAGCAGGAGGTTGATTACTTATATCGGTCAATCGTTTTTTGTATATGTATTGGAAAGTAGCTACTCGAATATCAAATATTTGGGTTTTTTTAAGAATCGAATACCGAGCATTCGATTTTTAATACTAATATATTCTGTATGTGCCCACATCTATAATTTTATCCCATTAAAAATATATCACTATTTCGAAAAACTATTTTTCCACGTCTAAAGAACAACCATCATTTTCTACAAGCCTCGAGATGCTCAATAATCTTACACCGCGACGTCTAGAATCGTAATAAAAAAACGCTGAAAGGTACATTAGTGGCGTACGTAATGGCATTGCATAGAGGGACAGAACTCAGCTGTCATCGATGAATGCTTTGCGGGGTGCATTTATTAAGGTGACAACAAAGCCAAGAGTCCCCCTGGGCCGAGGAACATTATCAAAACACAAAAGAAACACGTGACAGAAATGCGAAAGCGTCTCCATATCTCTGGCAACTTCTTTATCTTGACGCTTAAGATCTCTCCGGTGGACTGGAGATGAAAAGACTGATGGAGAAATTTTGATACACATCTGAAATTATGTTAGGCATACATTGCGATAGTGTCACTCAACGATTTAATACCCTTTGAAAAGAAATCCGAATGTTTGGTGGGCTGACCACAACACGATAACAAGTTTCACGGAAGGGTTTCGGTGGGTCTTAGGGTGTATAACTGCCTGTTAGATTGATCCAAGTAAATTGTATATCGGTTGAGCAGCTTTAGCTGTCTGGAAAGTAAGCTAGTCTTCCAAGTAAAGCAATAAAACGTAAGTAAAAGTGGATGGAATAGGGGCTTGGTGGTTTTATTATCACCTTTCTAGTAAGGGTACATGAAAGATTTTCGAGGCAATTCATGCTTGTTAACCTGAATGTCGTGATATGTTTCTGAAAAACAGCCTTCCGTGTGTGTGGTCATTTCTTGTTTAGTGATTGTTAACGAACTGATGAAGGCCTTACAATAGGTTAATTTTAATACACGAAGTGGTGGGGGTGTGTGAAAATGTGATACGCCTTTGAACTGGTATCAACAGGAAGGCATACTTTGCGATAAAGTCACTCACTGTACTTTTTAAAAATAAAGGTTTCTGGTGAGTTGACAGCAATCCGATAACAAGTTCTGAGATGTGTTTCGGAATGGGCTTTGTTGCATCTCAGCGTATCTAACTGCCTATTGGATTGATCCAAGGAAATAGAAGACAGGTAGTGTAACTTGAGCTATCAGGAGTAACCTTTAGTGAGCCATTCACCAAAGTATTAAATCTATTAAGTAGAGCTCTGTGACGATCCGGGGTTTGCTTGGTGGTATATTATCACGTTAGTAAGGGCTCGTAGAGTAGAGTGAGAAAGAGAGAGCATTCGTTAAAGATGTTGAAACAACCTTCCCTGTATATAGTCATCGCTAATCCGATGATTGCTATTAAAAAACATATATTGTGTTTAGAATAGTGACATTTTTGTCGTCAGAGCAGAAAGGCTAGTAGAGAATATTTGATACGCCTTTGAAACGGTGTCAACAAGACGGCATACTTTGCGATAAATCCACTCACCGCTTTAATATTTTTTTACATACATAAAAAGGTTTCTGGTTGACAGCAACAGGATAACAAGGTTCTGCCATGTTACTCGAAAAGTGCTTTGATGAAGCTCAGCGTATCTAGCGGCCTATTAAAGAGATAAAAGGAAATAGAAGACAGGTAGTGTAACTTTATCTATCAAGGCTAAACCTTAATGAGCTACTATTTAAAGTAGTGCAATAAATCTATTAGGTAAAGCTCGAGGATTATCCATAGCTTGGTGGTATATTATCACCTTAGAAGAGCTCATCGCAAAAGATTTTGACTGTCATTCATGTACTTCTTAATCTGAGTATTATGAAACTGAAGTGAAACACTTTCAAAGTATGTAGTCAATGCTCGCATAATTACTGTTGTTAGTCCTCCGAGAACCTCGAGTATGAGATATCTCGTTCATCAAGATTTGACCAATTTTGCTAATTAAGAGATATCTCGAAATATAGATAATGTCATTTTTTTACAAAAACGAGATCAACATCTGATCAGTTTTCTTTTGACAACGATTTAAATCGTTCATCAATATTTGGCCAGTTTGGTAATGACGAGAAACGTCGTTACACAAGACAACCACCAGGAGAGTTACTGAACTATTGTAATGTTTAAAATAGAAACATTTTGTACACAAAGCAAAAAAGCTAATGGAGAAAATTTAATACTCATTTGAAATGGTGTGTTTTCAGGACTTTATATATTGCGGAACGTCACTCACTCGGTAACGATAAGCTTTCAAGAAAAGGAATATGGACTACTGTCCACAACCCGATAACACGTTCTTTCGATATACTTTGAACTGTTTTCAGGTGGAACTGTATTGAACTTCCTATTAGATTGATTTAACCAAATTGAAGACGTAGTTTTTTTTTAGCTTTATTTTGGCTATAACGAGCAACCTTGGATGTGCTTTCATTCAAAGTAATGCAATAAAGCGTAAAGCTTGAGAATTATATGTTGCTTCATGGTATATTGTCACCTCTTACTAAAGTGTTCATTATAGAAGATCTTAGAGATGATTTAAGCTTATCAATGTGAATGTTATGGAATCTTCGATTCTAGTAAAACAGCTTTCTTGTTTTTGTCCATTGCTTGTTTAGAGACTGATTTTTCAGGGGTAATAAATGTTTACAATATGAAAATGTTTTAAGACAATCAACAATTTAACAATTAATTGTACTTCCTGCTGCTTAGAACATTTATTCAACTTATATTTTGATTACTTCTTGGATAATTGAGAAAGCTTTTTAATCTAAATGGAACCTATTTAGTGAATATAATAAGTTTATACATACATATACGGCCCAATTTTACTATATATGTTACTGCTAAAGTGGCACTAATCAGTTATTCTGCAGATTATCTAGGTAATGTGCAGATTCACTTGGGTAATCCATTGAAGTGCTGAAAATTGTTTTATTTCTCAAACTACCTAGATAATCTGCAAATTATCTAGATAATCTGCACATACTAGGCACTGGCTGAAGTGAAAATAAGATCTTTGCAGGAACAATAGCAACATTTCTGCATGCTTAAATCAACAAAATGTTATTTATTTATTTTTCGATTTCTAAATAATCAAGTTAATACAATCAACAAATTAGTTGATAGAATCAATCAATTAAAAAACTACAATAGAAAGAATCAAACGGTTTAAAATATTACTACAATTAAGGAAATTAACATGACATTAATTTATTTTTCGATTTCTAAAGATTCAAGTTTATACAATCAACAAATTAGTTGATAGAATCAATCAATTAAAAAACTATAATAGAAAGAATCAAATGGTTTAAAATATTATTACAATTAAAGAAATTAACACAATGTTATTTATTTATTTTTCGTGAGGGAAGGTGTAGGTAAAGGGAATGAGGGAAACAAACTTTTGAACTTTAACGATACGGAAGCCGTTAATGTGCACATTATCTAGGTTAAATGCGGAAAACACTTGATTCCGCACGTTAACGGAACAAATCAGTTAAGATTAGCTATGTAACTATTTCGAGCTTTAGCGGTAACATATACATATAACAATTATTTATATAAGGAAAGTTAATAATAGTGGCTAAATAATTCCACAGAGAGCAAGATTTCAGTTTACCGAGTTTGGGACTATTCTATGATTATTGGATTGTTCCGGCTATGTAAAATGTTATTACATTTTTACAGTCAATGCACAATATTACTTTTAAAATACGTAGATCATGTTTAGTGGCACTTGTTTGAATTTCATGTTTAGAGAAAGTATTTAATGTTGAGAATTAGTGAACATATGTAACTTTGAAATCAAAATAGTACCTCATTATAAATTAAAATTGTGTTTCACAAGCGTTTTTTAAGTGACGAAGGACAATTTAAAAATGCCACTAACATACCATCTACATTTTTCTTAACACTTTATAAAACATTTTTATAATGAATTTAAAATCTTAGAAGCATAATAAATATGATTTCAAATTTTAACTCTCCGGTCAGTATATGTCAACATAACATTCGGAAATATTTTTTTTCAGCATCCTCGTTTTAATGTTACCAAATTTAAGAAATGACTGGAATGTAATCTGGCACTTTAATACATCAAATATATTACTCACATACAGTTGTAAGTTCACAAGCATTATTCAGCGACTAATTGCGGCAAGTAAGATTAAATTACTTCTAGCAGCTTATTTCTATTCTTAAATGTTTTCAATTCCACACAATACCATAACAATTTCAACCATTTATATTAAAATACGAAATACATTTCAAATGCAAATCTGAGGTTATGAGAAGGGTTTACTTGTATAAAACTAAACCAGAATATCTGTAAAGATTTACTTTCTGTTGTTCAAATGATATAGCATGCTTAATGGTCTCGAAACTATATTTTAAGTTGTTACCTTAAAATTTGATGAACGACAAACTTTGAACTCCGATACGGCGCAACCTGCATTTTAAGGTGTTGCCTTAAAGTGTACTTTATAGCCGATTTGCAAGTTTGGACATTTAATCAACTATAGAAAATGAAGCAGTAGTTTATTCTTTGAATTTTTCAATGGCGAAGTGATGAAATCGCATCGAAAAACAAGCCAAGTGATTTCATGCTTAGAATATTTACTAGATGCACGAAGAGTAAAAAAAAAAAACTATACCACCACTATTTAGCTTAAAAATGTCTAATATATTTGTGACTGTCATCTGACAATGGTTTATGATTACGTGTTGTTGGCCTCGAATAATTCAATACGGGATTGACTATGGATCGTCGTCCATAGCTAGTTGTATTGCTCCAGTGTGACGTCAATTAAAATACCTATATTTGTAACCCATTATTCGGCAATGTATATATACAATTCCATGAACTTAAAATACCAAATCAATTAACCAAAGAAATATCCGACTATTACCCAAGTATGCACTAAATATTTTAATTGCTAATTTAAGAAACGACTCTAAAAATTGAACAGTTTGACAGATTAAATATGTGAATCACATGAAGTTACAAGTTTACAAGTCCCATAAAGCCACAAAGTACACAAGTAATACTGAAATACTCCACTGATTTGAATATTAACAATTCCCACACAATAGCATTCAAATTTTAATCACATGTTAAAATACGGCATACATTTCAAATGCAAATCTGAGGCTATAATCAGTAATCCAACATTTGGCTATGTATATCAAATTAGGTGATCTTAAATAACATGAATTCACCAAAGCAATATCCGACTGTAACACAAGTAGGCACAAAATATTTCACATCCTTAAAATGCAATCCCCCTTAGCTAAGGTGAGTGGAAGTTCGGGGAAACCTTAAACGATAGCATCGTCTATTAGAAATCCATCCAATATATTTTAATGCATCCGAGGCAGGATCAAAGAGAAGGGACATACCTGCTGAACGCCATAGCGATAATACTTCGATTAAAGCTTCACCGTCGCATGATGGATATCAGGATTTGCTCCGAAGTGAACTGTAATGAATATGCATTTCAAAGGGTATAAATTAAGTTCTTAAAGAATCCGTCATTCGGTCTGGCCGTGGATTCAGTTGTGGCCGACTCCTTTCTGTGAATGATCATGTAATTTAACTTCGAATTGGTATCGTTTTGTGTTCTGTATCGCTCTCGTTTCGTTTACATTGTGCAATCGGATTTCCGTGGTACCGCGGTTGCATTGCGGATTGATAATTGTTGAGTCATACTAATTTTCAACTTTTGTCTTTGATTTTTCCCGAAGTAAACTGCAATCAATATGTATTACAAAGGGTATAAATTAAGTTCTTAAAGAATTCGTCATTCCGTCGGGCCATGGATGTGGTATTCAGTTGTGGCCAACTATGTTCTGTGAAAGATTATATAATTTAATTTCGAATTAGTGTCGTTATATATTCTGTATCAATCTTGCTTCTATGACATGGTATAGCCGTATTTTCGTGGTCTTGCGGGTTGCATTGTGGATTGATAGTTGTTAAATCATACTAATTTCCAGCTTTTTCTGTTTAATCTGAACTGCAATGAATATCCATTTCAAAGGTAATAAATTCAGTTCATAAGGAATTCATCATTCCCTCCAACTATGGATGTGAAACTCAGCGTGAATGATTACATCATTTAATTTTTGGAATACGTGCCTTTTTGTATGATTTATTGATCTCGCTTCGATAGCATTCTATAACAGGATTTTCTAAGTACTGCGGGTTATATTTCTGAATCATACTAATTCAATGTTGTTAATGGTTGATTTGCTCGGAAGTAAAGTGTAATGAATATGCATTTAAAATTGTGTAGATTAAGTTCTTACAGAATCCTTCATTTCGTCGTTTCCTTCATTTTTTGGTGGTACTGTGGGTTGTATTAAGAATCGATGCTCAATCATGCAAATTCAGATTTTTGTGGTTAATGTGAACTACATTGAATGTGCATTTGAAAGAATATATTCTTAAATAATCTGCAATTCTGTCGAACCATGGATGTGGTAGTCAGTACGTCGGGTTGTATTGTGTATAGATAATTGTTGAATCATACTAATGGTGAGCTTTTTTGGTTAATCATAACTGTAATGGATATGCATTTCAAAGGTTATAAATTAAGTTCGTCCATCTTGCTTGGTGACATGGTATAACCGTATTTTCGTGGTATTGCGGGTTGCATTGTGGATTGATAATTGTTAAATCATACTAATTTTCAACTTTTTGTGTTTAATCTGAACTGTAATGAATATGCATTTCAAAGGTAATAAATTCAGTTCATAGGGAATTAATCATTCCCTCCAGCTTCGTATGTGGTATTCAGTGTGAATGATTATATAATTTAATTTCTGAAATTGTTGCCGTTTTGCATGCTGTATCGATTTTGCTTCGATAGTATAAGGTAACGGGATTTTCATAGTACTGCGTATTAGATTGCTGAATCATTTATACAGCTTTTTGTGGTTCGTTTTATGGGACGTAAACTGTAATGAATGTGCATTTCAAATGGTATAAATTATAATCTTGAAGAATCCGTCATTCCATGAGCATTGGATGTGGTATTCAGTTGTGGCCGACTCCGTTCTGTGAAAGATTATATCATTCAATTTCGAATTGGTGTCGTTCTGTATGCTGTATAAATCTCACTTCTATGAAATAATTTTATCTAATTTTCATGAATCATACTAATTCAGCTTTTTGAGGTTGATTCACTCAGAACTAAACTGTAATGGTATAATTTAAGTTCCTAAAGAATCCGTCAATCAATCGAGATATGAATTCGGTATTCAACTGTGGCTGACTCGTTCAGTGATGGATTATATAATTCTTTTTCTAAGATTAGTGCCCATTTGTATATTGTATCGATCTCCTTTCGATAACGTAGTATAACTGTATTTTCGTGCTACTGCAGGTTATATCGTGAACTAACAATTTATGAGTTATATTAATTCAGATTTTTGTGGTTAATCTGAATTGTAATAAATACGTATATCAAATGATATACATTAAGTTTTTAAAAGAAACTGTCATATGGATGTTTATATCATTCGATTGCTGAAATTGGTGTCATTTCATATGCTGTGATGATTTTCCTGTGATACCGTAGAATGATAGTAGTTGTGGCTTACATGTATGAATTGTTGAATTATGTGGATTCAGCTTTTTGAGGTTAATCTGAACTCTGATGCAAACTCTAATGCATAAGCGTTGTAAAAGGTTTAAATTAATTTCTCAAAGAATCGAACATTCTGCTATAGATTTGGGATAATCATTTACATGCGCTAAGAACCGGTGCTTGGCGGAATGAGTACAATACGGCCTCGAGCGGAATGGCCAGGCTAGACAAAAGTTTCGCAATTTCTGTGGAACGGAGTGCTAACAATCTATAAGGACGAAAGTTGCCAACTGGACATGATTTTGAAGGGACGAATTATTGAAATGCTGGAATCCAGTTAATCCTAAACCGAAGAGTCTCTAATTCTGAAAGTGCCTCTGTGCGTGAACTCCAGATTGAGGCAGAAGTTTCAAACCACTAGAAATATTACCCGACAAGCAGTCTCATGTTGGTCAAGGGTAACAACCACTCGGTAAGACCTATATTTGAAGATAACTGCTCGATGTCAAAGGGACCGTTCTGACATACAACTAGGATCAACCCTGATAGCCACCACAGGTCGAAGTTTTAAGACAAACTGTTTACAGGAGACTCGCTAGACGACCATCAGTCTGTATTCTCCTGACATCTACACTGAAACTCGCGGGTTTACAGTGGAGTTTGGAACATCGGAAGTGGAGTTTGGAACACTGGCAGTGGAGACGACAGTATTGGGGCAATGTAATGTTCAGTGACGAGTCCAGATTTAGTCTGTAAGTTGATTCTCGTCATACAACGATCTGGAGATGACATGGAACGCGATTTTACCCGGGCAAAACATCAAGCAAAGACATCGTTCTGGATGGCTGCACCGACCTGATACCAACCAAAGATACAGAGGCGAAGTCATTGATCCTACCATTCACCTGTTTCGTGGTGCTGTCGGTCCTGATTTCATATTTATTGATGATAACATATTCATGGATCTCATCGTGTAGCCCTGGCTGACACCTTCCTTCAAAGTGAAGCTATCCAGCGCACGCAGTGGCCTGGCAACTCCTGATCTGAATCCTAGAGAACATGTGCGGAATATGCTCGCAAGGCCTATTTCACCCCTCCACCACCAACCAAGCTCTGTTCCGGAAGTGAAAAGTACTCTCCGTGAGGCTTGGAACTTTTTGAGCACTAAACTCATCCATACCTTCATAGATAGTATGGGAAATCGTTGTGCAGCTTGCGTGGCTACCAGAGGTACCCACATACCGTATTAAACTTCAGCATCACTTTGATTTTTTCATTCTGCCTGACTAAAGTTGAAACTCGTATTATGAACCTTTTTCTTTCAACTCTTTCCTTTGGATAATGAATTTCGTTATTATCCTTGTTTTGCATTGTCTTCTTCCTCTATAACCCTATTACACCTGCATACCGCACCCGCATATCCTTCCATTCCGATGTAGGTTTTCTAAACTATTCACATAAACAGAAATTACACTTAACTTTTGGATTTAAATGTATTTATAATGGTCACGTTAATTTCAATTGGGAGTAAGTTTACTCCTGCCAATAGTTCCGTGTGTCTTAGAGTTATGGAACCTTTGTAGGAAATATTGTATTTTCGAATTTGTTTTAAGAATCAACACAGTACCTTTTATTGTCTTTTCCACGAGTGGAAAAAATAGCTCTCTATTTTATGTCGGATAATATAAATCTCGTAAAAATGCCAGATGCAAAAACAACTCTACCTCCATACTTTCGATCAGAAATACTTGCCATAGAAAAGTATAGAAAAATTGACAGTAAGTAATGTATTAAAAGAAAAATTTACATTACCAGCTTATCCTTCTATCTTTGAAGTTTCAAAATATAAATACTTGTTTTCAATGTGTTGTGTCCTTTGTATCAGACAACATTTGTATGAAAATGTATTAAATAAAACCGTAGCTGGAAATTAGCGAGAGTATATTTTAGTACTAGAAACGCTTGTGCTTCTTCCAGAACTTTAATAAAGCACCTTTACTCTTTAAGAAATAAATTTAGAGATTAAGTAAGCTAGAAGTAAGTAAAATTTTACTGATGTGGGTTTGTTTATTTATTTGGCGTCGTTGTTCAGCATCTTGGGGACAAGTATGGTCCTTGAGCCATACAATCAACGTACAAACCAACTTTGGTTCTTTAAGTCCTTGCCGACCAACCGGTATAGTGGTTAAGGTGTTAGCCTCTAGATCGGAAGGTTCCTGGTTCAAATCCGGGTCCGGGCATGGATGTTTGTAAGCGTATGGTGTAGAGGCGGCTGGTGCACCTTAAATCTGTCGTGGCCGAAAGTCCTCACGTTGGGTTGGTGTGGAAGTTTGGAGAGTGGGGTGCCAGCTCAGGTGTTGCTTCGTCTTCTGACCGTGGTTCAAAATTACGAGGTGTTGTCCTCGGATCTTTCCCTTGAGGGACTGATCCCGGACCGTCGTCAATAGCCCGTTGTGTTGCTTTAGTACGACGTTAACTAAAATTACCATTACCATTACCATCTTTAAGTCCTTTGTGAACCGAATGTTTTTCTCAGAATATTTAGGTACAGAGCAAGTTTGCAGATAGCTTACATGAAAGTTATTTTTAGAATAATACTCTGCATCTCCCTGTGTGGAATAATCTATACTAGTAAGTTACGATTCTACTCATAATCCAATGTTATCAGCTTGAATTAGAATTTAAAGATATATGAACGCACGATATTGCATGAATAAATAAAACTCATTTATAAGACATGAAAATGCACAACTAGAAGCAGAATTAAAATATGTTAATTAAATGTTCATGATAACGTGGAGACATTTTAATTTTGAATAAAGGGAATTCTAGTAAAAAGATTTTTCTGAGTTATGTATAAAATAAAACTATAGATTCGAATAATGAAAAAAGGTAAGTGAATGTAGCTATATGCAATTTCTTATTTATCATTGATAAATTAAGAGTTTATTTCCCTTTTTTAGAGAAAGAATGATGTACGAATTAGAAAATATCTTCTAGTTTTAAAATGCCTGTGTGAGGAAATTGGCCATTAAAAACTTGTAACGAGAGATTAAACTCGATTATATCTAGAGATGATAATATTCGTAGTACTTAATTTTTTCTCGTTGAATTCGAATGCAGTAATATTCCTTCAAAGTATTCGAATATTAAAGTACTAGAATAACGAAGTGTTAGTGTACCAAAGTATTCAACCTAGGTATTCGTGCACCAAATTGTTCATCCAATATAATCGAATGTCAAAGTATTCAGGTACCAAAGCAGTAGCGTAGTGTTTTATGTGTATCCATGTTGGTCGTGTGTCAAACATTATCGTTTATCTATAAAATAAATAACAACACATATCTATTGGTTCTCTGTTGCAGTGAGTTTGAACTTTGATTCCCTATGTCACAATTCCATTGCACTAACCACAATGCCAGGAAAATCAGAAAACAAAGTTTTTTTTTTTATACAGTAGCCTTTTATCGCAAATAGTTGATTCTATCAAATAATCATTTATGTATGTGTATTCGAAGAATCGAATACAAAGTATTCGATAAAATAGCAGCTTTTAAAGATAAAATATCGAGTACTCGATACTTTTCTGAATTGAATAGCAAGTATTCAGTGCTTTTAAAGATAAAATACCAAGTTCTCGATACTGTTCAGAATAGAATACCAAGTATTCTATTCTCAAAAGTGCTCGATTATGTACATCTTTAAGTGTAATTATTAATAACTATTTCATTTAATAAATTCATCAAACTTTCTCAGTTTTGTGTGAGTGTGTGCGATAGTTGATAGTACTCGAATGCAAAATATTCGATACTTTTAAGAATAAAGCCTTCGATTCTTAAAAGAAATCGCTGCCACCCATCTCTAATAATAACGGGAAAATAACTTGAAGCAATAAGATCCCATACTTCTACAGCAAACTATTATCATACCGTTTGGATTATCAAAGCTTAAAAAGCGATTTGTAGCAAGCATCGCACACACTTAAAACTGAGGATTCCAGAGAAAGAGGCTTAATAAATAAAAATCGCATTAACATCAATGCGATTAGTATTTTTATCGGTTTATCTTCCCACAGGGAAAACCGCGCAACGAACAAAACTCCTGAGCGCTGTTTCATCATCATAAAAGTTATCGAAATCCCCACACTGTTTAATAACATCACTCAGAATAACCACGGAGGCAGCAGTTGTATTTTCCGGCGAAAATATGATTACGTTCTTGGAGCACGTAAAACACAATCACCGGGCAAGAAACCCAAATAAATTTTCCACAAGAAAAAATAATCCAGAGCGGTGATTCATCAGCGAATATTCCTCCGCTACTTGCCGGAACCGTTTCGTATTTATTTTTCATCCGATGCCTGTCTGAATCGTAAGGAAACGTCTCCCACATTTTCTGGATGCAAGTTTTTGAAACTGGTCGAATCGGGGGCTTTTATTAGCCCTCAGAATCTGAATCATTTATAATTTACTTATGACAAACTTTGGTAAGTAAGTAGGTACTATTTGATTCCCGTAGCTCTGAGGCAACACAACGGTCTATTGGTGACGGTCAGGGATCAATCCCAAAGGGATCGAGGGATCAAGGGCAACCATGGTTGAACCATGGTCATATGACGAGGCAACACCTGAGCTGGCACCTCACTTACCAAACTTTTATACCAATCCAACGCGAGGACATTTGATACTACGACAGATTAAACGGTCACTAGGACTTTGGTTGGTCCGAATATTGAAATCACAACCCTTCGATTGCCAATCCGTTTCTCTTTCAATTGAACTCCCGTGGCCCAGTCAAACATTGGAAACGATATACCAAGTTTGGCTGAATCTTGTTGATAGATAACAAAACAACCCAAAAGGAAAATTATTTACATCCTAGAGCAGGGGATGGCAAGCCTTTGAAACAAAAGTGTCAAGCCTATTCCTCACGACAATTCAAAAACTATTCGAGAAACAAATATATTTTTACAAATAAGGAAAATTATAAAGTATTATTATGACAAGTTATAATATTAATTATATATTTATTAAATTAAGGAAAAAAACACAACAATTGATCTCGTTGGATTTAATCAATGTGAGCAATGAGTTTAAATTTCCTTCGAAAGTTTCTGTGTCTAGTTTATAACTAGTCGTTTTTAATTTAAAGCACGATTCAAAGTTGGCATCTATAACTTGGGCCTCCCCATTTGTATTTAATGAAATTTATGTTACAAAACAATTGTTGACATATTTTCGCATAACCGAAGTCACTGATGATGAGTCAGGTAACTATTCCAAGTGTCGAAAATCATTGAGTCTGCTCTTCTTAGGTCTCATATAGCAGTAAGCTTGTGCTGTAAAATCGGATTGCACTTTTCTTTTTCCATTTCTTCTATTCCAGTAACAAGACGTTGGAATTTGTATATACTTAAGTCTACTTGTCAAGACCAACAATTGTATTTCGAAATTAGCCCTATGGATATCAAACGGATAAAAATTTAATTCCTACATCTTGACATTAAGAGGTACGTATTTAGGTATATTTATCTAAGGTCGCATAGGAACAACACAACGGGCTATTGGCGACTGTTCGGGATCAATCCTAAAAGGTAAAGATCTGAGGACGACACCACGTGAATTTGAACCTTGGTCGGATGACGAGATCAACACCTAAACTGGCACTCCACTCTCCAAACTTCCACACCATGCCAACGTGAGGACATGAGACTCCGACATATTTAATGTGGAGCAGCCCTCTTTGTATTCGAGGGCCTTTGGTTACATTCGAACTTGCAACCTTCCAGTTGCTAGTGACATGAAGATGACTTTCCAACATGAAGATGATTTGTAACAAAAGCTCGAGGCGGTGCTATCACTTTTCGCGAGACGTATAAAACAATTAAAATAACCACTATGTGAATAAAATTATTTGATTTTTGCAAAACCATAACTAAACTATTATTTTTTTTAAATGATACTTAATGATAGTTTAATTTTGAATTTTTGTTCAGGGCCACATGAACGTAAACAAAGATACCCACGTAGCAGTGTGCAGACTCTTTCCCTAGAGTATAAATTTATATTTATCACATTATTAAATCTATTTTTTTCTGATTTGAAAAACACAAAAACGTGTATTCACATCTAGCAAGAAACCGATATTTTTTATCCAGAGAAAAAAGAAACAAAAGCGGTGATCCATCAGCGAATATTCCTGCATTGCTTTCCGAAGCCGTTTGATATATATTTTTCATCCTATACCTTTCTGATAACTAGGGGGATGTCATGCAAAGTTTTTTAGAAACAAGTTCTATGAAACTGGTCAATTTAAGGGAATTTATTATCCCTCAGAATCTCAATCATGAATAATTTAAGTATCGTGAAATTTGGAGCCAATGGTACGACGTTCTGTTAAGGTGTTTGAAGATACATCGTTGAAAAAAAAAGCAAATGAACATTATAACCAATACGATTACTATCGTAACGATGCATGCTTATCGCATTTGTGTCGTCTACTTTAATATATGTATGTATCCAAATTACAAAAACACTTTTTTACGTCGAGAAAGACACTCAAATAACTTTCCACCAGGAAATGAAAATCAAAGTAAGAGTGGTGATTCATCAGCGAATATTCCGCGACTCATACCTTATCTTTTATAAGATGCCTTTCTGAATCTTAGCGAAATGTCTATAATATTATCTTGTTTCTAGTCATTTGAAACTAGTCTGTTCAAGAGAATTCATTAGGTCTTAAAATCTGAATCGAGAATACTTTAGGTATCGGGAAATTTGGAACCGATGATGCCAATATTTGGAGAGACCTCAATGGTATATCGGTAAGCTAAAGGAACGGAACATTTTAAGCACAGAAGCTAAGTTCGTATTTATCGTATTCATCATGTCTACTTTGGCATGACATTTTCATGGCCTATTTATTTTTGAAATTTACGTAAGCACTCATTTACATCGAGCAAGACACCAGAACAGGTTTTTCAACAGAAAAATAATCAAGGTCATTGGTATTCATTAGAAAAATAATCAGAATCATTTATGTTATTCATCATAAAAATAATCAATGGCAGTAATGATTTCCTACGGAAATATAATCAAGATCAGTGATATCATTCATCAGAAAAACATCAAGGTCAGTGATACTATTCATCAAAATAAGAATCAAGTTCAGTGATATTATTCACGTCTGCAAGATTAGAATCACTTTTCATCAAATAAAATTTTTATTGATTTGATAAGTACAAGGACGCTTATTCACATGTGGTAAGCAGAAACACTTTATCCGGTAGAAAAAGATTCAAAAGCTACGATTCATCAGCGAACATTCCTTTATTCTTGCCAAAACCTTTTCAGATTTATTTTTCACTAGCAAAATACCCGACCTTACTCGGTTTGAATTGCCTTACTCTAAATTGAAGATATAATCAAAATATATGACTTACTTTTTTTGTAGAATAAAAATTTATTTGAATAGCTTTTGCCATCTTTATAATTTCTACAACTTGCTTTGGACACAAATCCTACACATGCATATCCATTTATGTAATACATTTCACAAACATCGCATCCTTGCTGTATGACAAAGCTACAAATGACGAAAGGTGACACTAAGGTTACTACTACAAAAGACGATTTTGAGAGAGATTTGGAATTCCATTTCTTAAGTTCTTTGCATGTTCAACTCAATTAATAAAATTACGATTTACGGCGAGTGCTCTCGCACTCATAGTCAACAAAACATTATTTTTTTACTTGTGGCACTTTTGGGTATGCGACATTGTGAAATTTTGCAATCTTCTCCTGTCATTATTACAACGAATTTTTTAATGATTGAAAAATTCTAGTTCGGATTTTTAAACATTATTATTCTTTCAATAACGGCATTATTCTTTCAATAACGGCATTATTCTTTCAATAACGGCATTATTCTTTAAATCACGGCATTATTCTTTCAATAATGGCATAACTACACTTAGAATTTACTGAAAATTTATTCTGACTTACCTGCCATTTTTAAGTCGAATACTTTGTGGTGCTGTTGCGTGTGATGAGAAGGAAAACACATTTATTAAAATAATAAATATTTAAAACAGAAAACAGCGAAATAAAACATAATAAAAGATGTCAGAAAAAATTGTTCTAAAGATATTAATTAGTGATTCAATTTTATCTCTTGATCTCGCACAGTTGCCACAGCTTACAACTAAAAGTGCACAAAATTTAAAAATGTGAAATTAATTCAAAGCGAAAGAAACAGAAACTATTACTGCTCACGCGATCTTATTCATTCTCGTTTCGTTGAAAAATATCGTCTGTGTCAAATATTCCGAAATCGTTTTCATTGCACAAAGAACAAAAATAAATGAAGTATCAGAGCTGAAATTCCATTAAAAAATATAATTTTTTGAAGAATAATTACTTTTTCAGCAGTACTGGTAAAGCAATCGAAGTAATCGTAATATTCAATAGACATTCCAATTTTTCCAAAACTACCAAATTATGGTTGATTTAAGTATACTTACTCAGGTGTTTTAACATGAAACTCATCTAAATATAACAATAAAGAAATGTTTAATATTGCATTCACTAAATTAATAAATAATGTATAAAATAAAATACACTGCAATCAAATATCTGGAATACAATTCATGTGATGCCTACACAAACACACAAACATAAAATCGAGCATAGAACAGAAAGACGGACAGACAGACTTTCGCAACCAATTCCACTCACTAAATGAAGATAAGTACTCACTGTATGCAAATTTCTATGAAAATATCTTAAACCGCGTGGACGTGTATAGGGCACAACATACAGACAGACGGACAGACAGACAGACAGACAGACAGACGCCAAACGAGAAAAAGGCGGATTCGGCATCAGAAGGGTCCAAAACGGATAGAAAACTTGAAATGGGTCGAAAATATTGAATGTACAAACAAACACTCCATTCTTATTTATATAGACTAGCAAAATACCCGACCTTACTCGGTTTGAATTGGTTAACTCTAGATTGAAGATATAATCAAAATATATAATGACTTACGTTTTTTGTAGAATAAAAATTTATTTTAACATCTTTCGCCATCTTTATATTTTCTACAACTTACTTTGGACACAAATCCTACACATGCATATCCATTCATGTAATACATTTCACATACATCGCACAATTGCTGTATGACAAAGCTACAAAATGACGAAAGGAGATACTAAGGTTACTACTATAAAAGACGATTTATAGGAAGATTTTGAATTCCCTTTCTTAAGTTCTTTTCATGTTCAACTCAATTAATTAAAATTACGATTTACGACGAGTGCTCTCGCACTCATAGTCAACAAAACAATATTTTTTTACTTGTGGCACTCTTGCCTCCGGTATGCGACATTGTGAAATTTTGCAATCTTCTGCTGTCATTATTACAACGAATTTTTTATGTTGGAAAAAGTTCCAGTTTGGATTAATAAACATTATTATTCTTTCAATAAAGGCATTATTCTTTAAATAACGGCATTATTCTTTAAATAACAGCATTATTCTATAAATAACGGCATTATTCTATAAATAACGGCATTATTCTTTAAATAACGGCATTATTCTTTAAATAATGGCATAACTACACTTAAAATTTACTGAAAATTTATACTTACTTACCTAACATTTTTAAGTCTAATACTTTGTAGTGCTGTTGCGTGTGATGAGAAGGAAAACACATTTATTAAAATAATAAATATTTAAAAAAGGAAACAGCAAAGTAAAACAAAATAAAAGATGTCGCAAAAAATTGTTCTAAAGATATTAATTTGTGATTCAATTTTATCTCTTGATCTCGCACAGTTGCCACAACTTACAACTAAAAGTGTACAAAATTTATAAATGTGAAATTAATTCAGAGCGAAAGAACCAGAAAAAATATCACTGCTCGCGCGATCTTGTTCATTCTTGTTTCACTGAAAAATATCGTCTGTCCCAAATATTCTTTAAATCGTTTTCATTGCGCAAAGAATAAAAATAAGACTCGAAATAAATGAAGTATCAGAGATGAAATTCCATAATTTTTTTTTTGAAGAATAATTACTTTTTCAGCACAGTACTGGTAAAGCAATCGAAATAATCGTAATATTCAATAGACATTCCAATTTTTCCAAAACTACCAAATTATGGTTGATTTAAGCATACTTACTCAGGTGTTTTAGCATGAAACTCAACTAAATATAACAATAAAGAAATGTTTAATATTGCATTCACTAAACTAATAGATAATGTATAAAATAAAATACAATGCAATCAAATATCTGGAATACAATGCATGTGATGTCTACACAAACACACTAACACAAAATCGAGCATAGAACAGAAAGACGGACAGACAGACTTTCGCAACCAATGCCACTCACTAAATGAAGATAAGTACTCACTGTATGCAAATTTTCATGAAAATATCTTAAACCGCGTGGACGTGTATAGGGCACAACATACAGACAGACAGACAGACAGACAGACAGACAGACACCAAACGAGAAAAAGACGGATTCGGCATCAGTAGGGTCCAAAACGGATAGAAAACTTGAAATGGGTCGAAAATATTGAATGTACAAACAAACACTCCATTCTTATTTATATAGATACGATGCCTTTCTGAATCGCAAGGGGGATATCTAAAAGTCCTTTGAAACTGGTCAATTTAAGGAAATTTATTAGCCCTCTGAGTCTGAATCATGAATAATTTATGCGTCGCGAAACTTGGAACCTATGGTGTCATACTCTGGTAGAACCTTGTTGGTAGGTAGACCGGTTGTTAAGCTTTAAAAGCGAAGTAAACAAAGACCGATATTGTGTTCTGCAGCTACCACAATTAGTCGCTTACAAGATCACAAAGGAACACGTTTCGTAATGAGGCAGTTATTCAAAAGATGGAACAGCCTTCAATACGAGCCGCTTAGTAAGTTATGGCTGCTGCGAAGAGAGTAATTTGCCAGCATAAATTGAAAACTGAGTTGTGAAATGCTGGGCGGACATTTCTATGTGTCTATAATAATCAGTAATTAATGGGTATTTTTAATTTACTGTAGTTCACACGAACTTTGTTTTTGATCGAGTGGTAAATTAAAAATCTTTTGACGTGTGACCATTAGATGATTGGATAAAACTACTGAATTATTGAGTGGATTCTGAAACCTGAATAGGTCCTAGAATGTAAGTTCACGTTTACGGCATTTATTGCAAACATACTTTTTAGTTTGGTGAATACGTTGTAAACACATTGCTCAATATCGAGCAAAAATTTAAAAATAATTATTGTTTTTTTTAATTTCAAAATTAAGTTAAACAGCGCCCCTATAATGATTTGTTTTACCATAGCATATTCTATAGAAAGTGGATTCATAATAAAATTTTGGAAACGTGAAAATTAAGGGTACTGCTTCATCTTAACGAAATTATTATATTCTCGTTTTACCGTAGGTAGTTGAATTTACGTCGCACCTGAGCAACACCGCGGGATATTGTGTTGGTCCGCGATCAGTCCCGAAAGGAAAAATCCGAGGGCAACACATGGTCAATTTGAAGCACGGTCAAATGTCATGGTCAACACCTGAACTGGCATCCATCACCAAACTTCCACACCACACCAACTTAAATACATTGAGGTCACGATAAATTAAACGTATAAAAGCCCTCATATAAATGACGGACTGTGGATCGATCGGGTATTGAACTCCTTACCATTCGGTTGCCAATTCGATCTTCAACTAACAGCTACCAAGGTCATACATTTTTAGAGTATGTAAGTATATATTTTGAATTAACGTCGTACAGGAGAAACAGAGCCGGTTATTGACTATGGTCCGAGATCAATCCCAAAGTCCATTTTTAAGGAATAATACCGTGAAAAAAAGAAGTCATCACAAAATGCTCCCACCAACAATGTTTACCTTCCACTTCAACATTTGTGTCTAGACGGCTTGTTATTCATAGGACGCACATTCTCACTTCTGTTTTTCTATACAAAATATGCAAATTTATCTTCGTGTTAATGTATAAATATAAGCCACATGGACGTTTCTGAAATGTCTATAACCGTCCAGATGTATTCTGTGAATGATGTACATTTCTCAGAATTGTCATATGTATACATCTTAAAAGTGTAGAGACTAAAGTATTCCACAAGTCATAGAATAAGGACTAATCTATTCCAAAAAACATGAAATAAAAGCATTGGAGGATCAGCTAGAAGTGGACAAATTATTGCGCATTAGTTATAGAAAAATATCATTCCCAAGTCTATCGCTCTCATTCAACTTTTGTACTGTAAGGAAATTTTTTACTTAACGTATGCAGAGAATAACAAACTGATTGATTATTGATAGGCTAGGCTCTAGTCTGTTTAAATGATAAATTTGGGAAAATTTTCAATTATTGGTGGATGATTTAGGATTGGCCGGTTCAGTCTAAATACCTTTATTAATTTTTAATATTAATGCCTTTGATTGAAAGTTTATTAACTGTTTGCTTACATTTAATTTGGTATTAGTTTAAAAATTAGAACATTTTGTCTCCTAATCTTAATTTGAATCTCTTATCAGCTATGCCTTCTATTCATATGGATCTCTAATAGATCATACCTTTCATCTTTATGAATCTTATTCCAGTTATGGATTTCATCCACACGATTCTCTTATCAATTTCGTTTCCTCCATATGAATCGATTACCAATGTATTTTATCCACATGAATCTCTTATCGATTACGCATTTCATTCAAGTGAATGTCTTATCAATTATGCGTTTTTACCACATGATTCTCTTATCAAATATATATTTCATCCATATAAAACTCTTATAAAATTATCAATTTACTGCACATGAATCTTGTAAATTATGTATTTCCTCCACATGAATCTTTTGAAAACTATGTATTTCGTCCATATGAATCTGTTACCAATTTTGTGACCGAGGTTCAAAGTTACTACGTGTCCTATGATATTTTCCTCCGAGAGTGATCCAGGACTAACTCCAGTAACTCGTTCTGTTGCTCACCCACAGTTGAACAAAAATTCAACTACCTACCTTATCAATTATGTATTTCTCGTCTCCTTCATGTGAGAATCTCTCATCAATTATGTCTTTAATCAATATTAACCCCTTATAAATCGTGTCGTTCATTAGAATGGATTTCTTATCAATAATGTCTTTAATCAATATGAACCCCTTATAAATGGTGTCGTTCATCAGTACGTATTTCCAATCAATTATGTCTTTCATCAATACAAATGTGGTGTCAATTTCATCAATATTGTTCTCTATCAAGATTTCATCAATATAAATCTAACAATATTATACAAGCAGTCTAAAACAAATTACATCTTTTAGTGAGCTCGGAATAAAAAATAATGAAAAGAAAAATACCGTTTAAAAAAATTTCAATTATCCAGATGAGTGGTGATGAGTTTTTGGAAACATTACCTGAGGCAGATATTTTTTTGGTTCTCTATCACAGTAGCCTCCAGGTGTGATTTATTATAAGGTCACTCTTAAAAACCTCTGATAAACCTAAAACGCTCTCACCCATGTAGTTAATTAAAGCTAATCACGATAAGGACGACTCGATGTCATGGTTTGGTAGTTAACCGAAGATTCTATGTAATGCAACACAATAAATTAATTTTTTCACCCAAGCCACTTGATTAAAATCAAACTTCAATAGCATAATAGTTAAAATAATGAGTAGATTAACTCTCTTAGCGTTCTGAGAAGTGTAGTGTCGTTTTTACTAATCAAAATATATAAGTAAGTGACTACATTTTATTGCTTGAGAAATGCATGAATTATATTAACTTTTAGGGGTATTATTTGTTTCTTCCCTTAGAATAGAGGCCGCGGTAACGGTTGGAAGTTTGAATTCATGTACAAAGGGGGTTGCTGCGCGTTAAATCTGCAGTCGCCTCACATTTTCTTATTTTTCGGGAGTTGTGGAAGTTTGGAGAGTGGGATGCAAGTTCAGGTGTGATCTCGTCACCTTATCTTGGTTCAAAATGATGTGGTGATGTAATCCAATCTTTACCTTTGATCTCGTACCGTCGTCAATAGCCCGTCGTGTAGCTTCAGTGCTACGTTTATTGAAATACCTACCTTAAAAAATCCTTGGAAAAGATTCCATTAGTCAAGAAAGTCAACAGCTCAAAGTCAAGCAGGAAAGGCTGCACGTTTTAAACGGGAATCAGGAGTGTGAACCCTTTAGTGGATTAATACAACTCTCACGGACTCTCGCTTTTGACAACCTATCAATTAGTAATATCATCTATGAAATGCAGCCATTGACGAATTCTGGAGGGGGAGTATTGCGTGGTGAAAGCAATCTCCATTACGAAAACTAACTTGCAATATAATAGTATTAATAGCAGTGTCATCTGTCCGCACCATGAAGTATTTTTTGGTTCAGAAGGTTAGCATTGTCTTTCACACTCCCTGTTTAGTATATATCCCTCGTGATTTGGGGGTAGCTATACAAATTTTTGGGCCAAATTCGTTCGGTTCACTGACACAAGACATACAATATCAAGTTATAGGCACACAAACGATGAAAATTTCACTGACACAGAAGAAATACATACACCGGGGAGGAATGCATCTGGCATCAAATTGGTTAAAAACTTCATAACTTGGCGTCCTGATATAGAGGCTATACGACCTAATGCACGAGATACAGCTACCGTACAGATTTTGATACATATCGTATCAATGCATTTGTTTTATTACCCATGATGTTTAGGGCAACCATACAAATATTGGGGTCAAATTGGATTGGAACTTTATGACTTGGTATCTTGCCTTTTGACATAGAGTATATACAACCGAATGTGTGAGATCAAGCTCCCCTGCAGATTTGGCTATATATATCTACAATGAACACTCATGCTCAAAATTAAGATAATTTGCACATGTCGAATTTCTGAAAAACTAATGGACATATATGAATGAAATTTGGTACGAATATACAGTTATTGCAGAGAAAGAGATGCACCACACAAAAGTCATGGTACGCACGCATGATTGTCAGTGAAGCTCATCAGTGCAGGAAAGTCCAAAATCTACGTCACGAGATCCAATGTGTCTAATATGGTGTATGATCCATTCTCACAGTCAGATAGGTCGCACATCGCGATGGCATACTGGACACGAGGCAGTTGAGGAGTCCCTGTGGCAGTCGGTCCCACTCCTGCAGCAACGCAGTTTTCAGCTGCGGAATGGCTCTGTCAAATACATGGAGGGGTGCGAGACCGTTCAACATGATGTCTGCCCAGACCATGACATCTCCACCACAATAGTGATCCATTTCCCTGATGTGGGAAGGATGATATCGAGTCCCAGGCTCTCTCCAGATGAGGTTACGTCGTGAATCAGTGTCCAGGCTGAATCTCGACTCATTTGAGTGGAGCACGGTGCTCACTGAAGTCTGGTCCAAGACGGATTCTGTCTGAACCATGCTAAATGCGCTTTCTTGTGTGCTGCAGTGAGTAGGATGCAAACAGCGGGTCTTCTGGCATAAAGCTCTCTCTCATGAAGCCTTCGAGCAACAGTAATCCGTGAAACTCGGGTTCCATAGGCAGCATGCAGCTCACGTGAGAGCTGTGAAGCTTTAACAGTCCTGTGGCGCCGCGCTGAAATTGCCGAATAAAAATCCTCTTTAGTCGTAGTGGCTCTTCGACGACCTTGTCCCGGTCTTCTCGATATGGATCCAAAGTCTTGAAACTGTTTCCACATATTGCAGACGACACTGGACGTTAGATGAAGCTCTATAGCCACCTGCCTCCAATCTACCGACGATCCTCCATCGCATTACATCATCCATACGTTTGTGGCTACTCATTTTACCTGATAGCTTAAAAAATGTACCTAACTCTTGTGAGAAACACAGAGAATGTCGCCGAGGAGTACAAGCAGACGAATCGCGAAAACGCTTCGTGCGCTTATCATTCTTCCAGTGGTCACAGATCCGCCCACACTCATGTGTACAATTACGTATTGGACACTGACTATTTGCATTCTTCTTTGGCGGCATAATTAGTAAATTTGCTTCAGTACTTTTTGTAAAAATAAACACAATGTGCAAATTCTATTAATTTTTAACACTAGTTTAACTGTTTACTTGGAGGTAACAATACAAATATTTGGAAGGAATTTTATAGGACATTACAACTTGGTGTCCCTTTCTCCTGCCATCCCTCATGCTATACAGCCAATCTATTAGATGATCAAGGCACCCTGAAGATTTGAATACTTTTTGCTATCATTGTATGTACTTTAATACAAATCATATTCAGGGTAACCATACAAATATTCGGGCCGAATTGGTTTGATGCTTTATGAATTGGTTTCCCTTTCTCCTAGGAATAAATGGTATTAAAAGTGATCAAATCTGTCAATTATTTCCGTTCCCGTTCAAAAAACGGAAAGCAGATTCAGAGACTCTCAAGGGTAAATAGGTCTTAATAGTAAATGAAGTATGCACTGCACATGTTTCATGTTTCATATATATTTTCAAATACCTAAAAATAAAAGTGCACGTTATTTAGAAGAACGTAATTCGACGAAGCTATTAGTTAAATACGATGTAAAAGCATCATGGCTACTCAGATGGGGTTTATGGAATTGACACTGATGGAATATCGAATATTTCTTGCTAAATACATCAATAGAAGCCATGTCACAATTTACGAATAATCATTCATCTTAAAGACATAAGGTTCTGACATGACTTTATTTGTTTCATTTACAAGCGATTTCAAATGCCTGTGAGACCTAAAGTTATTTCATTTATTCGTAAATTCCTATAAGTAAGACTCTTAAATCAACTCCATGAATTGTTTGGTAATAAATCACCCAATTCAGTGTTTTATGCTTCATTGAAAACATATTGTGACGGCACTTCAAGTTTAAGACTAATAAAATTGGCTGAAGACAGAACAAATATTGAGTGATCATTTTTGAAATGGCAGTTTGAACGGTAAGTAAAAATTAAACTATGAGAAATGGCATATAATTTTGAGGCATAAAAAAAATTTGGATTTAATTCATGACTTTTTTGATTATTCTGTCTTTTTTATGTCAGAATACTTAAGTAAAGAGTTATTCCTCTTACAAAAGGCTTGCTTCCTAATGCAAAATTGTATTAGGAAGCAATTAAACTATTGTATGTAAAATATATATATACTTCCCAACTACCTAGAAATTTATTCCACAGTCAAATTCTATATGGAATTGTTTTAAAAAAGGCATTTAAACCTTTAGGCCGTTTTGGAATTAAAAGTTTCGACTAATGTTGAAATTATTATTAACCATTGCACTTCACCCCTTATTGATGAATTTCTTCAACAAAGCAATCGAATATTTACCCATACCTATATTGAAATCCTCACAGAACAAATTTCCAACCACACCATCGTGTAAATGAAGGTTGAGGCACTAAAAACTTCTCGTGGCCTCAAATGTCTTCATGTTATGGCTTGATGTGGAAGTTTGGAGAGTCTTTTCCAGCTCAGAAATGACCTCGTCATTTGACCGTGATTCAAAATTACGACATGCTCTGCTTAGATTTTTCCTAGAATGACTGCGAACCATCGGCAATAGCCCCATGTGTTGCTACACTGCGACGTTAATTTTTCCTATATACTTACCCATGATTAATTCAAACTAAATATGGCACTGTTGGGAAACGTCAGGTAACGATATGAATTGTTTATACACCACCATGCATTTTGATGTGAAGTCACTACAATTTAAAGCCTATACACTATCTACCAATAAGCATTTGGACATTACCGATATCTGCGTCACGCCTTCCACCGTTAAATATCGTGTAGGAAATAACATTGGTATTAGTCGCATGCAAGATGCCACGAAGTGCAGTGTTATCTGATTTCGAAAAAGGTGTAATAGTCGTGTATCGCAGAAATTGCCCATCCTTAGGTGACATATTTAGCGAGCTGAATTACCCAAAATCGACAGTGGCCTATGTGATTCAGAAGTGGTAGGTGGGCGGTGATTGTCGGAATGTTCCCCGAGTCGGCAGACTCACGAAACTGGGAGATAGAGACCGATGGGTGCTATCCAGAGAAATCCGGAAGAACCGCACCCAACCGATGGCCCACATAGTCCAGGAGTCTCAACAGGAATCCGGAAGAGTTGTTTCGATTAATACCATCCATAAGGAAGCCCATCTGCTTGGTTTCCATGGTCGTGCAACCGCCCATAAGCCTTTGATCACAAAGTCCAACCGCGCTGCTCGGTTAATGTGGTGCAAAGCACGTCGAAAGTGGACCGTAGATCAGTGGAAACGGATTCTCAGGAGCGACGAATCACGGTTCACCCTCTATCGTTCGGATGGCAGGGTCTGGATCTGGCGTCTGCCTCGGGAACGCCTCCTGCCAGAATGCATTGTGCCCACAGTAAAGTTCGGCGGAGTTGGAATTATGGTCTGTGGGGGTGTTTCTCCTGGTTGGACTAGGACTCATGGTCCAAATTCATGGTAAGCTCAACGCCAAGGCCTACTGCACTATTTTGGATGACAGTGTGCTTCCATAAGTAGTGGCAGTTTTACTGGTGGCACCCATGTTTCTTCCACGACGACAACGCCAGCTATTATGTTGCGAGGTCTACCACGGATTGGTATGGTGACAATGGGGTTAACCAAATTGACTGGCCTGCCCTAGACCTCAGACTAGAACCCTATCGATAAACTATGGGACGAGTTGGATCGCCGAATTAAAGGATGCAACAACCGTCCAAAATCGGTGAAGGATCTTTCTTGGCTTCTCCAAGTCGAGCGGAAGAAAATACCACTGGCCATCATACAAGGACATGTGGAAAGAATGCTCCCGAGGGTTGAGGCTGTAATTGCCTCTCGTGGAGGTTCTACGAACTATTGAGTATGAATAAATATTGTTTTTCTTTTCTATCACAGGTATTGAAATACTTATTGGTAGATAGTGTAGATCAAGTATCGCTAAGTATTATATAATAGCATAGGGTAATTATTTTCTCACATTTCATGTCTATAATACAGAAACATAAATTAATGCTTAACATAATAGCATAGGCGAAGACTGTTGCAAATAGTATGTTCAGTTCTCCTGTGCCACGCAAATCCACGCCCCTCCTCCCAATTTACCTTCTTACTTAAACCATGAATGCAGGTCGATGCTGTAACTTTATTTGGCTAATTAATAATGGTGGCGGACAGAAGGTATCTTGAAAGCTACTTTGTCCTTTTTTTACATGCCTGCCATAGCTTTCATCAAAAATACATGCCTTCTTGCAAAATGAGGGCAACCCCTTTTTAAACTTCTTTACAACTTCGGTAGTAAACTTTATAACATTAAATCTTCCGGCTTGATTTTCTCATGAGTTCTTCATATTGTTCAGATGAGTAGATCCGATCAACTTTTCGGATTAGACATTTCACTGTCCCAAAATTCCTGTCACAGGGGAGGAAGGAGTGACCCCCTAACAGGGAAAAATATTTCAATTTTTTCAAACACTTGTAGTTTAATTAGGGCTATATACGTTCTTAGCAGATAATGATTTTTGTTTTGTCCACTACATCCCTCCGAAAGGAGAAGCAGATTTTCATGTTCATTGGTTTTATTCCGGTTGATGTAAGTTAGTAGCAGACTACAGTCCTCGTTTGGACTTTTTTGCAATGCCTTCATGATACACGTGCAAGTCAGCTTTCCCAGTAGCCATGTTATGTATCCCAAACGTATTAACCCAAAGCTGGCGTAAATAAAATGCATCTTGTACATGTATTTTTGGGAGTGGCAAGTTCTCTACGTAGTCATATTAAATTGCCAAATTTTTCTTTTTGAAGGTAGCGTCTTTCTTCATGCGTAACGAGACGTTCTTTATTTCGAGGTACAATTTTTTGCCCCGATGCTTGTGAACCAGCAGCTCTGCTGCCGTAGCTCTCCTTGCTGTGTCAGAATAACATATTCTTCATTTTTGCTCAAGTTCCTCGCATATAACGTATGCATCAACTTGGGGTCTTTCAAAGGAATAGTCATAGTTTTCATTGAAATACAAACGAAAGTAGACATATCCCACTTTTGCATAAAGATTGTACGCCTTGAATTTTGCATATAGTATGTTGACACTTAAGACGAGCATCTACGTACTTTTTTTTGTCTCACCAAGTATCAGGCCACTTTCGTTTCAAGACACCAAAAAATCACGAATTTCTTTTGATGCAGCGGAGTTAACGGCATTGTAACCTGTTTTATTTCCCCTCATATCTATTGTACATCTTCCTAAAGCTGTCAGGTTGCACAGTCACTCAACTCTTCTTTTTGTTAACCCGTGTATAGAAAAAAATGCCTTTTTTCAGACATTTACTGTCGAACCTTTTACCCTGACACTGTACGAGAAAAAAATGTCGTTTTTTTAAGTCTTTGGATTGCATAGATCTTTGTGTAAACGTGCCGGTATCACTAATCCTTCTACGAGTCGCATCTTTTTTTAATATGTGAAGTTAGAAATAAATCCGGTGTATCTTTATTAGGCAATTCGTTAAAATCGATTGTAATTTTTGAAAAATCTTAACGGCCGAGAAATAAGCCAGTTTGCACGCACAATCAGGGCCTGCCGTCTTTACAGCATTACCTGCATTGAGAAATCAGCCTACCAGATTTCATAATAAGCATGAACGCATTAGATCGATATTCATTATACAAAATATTTACTTACTACCATGGTTTACTTAACTTGTTACTTTTTAGTCCTTGTTTACTTTATAACATTTCTTTGGTACAGTTCTCGATTGTTGTTTTCTTCTTTTTGACACGTCCATCAATCACATTGCCTTCAGAAGAATCTGATTCCATTATACAAAAAACATTCAAAAGCACAACGCTTTTAACTGAACTCTTCCTACCCAAATTATCAAAACGCACAAGTTGTTCTGTAAAAAGATGTGTAGAGGGCTCTGTTGGCAGACTACGTTACTGTTCATCTGCTCACAGGTGTTTTTTTGACAGATGTCTTTTTCACAACCAGAAATTGTAAAAAGTGTACATCATGTACATCACGTGTCACCTTTTAACAAAGTTTTCGATATCATACCCTCCATTTCTCCCATTTAGGTTACTTCATGGAAAAATATTTTTACTCAGAATGTGGGTCTTGGTATAAAGGTATGCTTCCGCCAATAAAATCATTTTTCGGTAAAATGTCACATATTCCCGTTTTACAATTGGCTATTCAATTGGATGAAACGCGAAACGAACCCAAAACTGCGATAAACTATATTTAAGTAAACCTGATATGTTTCATGGGATAATAGTTGGGTTGCGGAAATAAACGATTCGCTTTCCGTCCAGTTTGTTTGTTTTCACATCAAATCACGCTCATGTCTTGGATCTTACACATCCCAGATTGTCGACAAAAACCCGTTTTGTTGCTTCCGTTTATTGTTAATTCAACAACCTACCGAAATGAATCTTAAAATAATTCGAAGGAGACGCAACTGCAAAATTTGTAAGTGATCATTTTAGATTTTCCAATTTTAGTTGTGAAGGACGAAAAGTGGTAAGATATCACTTATCTTCATTGTTACAAAAATAAATTTATTTAAGCATATTTACATATCCCTGAATGATTGCTTGAGGAGAAATAAATTCTCTAGTAATCGAAAAGGTGTGTTTTCATTCTACGTATATAAAAAGTAAATAATTAACTGTCGGTATAGAGAAGAACGATATCAAAAGATAATTCACTATTTTAATCAAATTATTGGGTGATGATGATTAGTAGGTGACCATTGTTGAAAAATGTAAATTACTAATGACAGGTTCGGTTTTATATTAGTGCCAGATGATTTTTCTTCTAAACATAGTGAGCGTTAGTGTTTGGTAACTTTTTTTCTAACAGGTAACAAAACTAGAAAGTAATTTCATTATGTCGTATAAAAATTAACTCCAAACACCACCAGGTGATGCATCAAATTAGTTTTTAATCCGAAAAAAATTCTTATTTCAGCAATGTGTTTATGTTTACATTGAAAAATCCCCTCATACAAAGTCTAAAACTATAGTGTAAAGGATAAAACTCTTAAACAAGCTATGAGTGCTTATTCGTCTAATAATAAAAGATTATTCATCAGACGAATTCTTCAAGTAGTTTGTTTGTGTTTACTTTGAAAACCATCTTCATACGAAGTATGAAACTATATACAAGATGCTAAAAATATCTTAGACACAGACTGTTAATATTGTGTAAAAGGAAAAACGCAGCTGAAGTCTTCCAGTATTTTGTTTACTTTGAAAAACTCTCTCGTACAAACTCTAGAACAATAGATTAAAAGCTGAAATATTAAGAAAAACTGTTATTATTATAAAAGGAGCTTCACATATGAAACCTTGCTCAAACTGGTAGTCAAATATTTGAAATTACTATTTTATGTTACATATTTTGTGCTATTTTTGGTAAAAATAGATTCTATCAATAATTTGCATGCTATAATTTTGTGTTCAATTTTTACAACTATAACATAAAAATAATGAACTGTCGTGCATTATTTTTATGTTATAGTTGTTGGTACTTTTGTTTAACTAAGCATACATAAAATCTATAATTATTAAGTCACAATTTTCTGTGTAGTTTTGCGCAAAAACAGATTACTATGTGCATTTTTATTTAGTTTTTTGTGTGCTATTTTTTAAAAAATATATATATACTTTATATTATAATTCACTAGTGTCTAAGATAGCGTAAAAATTGATAGTATCTATTTTTATGTTATCTAACACAGTTGCAAATTATAGAAGTTTCTCCTTCTTTTCACGTGTCCAGAACTCAATCAAAACAAGGGAGCGTGTGGCAACAAAATGTTTTGGTAATTTTAGTTAACGTCGTACTAGAGCAACACACGGGCTTTTGACGACGGTCCGGGATCAATCCCTTAAGGCAAAGATCCGAGGACATTTTGACACCTCGTAATTTTGAACCACAGTCAGATGACGAAGGAACACCTGAGCTGGCACCCCACTCTCCAAACTTCCACACCAACCCAACCATTATTTTTTGTATAATCATATTTAAGCTTGTGTCTTTCTCTCTCTTTTTTTCTGTTAAGAAATTGGTAGATTTTTTGCTCCACCGATATTGCTATTTTTCATTTTATCGCCAGTTTCAACCTCTTCTAGTCATTTTTTGACCTTTTAAAATTTCTGGAAGCAGTACGAAGTTTCAAAAATGACTATTGACGATTGTAGATTAAAACAAGATAAAACTGGTGGGGAGTCTATAGCTTTTCAAAGAAACAAAATATCCACCAAAAGCCACCAGAAAACGTCTACCAAAATAGCTATTGATTATTTCATCATCTGTTTTAACCTTAAATAGACATATTTTAAAGTTTACATTTTTGATAGCAGTATAAAACATTAAAAAATTAGCAATAAAAGAGGTCGGTAGGTAGTTAATTTACATCGCATTAGAGTAACACAATTTGCTACTGCCGATGGTCCGTGATCAAATCCGAAGGAAAAAATCTGATGACAGCAGTAATTTTAAACCACGGTCATGTGACGAGGTCACCCCGCTCTCCAAACTTTCACAACACGTCAACGTGAGGTCATTTAAGACCACGACCGATTTAACGTGCACAAGCCACCCCGTGCATGACGGTCTTCGGTTGAACTGTGTTTTGAACTCGCAACCCTCCACCTGCTAATCCGTTGCTCTTCAAACTATACTACCAAATGCCCGACCAATAAAAAAGATTGAGACAATATAAAACTAATGTCTAACTTTTGCTATGGTACGAAAAAAAAAAAAAACGTCTACCGAAATACTGTTTCTCAAAAACAACTACAGATCAATTTACAATATTGTTTCTTTTCCGTATTTATCAGTCCTTTTTTGAACTTTTTGCAATGTCATGTAGTTTTTGTTACCAATTACATGAACTCATTTTTACGAAAAGAGCATTTTTAGCTTACGATATTTAAATTTATCCAGAGGGTAACTTTTGAGTATAAGACGCATAGCGATATTAAGATATTACTTAAAGATAAGGCGATGAAAGTGATCAAACAATGACTGATCAGAATCTCCCACACTTTACTCAATAGCGATATTTACAATAGCAGTATATTCTCTCTCCCATTACCTTCAGTTATTTGAAAGCAGAATAGCATACAATAACAAATAATAACTTATGATGTTTATTTTTTTTTATTTCATCTCAAATAATTATACGCGATATACTAGAAATTTTATCTTGGGTCCTATGAACATTTTGAGTGTAAACAAATACACCACATTTGCAGAGCAGATTTTACGTCAGCTTTGTAAATGTTCGTGCTTGATGCACATATCGTGGTTACTTTAAAATACAGTTTATCTCCATTTTTTGATGACGCTTGGAGTTTAATCTTTTTACTACGAATATAGATAAAACTCTATAGATATTTCTTGGCGCGATTATTATAACTTTGAAGGTACAACTGTGCTGTACTGCCCGTAGTCTAAATTCTTTCTTGGTGCGATCGAGGTACACCTGCTGTACCGGCCGTAGTCTAAAAGTTAATCGTACTGGTGTTGGCCTATCGATTATCATTTCGGAATTCGATTTTTGGAACGTATGCATGTAGTTAATGAACGTGGCACTGGAGCAACACAAAGAGCTATTGCCGATGGTCAATTTCGAACCAAAAGGTAAAGAAAGATCCGATATCAACATCTCGTCGTTTAGAACCACGTTGAAATGGCGAGGTAACCTGAACGTGGTCTTTTGAACGTGGTTGAATTGTCACTCCACTCAGTCTTTGGAATTTTTATTGTAGAAGTGCTGAAATCGCATTCCGAAAACACGCTAAGTGACTTCACATTATTTTGATTTAATTCCTTTGACATTAAGAGGTAGGTACTTAGTTAAGGTCTCATTAGAGCAACACAACAGGCTGTTGGTGACGGTTTGGGATCAATCCCAAAAGGAAGGATCCAAGGTCCACACTACGTACTTTTTAACCTCGGTCTCATATCCCACACCGGCAAAAAAAGTGACAAAGTCAAAAAATAAAAAAATTTGATGTTATGTCGGTTGAAATATGTATGAGGTGCCCCAGCGTGTTATATTACTATTCTATAGAATATAATAGAAGTTACCACCATAAATACTTACCTAAAGTTTAAAATAAACTTATATTATTTCAATATAAGTTTTATAGTATCCTTTAAGTTGATGTTTCTCAAATTCTGCAATTTTGAGTTGCGTCACTTTTCTTTCCGGAGTGCGGTATGACGAGGTCACACCTTAACTGGCACCTCACTCTCCAAACTTCCACACCATGCCAATGTGAGGACATCGGAGGTCATGTCATATTTAAAGTGCACAAGCCACACGACGGTCTCTGGTTGGATATAAACTCACAGCCCTTCTATTGCTATTCCGTTACTCTTCCAACCGGACTAACATGGCCCTCTAATTCACTGCAATGTAGACATTAAATTAGAGAAAATAATTACCTCTGATACTATTATATAATTCTTAGTGATTCTTGGTCTGAGGCCTTAGGTTTTAGAGGTTTCACATCATATGATTCTGATAGTCCATTTACATCTTAATAGGACTATTCCCAACAGTGTCATAATTAGCGCGAATTAGTTCTGGGAGTAATAAACCTGATATTAGTAAAGCGTATTATATTATCGTTTCAATATTTCTGGTTATTAATGCTCCAACAGGATCAATTTTCGATGTGAAACTCATCTGATCTATGTGATTAGATCATTGATGTGTTTCAGCATGTTTCTTTTTGAGATTGCTTACACAGTATTAGACGTCAACAACCATAATGTGTGCTCTATATTCTTTTATAAATATCAATGTTCTGTGACACTCATTAAATTTTACTTGACAGAAAAAAGTATTGCTTGATGAATTTTGACCAGTTCTGTCCCTGGTGTTGTATATGTAAAACAAAATTAATCTGCGTAGATTCGAATTCCTGTAACTACACTGGTCTAATTTCTCCCTTCTGTGTCAATAAACTATCCCACTGTGTGTATGTCCATGTCTAAAAAATATTGCTTGGCGTAGCTATGCCAGATACTGATGCATTCTTTCTAAGAGTATCCAACCAACCTCTATTTGTGCGATAAGAAGAAAGAATTCAGAATAGAATAAACAGTGTACACAGACGTTAACCACATTCGTTTTATATTTGATACACCGAAGTGTATTCGAATTTTGTTTGAAGTTCGAAAGTGTTACGAAGCAGACACATGCTTTGAATAAAGTTGATTTTTAAAAAATCTGTATAGACACGTCAGAAAATCTGTGACAGTAGTTCCTAAACAATTCTTTGAGTGATGTGCTGCGAGAATGTTTTCTCCTTTCAACTTAAAGAACTCGACATAACGAACTTCAAAATTTGGAGCATATTTTAGTCGGTAAATATTGCTTGGGAGGCACAATCATAATTTTATCATTACAAGTTTGTTCTGAACAATACATTAAATTGACGGTTTAAGACTGGAAACTTATTTCAATCTGTTTTAATTTTGATTTAATTTTAAGAGTACTATTTTTATTTAATATTTGGTGTAGTATTTTTAATGAAATATTTTTGGAATATAATTTTTATGCAATTAAATTTGCATACAGTTGTTAAAATTAACATTATCTATCGAAGTTTTAAACTTTTTTTAAATTTACTCAATTTTATACTTAGATTGTAACGTGAATACTGTTCCAAATATTCGTTATTAAAGCTACTTTTTTGTTCATTTAGATTAATAAGTAGAATTCTCGTAATCACACATCATTTAAAGAATATTTTAATTTTTCATCTTTTCTGAAGGACACAAATTATTTGTATTGTATACATGATCAGGAGTAATAGTAGAGTTAGATTTCAAACCTAATGATTAATTCTTTGCAAAACAAATTACTAATTATCTTTATCCTTATATCAGCACATATATTCTGTGATAAAAATTTTATCATTTTAGTCGATTATGACACAAATGTTTTTTACTATAAACAGAGAATTAAATCCAAATATATTAATTTGGATGAAAATAATATAAATTTTCACTGTCGAAAGCAGTTTTTATTGCTCAATGATGGATATTTTTAAAGCAATAATTATTTTAAAATCTTACATGGTAAAGAGTAGAAAAAATATTTTCATAGGTTGAGTTTGTAGAAAATGAGTTCAAAGAGGACATTGGAATTTAGACAAGTCAGCAGAAATCGATTGTAAATAGATTCACTGAATTTTTCTCATTCGTAGACGGTATTACTTCCCCTCCCCATATTTGAAACTTCAAATAGAACTAGATTGAACAGTGAGTCGTCACAAAAATTCAAACTAAAACGGTGAAACTCTTCCATTGCAAAATTTGTATGCAAAATGAAATATATAGTATTTTGATAAATTTGAGTGACAAAATTTCACTCTTACAAGTAAGTAATTTTGTTGACTGTTAAATTTATCAAAATTAAAACATTTTGAAGAGTCAAATATATCTTAGTAAAATATCCGTCGTATGAAGCAAAAATTATATTTTATGAGAATACCCATCAAACTGTTACACGTGCTAACACAAAACATATTAATTTCATATAGTCTAGCGTTAAGAAAAATTACAATTTTACTCTGCCGGATAATTTAAACTAATACCTCAGTTATCTGTGAAAAGTTTAAGGATTAAAAACATATTCCGAGATATTAGAGGATACATTATTATGACTTCAAATTGGATTCGACTATAATTTTTTTAAACTTGATTGACTAAACATTAACATTAAACACCTGCGACTAAAGAATAAATATTTACTTGCAATACATAGTACTATAACCAAAACCAGGTCGTTTATTCGTGAGTAAACAGTGTGTCGATATTAAACCTTGTGGGTGACACGGTAAAGAAAAATATACTTCGAAAAAAACACATTTCAGCACTTGAGACATTGCCTAATTGGTTAGATAATACAGATATATCATCATTAATATATCTCGTAACTACCCAAAGACACTTAAAAGAAGAAAAGGAAGAAAATATTTCCCATTTGCAAAGGAGCCAAAAACAATTCATTGCAAAAACTGCAAAAATTCTCAAAGTAAATTATATTTTCATCCGTGTCCTTACTTCTCATTTGTAGATCATTAAGTGTCAATTATGTCTTGTTTACTTGTTGAATAAATCTATTTAAAAATGAATTAAAGTATTTTTGTGAGAAGGTATCAACAAAATATAATATTTTTGCTTTGATCTAGGTAAAATTTATTTCTAAAGTGGGAGGCTATTAAAAAAATTCTGACATAACTTCCAATTACACAATTAGTCAAATTTGACGTATATGATTTCTTTTTGGGTGAAACAAATGTGTGTTCCCTTAGGAAAATACTCCTAAAACCGATACATTTGAAACAAATATAAAAGCTATACGTATCTTAAGCGCAAATGAGGTCATTCATTTTTATAGAATTTTGAAATAAATTTAACTGTGGTAACAAGACTATTTCTTCGTATCGATATTTTCATGTTTAGGGATTGTTAATTCTTAAATTTTAATCAATAATAATCCGTATGTGTATCATTAAATACAAACCATTTGAATGAACTTAAAAATGAAAACAATAAAATGAACTTAAAAATGAAAACAATAAAATGAACTTAAAAATGAAAACAACAAAATGAAATTTGAATTATTTTAACTGATGGGAAACGTAGTATTAAGAATGTCTAAATATGAAATGCATCGAGTATGAATAATTCGTTTCTTTAAATTTGTGACTTTCTCAGTCGAACCCAATGGATCTTAAATTTTAATCAATACTAAAATCGGGACAGAAATTTTATATAAACCTCAAATCAGCCTAAACTACCAAAACAATAATATCAAGGATATATTTCAACCAAATATGGGTACCACCGAAAACCGAATACTGTGGGTTGGTTTCGTTTTCCGTGCAATTTTGGCTTTGTTGAAAACATAAATAATAAATGAAAGCATTCTAATTTTTTTAGTCCCAGTAATAAAACCCCAAAAATTAAAAATCTAGAATAAGACTAAAATATCAAAACAATAAAAACGAAGGAATATATCAACCCAAATGAAAATCCAACCAAAAACTTAGTTCTGTAGGTTAGTTTCGTTTTCAAGTCAAGTGTTTGGATTTCTAGCTAAAAAAAAAAAGTGAAGATATTCTACGTTTTTTGGACCCATTGATAAAGCCGATTATATTTAAAATATCGAAACAGCAAAATCAATGGAATAATTGACACTACATGCATATCTAACCCCTACGAGAGATCTGCTAGATGGTTTCGGTTTCAAGTGAAGTCTTCGGGTTTCCTTTTTAAAAAAAAGTTGAAGTATTTCGAGTTTTTTGGACTCATAATAAAATTTAAAAACCATTTTTAATCTATAATCATCTTAAAATATCAAAACAAAAATAAAGGGATATTACAAACCAAGCGAGAATCTAATAAAAACCTTGGGTTGGTTTCGTTTTCAAATCAAGTTTTTATGTTCCTTAGAAAAAGAAATAGGTGGAAGTATTCTAAGTTTTTTAAACTCTATAATAAATCCGCAAAAATTAAAAATCTCGATTCAGATTGAAATATCCAAACACCAAAAATGAAGGAATGTATATAAATTCAAACGGTAATCTAACCGAAAACCGAATCCGGTTGGCTTCGCTTTCGATGTGTTTTCGCCTCTCTTGCAAAAGGGAAGAATGGGTGTAAATATTCTAAGTTTTTTGGACTTACTTGAGATGAGGGCGAAGATCCAGTACAAACGAAAGAGTCTGCAGCATCCATAGTGGTCCCTGCGCTGCATTCTTAACGGTTAGTGCATTTGGAAGAAAGACTTGTGTTCAGAAAGGCACCAGGCGTTTTAGTGCACTTTTTTAAATGCACAGCCCTTTGTTTTGCTCTCAGCGAACACGAGGTCCGACCAGGCGTATATTTAAAAAAAAGTCATCTCTTGTTTTTCTAAGTATCTAAAACTTACAACTTACAGTGTCCGGTCGGTTATGTCTTCTCGCCGGACCCGCGCCTAAGTGTGGCTCTAAGGAACAGTTCTGTAGATGGCCTCACACGAATTTACGCGCTTTGTCCATGAGCAGCCAGGAGGGGAAAGTCCGCGCAACCGACTAAACTCCAGTCTTGGTAGTACTGGCGGATGAAAGGTCCGGCAGAGGGCGCTGCATACCTGGGCAAGCGTGGCGGGGGCGAGTAGCTACAACATTAGAAGAAGGATTGGGAATATAGGATGCACAATAAATAGTTACCGCGAAACGGGAAAAATCGGGATCATTATTGTTCCTCTTTCTGTATATGGGCTCATGAATACTCACGCAATTGGCACGTGTTTCCTCCTGAGATTGTCATGTTTTCGGAATGGGGTGTGGGGAAATCGTAAAGATTAGTTCCTGCTTTGGAGTTTTTACGGTTTGTAAGTTTCGCTATCACAAGTGCTCGAAATTCGAATGGAAAGTGGGAATGGAATTGGAAATATAAGGTTCTGTTGTCTAAGAAGATCTTGTTTTTGTGTTTAAATGCAATCACTAGCTATACGTTTGAATGGGTGGTTAGATGTAAAGTGAAGGACATAACTCTGAAACGAAATAAAAAGAGACTGTAAGAGAGACAGGACAACATCGGGTTTTTCTTCAGAAATTATATCGAAATTCGTTATCAGTCATTCATGAAATGATTTCCCATAAAACTTCGAATTTGCTAATGAGTATTCTGTGTAATAACGAGATATGAATTTGAGTGTGGTTAGATATACGATGAAGGACATAAATGTGAAAAGATAAAGATGAGTAAGTGTAAGGGAGTTTCTCTCTTTATCTCTCTCGATAACCCCCACCACACCGAGTTTTTCTTCAAAAAAGATTTTCAAATTTGTTATCAGTCATTCATAAATGCTTTACCATAAAACTTTGAATCAGTAAATAAGTTTAGATGTAATTGAGAGATATATGCATTTGAGTGTGTGGTTGAATGCACGAGGAAATACATTACTGCGAAAACAAAAAGAGCAGTAAGTCTATGAAAGGAGCGATAACACGCATTTTCTTGAGAATTTATTTCAAAGTTCCTTATCAGTTTACATGGATGTTTTACCACAAAACCGCGAATCTGTAGACATGTTAAGATTTAATTGGTAGATATAGATTTGAGTGTGTGGTTAGATGTACGATGAAGTGATAGCACACTGTTTTCTTAAAAAATGTTTTCAAAATTCGTATTGAGTTATTCATGAATGATTTTTGAACTTGTAAATATATTTACTGCGTCTTATATTGAGTTGTAATCACTAGATATGTATTTAAGGGGGAGGTTAGATATAGGAGATAAGGAACATGATTCTGGAAAGATACAGTGGAATATCTCTAATGCCTGATAACTCGTGCTCTTCAAAAATTATTTTGAAATCGTTTTCAATTATTCGTGAATTTTTTTTTAAAACTTAGAACTGACATTCGTATTGTGCTGGTTATGTATTTAGACATAATTACTATGCATGTATTTGAGGGTATATAAGAATATAGGTATGTCCATTTTATCCGAAATCTTTTAAAAATGCTTTTTTGGTAGTTAATTATTTCTTAACTTTCAAATGCTTTCGACGAAGATATCTCAGCTATCAAATTCTAAACAATTCTACCAATAACGAGATATATCGTTATCAAAATATTGTTAATTATGTGATGATTACTAAAGTGAGATTTGGTCAGTTTTCTTCTAATGATGAGATATCTCGTCTATCAAGTTATTCTAATTGTTTGCTGAAGACAAACATTTCCTCAAGACAACCTCTGGGATGATTAATATCTTAGAACCTACTGAATTGACTTCGCCACCCAAAACTGAATTTTATCAAAGTACATTACCAAATAATGTTACTTAACCAAAATATTAATGAAATATCGAAAATAAAGGTATTCAATGGAATTTTCGTTTTGGGAATTTAATCAGATTTATTAAGAATTGCTTTATATACTCTGATTTTCACTACCATATTTGAAGTTATTCTTTTTATTTAAAATCCATTTGCTCATTGCTTTAATAAATAAAAGCTTTATAATGCTCATTTTTATTATCGTTATTTCTGGATCAATACATATTATTCAATTGCTTCGCATAAATGCTTTGCGAAGAAATTGAAAAGAATACTGAAATTTTAAGATAATTAAGGTGGATTATTTTACTAAATTTTCAGCCATTTTCCGTGCTTTTTCTGCTCTTTATCGGGACTTGTTTTTTACGATTTTAACGGCGATTATTGTATTTTAACTAGTGTGAGTTACTTTTTAATGCAACCTTACGATTGTTTAGGTTCTTTTAAAGATAACTAATTTACTTCATAAGATTTCTAGTTAGTTTCTAAGATTTATTTTTATTCATACAAGTAATTCTAGGATTTTAATGATATTATTTAAGATAATCTTATATACCCAATTATATATTTAAAACGGATGGCGGTTGTCTCGATGAGGTATCCCGTTGTTGGCAAAACCGACCAGACGTTGGTTAGCGAGATATTTTGTTACATAAAAGAGAAAACTGACCAGATATTGGTGGACAAGATATTTCGTCATAATAGAGAAAACTGACCTAAATTGAAGGACGAGGTATCTCAATATAAGAAAAAAAACTAATCAGATATTGGTGGACGAGATATTACGTCATAAAACAAAAAACTGACCAGATATTGGTGGACTAACTAATACCAACACACACTTCCGCGTCTAGGGTCGCTAGATACTGTACCAGTTTAAATAAGTGTAGTTGGATGAATAGAGCATGCCACCGAGGTGAAAGGCCTATGCAGAAAGTTAGAGCACATGACATATATACATCAATATATCTATACAGTAATTACATGAAATCATTACACTAGGTTACATTATAAACGATATATCTCGTCAAAAGTGAAAAAACTAACCTGATATTGGTGGACGAGATATTATATCGTAATACAAAAAAAAAACTGACAAGATATTGGTAGACGAGATATTACGTCATAAAACAAAAAAATAATTAAAATTGACCAGATATTGGTGGACTAACTAATACCTACACACACTACCGCGTCTTGTGTCGGTATACACTGTACTAGTTTAAATAAGTGTGGTTGGATGAATAAGACCATGCCACCAAGGTGACATGCCTACGCAGAAAGTTAGAGCACATTACATATATACATCATTATATCTATACAGTAATTACATAAAATCATTACACTAGGTTACATTATAAACTAGATATCTCGTCTGACAAGATATTGGTAGGCGAGATATTATGTCATAAAAGCGAAAACAGTCAAGAGATTGGTAGACGAATTATCTTGTTATAAAAGAGAAAATTGGCTAGGTCTTGATCTCGTTACCCTAAAAAAATTGAATAGATCTTTGTGACGATATATCTCGTTATTATCGTAATCGGTCAGATCTCGATGGACGAAATACCACCGTCAATATCAAAATTAGTAAGATCTTGTTGGACGATATATCTTGTCGAATCCAATTAGAAGGTTAATGCTATATTTGTTATAAGGCAAGCTATTTCCATACGATTGCATATATTGCTTTATTCTTTCAATTACCACATTTATATGATACTAGCTACTGCGTGGCTAGCCCGGCGTTTCCCGTGCACGTGTCGGTTTGCTTCGCAAACCAACACCACGGGCAACGCCTTGACGTTTGGTTTTTATCTGGAGTAAAATTTTCCGCAGATTTCAAAACCGTTGAAATTTTTAATCGGTCTTTAACGATTCCGATTTTACGAAAAAAGTACTTTACAATCCCAATCAAAATGTTTTTATTTCTTTGCTCTCCTTCCCTAAAATAAAAATCTGTTTTTATTTTTATTTTAACGGGAAGGGCAGAAAATGCGATCTGTTTATTTTTGGACGTCACAATCTCTTGCGAAAATAGAAAAGATTACAAGAAAATAAAACGAATGAAATATCTATCTTGTAAAATTTTTAACAATTTTTTTTTTACCCGTTAAAATTTTTATTCTACCTTTAACGATCGCTGAGATAGAAAAAAGCACTGAAGAACACCAGTTATAAGTTTTATTTTTCTTTACTGGAATCCGTTTGCAGGAAATCCAAATGAATGAATCTCGGAAGAAACGAAGGTCATTCGAATGTGTTCTTTCCCCGGAGATAAAAAAACTGGCATGGTTCCAAAGACTGACGTCAAGGTGACAAGTGAGGGCGAAAAGTTTAAATTTTGATGTTTCTTCATTCCTCGGAATTACAGCGGTAGATTGAAGAATGGGGATAAAACTATTAAATTCATTTAAAAAAGTTTTAGATTGAATTTTAAAATTCGGCTCGACCCTAAAATTGCAAAAAATGTGCACTATCTTTGTGCCAAATCCCATTACTGTAAGTGCCATAGATTCGTTAGCACTTCGCGGGCAAGAAACAAACAGACGGACAAACCCTTCCTTTTATAATAGTAGAGATTTGATTTTTTTTTAAACTGGATAATGATTAGGTAGGAATGGATAGGTTTTTAATTAGCGTCACACTTGAGCAACAAAACGGGCGATGAATTGGACAGAGGAGGAAAGAGAGGTAGTACCGCATATAATTCTAAAGGGGTCTTACACATCTTAATGTGATTATTATTAGTGGAGATGCAATATCGCTTAAGGATTATGTTTCATACTATCCATGGCTTTCCGCTTGAAAAGTGTCTTAACCTGAATTCACAACATATAATTAATATATGAAACCAAATTGATATATTTAATATATAAAACCAAATCGATGAAGTATATTCTTCAATGTTCTTACAACTAACGCTTTCCATCAATTATTATTCAGTATTTTTTAATTCCAGAAAGAAACAGTCGATAGGAAGGAATTTACTTAGTATTGCACTGGATCAACCCAACCGGGTAATTGCTGACTATCCGGGGTCATACCTGAAAGGAAAGATCCGAGGACTACACCATATAATTTTCAACCACGGTCAGATGACTTCATACTTGAGCTGGAACCACTCTCCAAACTTCCACACCGCGCGACCGTGAGAACATTTGAGGCCACGACAGACTTAGCGTACACCTGTCTCCTTTGCACAGGTCGGTATTCTGTTGGAATAGATATCGCAACCTTCCTGTTGCTAATCCGTTACTCATCCAACCGGGCTACCGTGGTCCTAAGCGATGGTTGGAGTATAATGGATGGAGGTCCTAAGCGATGGCGGTAAAGAGAATCATAAGGTTGATTCTCTTTACCGCCTGTTTGTTTTGACTAACATAGTATTAGCAAACATTAAAAGAACTTATGTAACAATAATTAGGAACATTTCAACCCTCTTGGGTAGTCACGCGATTTCCAAGTAGTGTACTACAGTATCGCTTTTCTCCCCACAACCCATATAATGATTAAATAACTTCATAGATTGGTTAAAGGAATCCTATTAAAGGTTCTATATATGTCAAGAATGTCAAAACTAGTTAGAAGTCATACAGGGAAGATTTCAGGTTGCAGAACAGATATATATGTGTGAATCCCTCTGATTGTTAACATTCTTGACGGATGTTTCTACGAGATGATTAGATCCTCATCTTACCATCATTAAAGTATTAGCAATATCTTGATGACGAGATACCTCGACATTAGCAAAATTTAACACATGATGGTTAGTTTTTTCTGTCAGGTTCTTGATGGATGAAGTATATTGGCATTATGAAAATTGTACAGATCTTGGTGAACGAAGTACATTGTTATTATGAAAGTTGCACAGATCTTGATGGACAAAGTGTACTGTCATTATGAAAATTGCACAAATCTCAAATCTTGATGGACGAAATATATTGTCATTATAAAAATTGCACAGATCGTGATGGACGAAATATATTGTTATTATGAAAGTTTCACAGATCTTGATGAACGAAGTATATTGTCATTATGAAAATTGCACAAATCTTGATGGACAAAGTATATTGTCATTATGAAAATTGCACAAATCTTGATGGACAAAGTATATTGTCATTATGAAAATTGCACAAATCTTGATGGACAAAGTATATTGTCATTATGAAAATTGCACAAATCTTGATGGACGAAATATATTGTCATTATGAAAATTGCACAGATCTTGATGTACGAAATATATTGTCATTATGAAAATTGCACAGATCTTGAGGTACGAAATATATTGTCATTATGAAAATTGCACAGATCTTGATGGACAAAATGTCTCGTCAGCATCGAAATTGGTCAGATCTGGATGGGCAAGGTATGTCATCGCTTATAAAATTGGTCAGATCTTGAGGACGAACGGTCTCGTCTCTAGCAAAATTTGTTAAAATTGATGGTCGTGATATCTCGTATCTAGAAAAATTGTTCAGATCTTGATGGACGAAATATCTGGTCGAAACCACGTGGAGAGACAACCTGCCCTTTTGCAAAAAACCGTACGCTTAAGATAGAGAAGTTGTACCGAATTGATTGATCTCAAGTACTAAGACCAGATTAGACCCTCAAAATACTACACTTTTTTGTCAGCCCCGCAGACCAGATTCAGTCCTCTGAATGAGACCCACAATCCATATACATTCCTAAAGATAAGATTAAAAGCCTCGCAAGCCAGATAGACCTTCCAAAAAGTTATCCTCGTTTTGCCGGAGATTTGCGGCCCACCAAAAGAATATCGCTACCCGCTAACCATATATGGTCATCCGCAGCAATTTCGTGGCCAGCCGAATAGATTTTTCCGAGACGGCGAGCAGACCAGATACGGTTACCTGATATTCCTAGAAGATACACATTTGTAGAAAACAAATATTTAAAAATGTAACAAATTGGAGCTTAGCGTCATAATTACGTTGAAATTTGCTTAAGTAGATAGATCTATTTACATTTTTTATTTATTTTTTATTACGAAAACATCTTTTGTGGATAAATCCTTGTTGCTCGGGGCCCTTTGCTTGGAAACAAATGTTAATCACAATAATCTAAAGTGCATCATTATTTCAATAAATAAAGCAAAAATATCAATTATTCAGTGATAATCGCGTCACTACTCTCTTACGAAAGAATGGATTCAAAGAATTAGTAATGTTTGAAAACAAGTAAAAACACCTTATCCTTATTTCAATGTAATTGCATACTCAAAAATATACGAGCTCGTCAATGTGATCAGATTAAAGCTGATTACGTCCAATCTTAACTCCGATTGGAAAAACAAACATTTTAATGAAACGCAGTATTATCGCTACTCGAATATTCAATTCGAAGATAAATTTTTAAACCGGCGCATTTTTCGACACAGGAACAGAGTACGCTTTACAATTAGAAATAATCTATCTCATTGAAAGTCTGTCGTTTTAATAATAAGCCTGCGGATAAATTACTTTTGTGTCGTCGCCCGTTGTTCTAGTGAGCTGGGAAGGCGGTGCTCAATTATGCAAATTCGCTAAAGTCGGATTAATTCCTCTATGTTCAATCTGGATTAGAAGTGAAATATCATTAGTGAAATTACCCCTATCTCTCAGCTGATTTTCGAAGAGAAGCAAGTGATTTATCTTCCCTCTTGAGTTTGCAGCTATGCAATATGTTACTCTGACAGTCGTTGAAGTTAGTCACAGATTGCGGGAACATTTACCCTTGCTTCGTAAGGGGAGATAATAAGTCTTCCAGGTTGAGTCAGATTCAATTGGTGGTAAGTTTGTAAGGAATGTCATACGACATTAATTCAATACCAGTTTTTCACATTTTTAGATGCCTGATGTTTCGAGTATTATCTTTTAAAGTAAAATGAAGCAATTTCAATTTAATAAGTCTTGTTTCAAAGATGAAGTAACTGAAAAGGTGTTACTTTGACAAGAGGCAAGCCGCTACAGTTAGTCACAGATTGCGGGAACATTTGCCCTTGCGTCGCCGTATGGAAGGTAATAAGTCTTCCAGATCGAGTCATATTCGATTGGTGGTACGTCTACAAGCAATCGCATACGACTTTAATCCAATATACTACTAGATTTCTTGGATGCCTGCCTATATCTCGAGTATTATCTTCTGAGGTAAAACGAAATTACATCAATTTATATTAGTCTTGCTTCATAGATGAAGTAACTGAAAATGTGTTACTTTAACAAGAGGAAAGCTGTTGAAATCCTTTGAAGATTTCGGTAACATTTGCCCTCATATTCGATAGGTAGCAAGTTTGTAAGACATCGACATACATTAAAATACAATGTGTCAAGCATTTTAAATGTCTATATTAGCTATATAAGTACCTCCAGAATTCTCTCTTAGATAAAACGAACCTATTATAAAGGATGCTGAATGATGTCGTATAAAATGTGCTACTCTGACAGACATTGAAATAAGTTACAAATTGCGGAAACATTTGCCCTTGCGTTGGAAAGGAGGGAAATAGTCTTCCAGATCGAGTCAGATTCGTAAGTCAATAATATATTGCATATGGCATCATTCAGTGTTTTATGTTTTGTCATGTCTGATACAAGCACTTTCAGAATTCTCTTTCTAAAACGATACGAAATTATTGTAAATTATGTCAATTTATATCGGAGCCTTGCTTTGTAAATGATGTAACTGAAAATATGTTTCTCTGACAGCCATTGAAGGGGAGGTTAGTTATTGTGGAAGCATTTGCCCATGCATCCGTAAGAGGATATAATAATCTTCCAGATCGAGTCAGATTCGATTAGTGGTAAGTCTGTAAGTCTTCCCATGTGCAAAAATAGTGCTCATCTGTCAGAGACATTTATAGATGTACCAGATGTCACATTGAATGCCAGATCAAAAAACTTCCATATCATTACTGAACCGACACCAGCCTGTGCAATTCCATGTTGACATACGTAATCCATGGCTTCACAAGGCTTCCCACACATTGGTTCTTCTATCTGCCCAAAATTGTTACAAACATGACCTGTCAGATAAAGCTTCCTTTTCCAGGCATCAAGTGTCCAGGCGAGGTTCATAGCTTATTCTAGAGGTACTTGAGGATACAAGGGTACTTGAAGGTACAAGGGTAATTGAGTGGGGTATCAACTCCTAAGGCCCATATCTTAACAGACTCCCCGGTGCTGACTACGAGGTACGGGTGCGGTATTGATGGCAGTAACGGATCCGCAGTGTGCATCTTCGATAATAATAATCTAATCAAAACTCTTAAATTTAAACTTACTAACCACTATACTGTTTTCCAAACCGAATTATTCGTTATCCTCAAAGCTTTGAAGGGCCCTCCTCGAATAATAAATGTGTAAACAGTCACAACAAGTCTCAGCTCAATTCAAGCCCTCACCTCTCCCACTAACAAATCAAACTTTATATATAAATAACTCTAAAAGAACTATAACTAACAACACCACAACTTTGGGTGTTAGCCAAAGCTCAAATCGGTGTCACTGGAAATGAGTTAACTGATCATCATACCAAGCTTGCCTCTGTCGATGATGAGGAGGTGATAGTTCCTGCCCCTCGATCTTACCTCAGCCTCCTTTTAAAGAGACAAACTCTGAAGTACTGGCAGGACCACTTCACGTCATCCGATAAGGGCCTCCGGGTGAAGTAGTTCATCCCTGAGGTCAAGCACATTATTGACAAATCCCTCATCAGGTTCACGTTAGGGTATGGGTTGTTCGTGGCCTATTTAGACAGGTTCAGGATTAAAACTACTGAGATTTGTCTCTGTGGAGAAGTAGGCGATGCGGATCACCAACGTCTCTACCTACACCTATCTAAAACCCATAATATTAAAAAAAACGTAGGGCGGTATGGTTTGAAGGTGTGAACTCTAACTTAGGTTCCTCCCATAACATCAGTAGGTGCCTCGAAGCTCGCTGAAGCTGCACACATAGCATAGTAAGCAATATAATTTCAAAAACCCAGGAAATTCAAAATAATTACAAAAAGTAAGTGTTTTAAAATGAAGAAATGTTGATGGATCAGGGCGTCATCAGGGAGGAGCCTAACCCAGACAACTTAAAATGGTGTTTTCTACGTATGAGCAGCATTGGTCTGAAAATTGCTCATATACTCCCCAAACACCATTATAATGCAAAAGAAATAAGACAAAACACAAAAAAAGAGTATGAATAAAACGAAATCAAACCCGCAACAGCATACGGGGAGATCGACAACACCAAGCCCGAAAATCGCCACCAAATGTCACCAACTACTTCGTCCAACTAAACGCTAACATTTCTCTCGTTGCAACGAAACCATAAAAAATAAAAATAAAAAGTACAAAAATACAATATCCATCCCCTATTTAAAAAGAAATTCAGAAGCAATAAAATAAAAAATGAAAATGAAAGGCAACTTATATGACTCAGTGGAAATTAATAAATCTTTTAAGAATAGTATTACAAAATGAAAAATTTTATTTATTATTGTGAAGTGTGTTTTTTCGATATTTACATTGTGATTAAGTGAGAATGGTATTTAACTGCTGCTAGAGAAGGTAAGTAATCATTCTTGCACTTACTTTTGCGAATGATGGGATGGTCTGCTGATCTAAGCGAATTTGATACATGGCAGATCGTTATGACCCGAAGATTCGGAACGAGTATCACGGTAACTGCACGACTGGTAGGTTGTTCACGATCTGCCGTTGTTACTATTCTTGCAAAGTGTATAAATGACGGTAACACCAGCAGTAGACGCCAAGGTGTTGGTCGTCCACTCGTCATCAATGAAAAGGACGTTGGAGACTGTCGCGCTTGGCAAAGCAAAATCGTCGCAAGACAGTTGCTCAGATGACAGCCCAAAACAATGCAGGTCCAAGCGCAAGTGTTTCGTAACACATAGTTCAGCGGTCACTGTTGGATATGGGACTGTGCAGCAGACGTCCCACTCGTGTGCGTTTGTTTACCAAGCGTCGTCGTCAACTACGTCTACAGTGGGCCCAGGAACATCGAGACTGAACCATGGATGAGTGGAAGTGAGTTGCTTGGTCAGAAGAATTCCGTTTTCTCATTCATCACGTCGATGGTCGTGTTAGGGTACGCCGTCTGCCAGGCAAATATTTGCTCCCCTCTTGTACAGCAGGTCATACACAGACTGGTGGTTACGGTATTATGCTTTGCGGGACGTTCTCATGGTCTAATCTGGGACCCGTAGTTATGTTAGAACAGACCATGAAAGCTGCGACTATCTGAACATCATTGCGCATCAGTTGTATCCTTAAATGACGTCTGTCTTTCGAACTGGAAAATGGGATCTTCCAGCAGAATAACGCCCCATGTCACAAGGCTCGGATTGTGTTGGAGTGGTTCGAGGAGCATACTGATGAATTCCACTTAATGTCCTGGCCACCTAACTCGCTGTATCTTAATCCGATCGAGCACATTTGGGGTGTCATGAACTCAAACACCACCATGTCCGAATATCTCGACTTTGCGTGGCCGCTGCGTAGACATTTGGTACAACCTGTCTCCAGTCATGTACCAAGAACTTGTGGCATCTATGCCCAGACGAGTTGCAACTGTTTTGCAGACCAAATGAGGTACAACGCGTTATTGAGTTGGTGGTCATAATATTTTGGCTCTTCAGTGTAAATTACCGTTATGTACTTGACTTATGTTTCTGTCCTCCGCTCCTCCGTACAGAAGGTCTGAAAACCCCTTCCGCATTCCCTATATAAGATTTCAAACCTTACGGTGAGTTGGGAGAGGCTTAGTGGATCTTAAAAGGAATAATAAAAAATCCTCACGCTGCTGTGTGTTGAGGGTCCAGTATTGAATTACGATGTTATCTGAGGTGCTGTGCTGCACGAATATCACCTGAAATGAGTCATACTAGTCGACACTGGTCAAATTCCCCCAGTGTCTTTTACAGCCACACGGCTCTCGTAAGTTATAGATTTTGCATAATAGTTCTAGTCATGGTACACCCTTGAAACTGTAGTACGTGAAGATTCAAGCTTCTGTTCCTCCTAAATGCTGAGTTCCGTGAAAAGAATCTTCGAATCCAAGAATGTCTTTTTGTGATTTATTTTGACAGATGAAACAAAACAGTACAATTACACAACAAATAGTAATATTAGACTGAAATCCGTAAGTTCAAGTTTCTAGAACAAGAAGGGAGCTCATCAAGAAAACTCACACCCCGAAGTCGTGGCATTAGGATGTCTAAAAAATTATTTTTTTAATCGCATTCCTTTTCGAACGATCACGTGGTCTCGCCCAGCAATAAGCTCCACCCTCAACAACAACCACGTGGTACAATCGCATTCTCAACATTCCGTATTATGAGCTCGAATTTGTACACCTCATTTAAAATCAGTAAGTAGTGATAACTTGCCACTCTCACTGCGGAAAAAACTCCAAATGTTACCACAAATATATATCCATTGATATATCAGACCCCGGCGAGAAAAGTGACAAAACTCCAAATGGCAGAGTTCGAGAAACATCTACTTAAATGATACAATAAAACTTATACTGAAATATTATAAGCTTCTTTTAAATTTTAAGTAAATATTTATGGTGGTAACTTGTATTACATTCTATAGAATAGTAATATTACACGCTGGGGCACCTCATACATATTTTTCAATGACAAAATTTTTATTTTTTGACTTGTGTCACTTTTTTTGCTGGTATTCGATATGCAACCAATGATGTGAATATGTAGTATTGCTATGTATTTTGCATAGGCTCACCAATACCAGTTTTCTGACATTTCAGTATAAGTTGCCTTTGAAAACTCAACAGTGTGGGTATTCATAACCCTCCGAGTGATTTAGACGAGGTATCTCGTCCATCAATATCAGACAGATTTCGCTAATAACGAGATATATCATCATCAAAAATTTTCTGATTTGCAGATGATGACGAGATGAAGATCAGGTCAATTATCTTCTACTGACGAGATGTCTCATCCATCAAGATCTTCAAACAGTTTTGCTAGTGACCAGGTAAGTTTAAGGAGACCCGGCATCTTAAAAATTATTTTTTTTTTTTACTGACAACACTTTTAGACAAGTGTTTTGCAGTTTCTAATGCCAGAGAATTATACATAAAAATTTTAACTATCAATTTTCTTCAAAATGGATTAAAAAATTTTTAAATAAAAAAAAATTGAAACATTTAAGAATTTTAAAGTGTATCTTTTTTTTAATTATAATGATAAGCGTGATTTTTTTATTAATATTCATTTCACATAATCTAAAATTGTAGGTATGGAATTGAAGATATATTGAATAGATGTTGAGGTAAAAAATAAAAATTTAAAATATCACAAAAAAAAGTCCCTTTACTGCTCATTTATATATATTTTTAAATTTCTACTCACTATAATTAAAACTGCATACCTGTATTTCCTAATTGGGTTCCATATATAATGTACAAAAAATTTGAAGTCAATTGATTGAAAATTTAAAAAATCCTTTGCATTTTCAAATATAAGATACATACAACAAATAAAGTAGTAGAAAAGCAGTTTAAAGTTTTTAAATTAAAATTATGCTAAAAAATTATAAATAAAAATGATTAAAATTTTTAATATAGCTACATTTCGGCAAGAAAAGTGACATAAGTCAAAAAATAAAAATTGTGACGTTCTTTCATTGAAAAATATGTATGAGATGCCCCAGCGTGTTATATTACTATTCTACAGAATATAATAGTAGTTACCACCATAAATGCTTACCTAAAGTTTAAAAGAACTTTTACTATTGAATATAAATTTTATAGTATCCTTTAAGTTGACGTTTCTCAAATTCTGCAATTTTGAGTTGCGTCACTTTTTTTGCCGGGGTGCGATATGAGGGAAGTTTAAAACTTCCCTGGACCATAAATGATCACTTCTTTTTTTAAGAGTTAATTCCTTTGTTCTGATTGCTTTTTTCATTAACTATCGAGCACGTTGAAATTTGGCATTTAAACTGTTCCTTCGCTGATAGTGCTTTCGAGCATCAATTATGTGTCCAAGTTTTAAGGTAACACATTCTAACCTAATCCCAACAACAAAATTGGACCAAATGATACTGTGTAAACTTTCATATGAATTTCGTGTCATGTACTTTGAACATCTGTCTAGAAGTTCTATTGGTGAAATCTTTGCCAAATGTTCCTCGTTAATTGATGTCCTAACTTACAATTTATGAGAACACCTGTCATGCTTTCGCAGACTGGTAAAAGAACCATGAATTGAAATCCTTGGGTCACTTGAAGTACTATGGTTCTTTGTCTGTTGATATGCTATGATTAAGAGTAGCATATTTGGACGTTTTCATTGCATTATTATCAGCTTTATTTGCCAATATTACATTTTAATAATAGAAAATTGATTTTTTATTGTTTTTTCAGATAAATTGCTATGGGATTTTCCTCCCAATGAGATACCATCAGTTTTACAATTTTTTACAGCCTCTCTCAATTTTGTCCCCAAACGTTTGCTAATGTGGCTCACATATTCCACTTTTTTTATAGTGATGTCACTATTATACACACCGCAAAAAAATATTACATTTTTTGACATCCCCATCCAAAAGTAAAATTGTATATCGGGAGAGGGGGGGGGATTGAGAGCTATACCTTTATGATCATAGCTCTGTGGTTTACGTTTAGACATAATTAATAATAACGTATAAACAGAAAAAGAAATAACATAATAACAAGTATCAAACAGAAAACCAAACCTAAAGCCTTCTTTTTTCTCAAGCTATCGCTATAATTTACTCGTACAACGCTAATATTGATGCAAATAAACGAGCCATGATATCAGTTACAGTTGAAAAGAACTATTTCATCTTCTTCTAAGCTATTTCATTTAATTAGTCGAAAATAAATATCGAGGTTTTACAGACGTACATATGCGATAGGTTCAGTCAGATCGGATTTTCAGTTAGTTTTGGTTTTGAAACGCTGTGATCGTACAGGGGTACACTCACAAAAGTCCTTATAGCTTTAAAAAAATACAAGAATCAATCTGATTTTCAAGGACAAAATTTTAAACAGTACGAGGCAACTTTTTAATACAAAAAATTTTCACTGTATTTTTGTCATTTTAAAGGTGCTAGGTCCCCTTAAAAACCCACCATGCGAGTTAATTGGATCTATCCTTTAACTCTTATATCCTTGTCTAGTCAGCCGACGAGTAGAAAAATTCTGTTCAGCAACAAATCAAAACTTTCCTGTTTTTGTAACTTATTAAAACCGTTGCATTTCATTTCCCCGTTTCATTTGTTAATTTAAGGCATATAAACAACGTGCTTTTACTTACTTTTTCTTTCGTTGTGGGAGCGTTCATTTCATTTGTAGTGCAAAGATATGAACGGTGAATTAATTTCATATCCGGGATAGATAGCGTGAGGAAGTTTGTGATTCGTCACGATTTCATCATTCAGCGAATGTATTGCGAGCAGGAATTCAAATTTGAAAGGCACATACTTGATTAAATTATTTAAGTAAAACCTTTTTTACGGTTACGCTTAGGTGAAGAAAGCTGATCGGATGGAATGTCTACTTTCTTTCCATCTCTATTCTGATTAGTTTCACAAAGAAAAGAAATTTCTAGAGAACGAAAATTCCAATTCATTAGGCACAGCATCCCTTATACTATCTGCAATACCGAAAAACTTTGCGTTTAATTTTCAGATGTCATTGCATAGTTCTCCAAGAAAATAGGCGAAAGGTAATTATATTTCTACGAGACTTTTTCTTTCTGCCCTTGAAGAAACATAATTTTGATTTAAATAATCGCTCAACATATCCAACTCTATGCTGCTGTTCAAGTATCGACCTCAAAGGTGTTGGTAATTAGCTAATGAAATGCAATTAGTCAAGCATTAGTTAATAAAATTCATTTGAATATCTGGGACTTTAATTTACGGAAATTTGTGTGCTAAGTATGCTTAATGTATTAGAGATAGTTGGAATGTCCAACTGAGATTAAGTACCACATACAAATTCCATTGATGGAAAATAAGTTTAGATAATTACTGCATGCGTTCTAAAGGTTCCTAATTCAAACTCCGTTGATTCAGACTGTTGGCTGAATGCATGGGAATTCAAATCCCCGGCTCAACTGACGTTTAGGTAAACAAGCATATGTTGAATAGTCTTTTAGATCACTTAACTTGAACATGACTTAAATTCAGAATTAAGCTATATAAAATTATTTTCAACTTCTGACATCGGGATTGTGGTTTAGATTTTACGGAAATATTTTTTGCAAATTCAGGAGTCCATTGATTCTATTTTTTCAAGACTACTTTCTCCATAAGATGAGAGTTGATTTAGTCTGTATAGCATGGATTAAGACTGGATTCAAGATTGTTTTGCTCATTTGATCTGGATAGTAAAGTACCAAAAGTTAGGTAGTGGAAGTCCATGTATTCTGTTTTTTTTTTAAACCACCGAGTGGTTTTGAAGAGATCTCTTGTCCATCAAGATGTGACCAATTTTTCTAATTGCGAGATATACCGTCATCAAGAGATTACCGATTTTGGAATATTGACGAGATCGAAATTTGGTTTGCAAGTTCTGATAGTTTTGCTACTGACGATATACCAGCAGGCAGGGCTGCCCATAAATTTCCCGGGCCTTCCTAAGTTTTCCTTTTCCAAGGAAGTTTTCATTTTTCTTAGTATCCATATATTTACAAATACTGAACTTCAGAAATGTACATCCAAACGCACAGTAAATTAATAATGAACTGGAAAGTAATTAAGGAAAATATGTATATGCTACGCCTAAAGCCCGATTTGTGGCCAATTTGCGATTTAGCAGGACTTCAATGAGGATAATGAAGTATAATCAGAAAACTATCTAATAAAAATCTCTATAGATAGATATTGTAAGAGAAACACCCATGCAAAAATCATACCTTGTACGTTGAAGACTAGTAAAAACTCAGAAAACTTTTGCAGTTCTGAGGAGGGAGCTGTAAATATATTCTTCGAATTAATGAATTTATCGATGACGTCAATAAAGCTCATTTTGGACCCCAGTTCATGCTCAATTGAAAACATTCCATGATGATTCAATTTTTCTTGACCCAAAGTAGATCGTAAATGATTTTTGATTATAGATAGTTTAGTGAATCCTCTTTCACCAGAAGCCACAGTGGTGGGAAGGGAAATAAAAATTCTTGAAGCTATGCAAAGTTATGGGAAAATAGATTGCAATTTTAATCTATAGATATTTAAAAGGTAGAGTGGAATACCTCTACATTTTTTAACTTGGCTGAATGTGAAAAAGTATCTTCGCGAACGGTCTTGTGCACTGTGGCTTAAATCATCTGGATAGCTTTCAATTAAATTTTCAAGTGCGTTGTTGTTGTCATTAGAATTATAATTTATTTTTAATATGGCTTCGAGTGTATTGGATATGTTTTTCATTTGCTCACACCTTGATTCTGACTGATAAACTATTTTATTGATTACTATATCAAAAACTTAACTTTTGAATTTTGTTTGATTTCTAATACTTCAGGATTTAATTGTTTTGCTTGTTTGGTTTCTAACACTCTTTTAGTGGCTTCGTCAAAAAAAAAGGTTCTTTTTTCGTCCTATTTTTTTATTAAATTCTGCATCTATACCCAAGCTGTCTCTTTAGCTCTATTTAAGTATATAGGTCATTGTTTTCTTAAATCATTATCTATTGTTTCAGTTAACGCTTCAATGTTATTCATTTTGATATCAAGGTAGATATCTTTTGATTGCAGGATTAAATTTCTTGAATTAATTTGCTCTAGTATGTCCTTATAAATATTTAACTAAATTTATATATAAGTTTCAAATTTTGAAAAATAATTGAGGAATCCATTTACTTTTGCCGTTTCCTCTTGCGATAAACTACACTGTTTTTTTTTACATCTTGAAGGGCATTTAAAACGTCAGGTAGTTTTTCACATATACGCACGCTCGTTATGGTCAATCGTCGATGTGAGAGAAAGGTCGAACCACGACGGTTGCGGGTAGAAAATTAGCGAAACAACCCTATAACTCCAGGAATTCAAGTTTCCCATTCATGTTTTCCAGGAAGCTCAGCCGCAATCCTTTTCTTCTACTCAACAACCCACTGAGTAAGAAGGGGCTCTTATCTCTTGTCTCGGAATTTGTCACCTAACCAGTCTTCTTCCTGTTGAAGGTACTATGGAATGATGGGGAATGGGCAAAAAGATCGTTGTCGTTGACCGTACTGCTGAAAATGTGAAACCATCTTGACGGGGCTCTTTTAAAAACTTGAAAAGAATGCATATTTTCTGTTCAATTTTTTTTTTGTAAAATTCGGAAAATAACCCTAAAATGAGGCAGATCATTTCTTGGAAAAACCTTGGGGCGGCGGGCCCCTTAAACGTCCGGGCCCACCGACATTTGTCGGGTTTGTCCCCCCTTATGGGCGGCTCTGCCAGCAGGAGTGTTAATTTGTATAACAATTAAGTCCAGCTAGGTTAAATTGTATTTATTCGTATTTTTGCAACGTCTGGCCTCATGGTTATGTCTTTTACTTCCCGGAAACAATTTTTATCAAAATTAAAATCCATCAATTCTTATTTCCAGGATCTCTATTCGAGAATATTTATTCAGAGACTAGTCTCACCTTAGAGTAGGTCTTGAAATACCCGGGTGCACAGGTGCACTGTGCACATGAAAATAAAATTGTGCACCTAATTTTCCACGCTACATGCACGCAGTGCACCTAACGTTAAAAAAAAAGGGGTGAAACGTGTTATGTTATTTTGATGTTTGAACAAAGTATTAATATTGACCTCTATCGCTCTAAAGGAACGTAATTAAATTTCCTAAATACACACTATGTGAAAACAAAATCGCTGGACCGTAACGGGTTTATACAGGAGGAAGGTTTACTTGTGCCACTGCCACCAGAACTTTCTGATGATCGAAACATTTGCTAGATGGCTCTGTTGAAGCGACTGTCGTGACAGCCGTGCACCGGATAATTTAGATGTTTAAATATTTTTATTTACTATCTACTACTAACCTATATAAACATACCTAAATAATAAAGTAGTTTACACTACATTAATGTCCTTATATTACGTTTTTTTTTAATATGCACCTAAAATATAACCTGTGCACCTAATTTAAAAACTTAGGTGCACAAGGTGCACCTGTATTAAAAAATCTATTTCGAGGCCTGCCTTAGAGGACTATATTCAGTTTTTATAGCATAAATTAACACTGGATTCAAGATTATTTTTCCAGATCATTTGAACTGTATAGTAAACCACCAAAAGTAGGTTACGGGATATCCAGGACAGATATGAGGCCACGGCAAACTTAACGTGCAACATCCCCAACGTACGCGACTATCTTGGATTGGATTAAGCTTCGAACTCGTATCCCTCGGGTTTCTAAGGCGTTAATCTTAAAACTGGGCGTTTGACAAAAAAATATATATATAAATTAATTTTAGCTCTTTACAACACCTGTACAGGCACACCTCTATGACATAAAATATGTCTTCTCCCTTTTGAAGGACCCACTCCTTCCTTGTTTTATTAGACAGTCAAGGAATTTGAACCTCTAGGAGTTGGCGATCACGTGGTCCCGACTTTGCCAATTAGACCATCTCGTACTATCATAGAAAAGCTTGCCATCGGTGTACACTTTAGCTGGATTGAATAATGATTTATGATGTAGTTGGTCTAAATAGATTCCGATGGTCCTATTTTGTTGAAATGCTATGAGTTAATGACCAAATATGTTCAATCATATTATAGTGGCGTGAGTTATGGGTGCGTTTTCACTAGTAGTGTGGTCGGTCTCGAGACGATGGACCTAAGTTCAAATTTCAGCTCTTTGTGAAATGCTTAATCGAGTTTTTGGAGATATGCAAATTAGTTAATGTGACGTTACCACTGCGAGAGCAATTTAATTAGTTATCTACATTAGTTTGATTTGCGTCGCCGTAATTTATAAATTCATTTTGGTGACCGATCAGAACCAGATATATGTGTGCGTATGTGTGTTTTTCTGTTTCTATGCTTTGGTTTTTGTCGATGTTAGTTCTTAAACCTTATATGACATTTATAGTGTCTCCTTGGTAGATTTTACATTTTCAGCGTGTATAGTGTTTATATGGTAGATATTTATTTAAGCTTGTGCGCATTGTGAGCTTAAGCAATTAGCCTTATAGTTTTTACTTAGTAGGTTTTTCACTTTTAGATATTCGTTGTGCCTACTTGATAGTTTTTAAACTTTTAGATATTTATAGTGTTTACTTGGTAGTTTTTAAACTTTTAGACATTTATTGTGCCCTTTTAAGCGTTAGACATTTATATATTATAGTTATTATATTATATTATACTTCTGCTTCAAAAATAAATTTATGCTAATTTATGGTGAACAAATAAATGTCACATTTCTGTAGTATATTTTCATTTAAAAAACTAAACATTTGAAATAAAAAATATTTCAAATATTTTTTAAAGATTTTTTTTATAAATATTCAGATATATAAGTACCCAAAGTTAGAAACATTTTTGAAACATTTTTTTAAACTTACGTTAAAGCATTTTATTTTAATTGATGATAGCGTTTTCTATTTAAAATAATTTATAGTAAAACGTAGTTAAAATTATTTTGTAATAAAATGTTTTGAAAAAAATGCTTTATAAATATATTTTATGATAAAACATAAGAAATATGTCAAAATAAAGCAATCAAATTATAAATATATTTATTCAAGGTATTTAAAAAAATTAGAAAAAAATTCCGCGAAAGCAGGATCATATCTTCAAAATACAGTCCACTGAGCACATAACACAGACGTTGTTGAAACGACTCATCCGTAATGATTTTATACTCAGTTTCAAAGGACATAGTACACCTGAGTTCCTATTAAATGTCAGGTAAATATTCTACCAGCTGACATAGGACCAATGGTGAAACCTTAAACTTCACTCAAGACGTAGGAGAAGTGATGGACGCATAAAAATAGCAGCAAGAAAGTAGATGTCAGATAAATTTCCCTTTTACTTGACACATGCCCAGTGTTAGATGCCTAAACTTTCCCAAAGCTGTGCTTAGAATCTTATCCGTCTTGAAACTCTTTGGGTAAGACTTTTATTCATTCGAGAAGAAATATTTGGTTTTTGAATTTTAAGTATACATAATGCTAAAAATAAAAGTGTCATATCGGATTTCGATCATGATTTTGCCTCTATTATTATAATGAAAACTGGTAGGAATTTCAAAGTTCAGAAAAATATTTTTTTTCGTGGATTCTTAAGGATGTTGCATTAGAAAGGAAAAAAACTTTAAAGTTACTATCAATTCAATTTTTAAGCTTATTAACAACATATACATAAAAGAACCAATTTAGCCTTTTATGTGTGTTGAGGTATTTTAATCATTTTAAAATCCCCACAAGATTCCTGAGAAGCTTATGCCTCTACACTAATGAAATTTTGAATACTTATTATAGGACTCATTATTTAAATCTTAGTTATTTGTAATAAATTCTGAAGTGTACAACAATTTTAGATTCCTAAAGTCACAACTTAAACAACTGTAAACTGATCATTGTAATTATAGATCATTTTAAAGGTAATTGGTCCTGTAATAAGTATGAAAATTTATACTACTGTAGAGTAAATTTTTGAGTTATCTTCCGAACGTAAAAGTATAAAAATAACTTTTATCGTATAACTAATAACTACTACTGCTACTAAAATAACAGGAAAATTGATCATCATATTTTTGTTTACAAACATAAAGGTTTAAACGATATAATTCATTTTAAATACAATATCCGTAATATCAAAGGTCTGCTCACCTCTTTAACCCTTTGAGGGTTTTACCTACACAACTGTACCTTGTAATATGTAGTCATAGATGCATTCCGAATTTGACCTTCGTGACCAATAATATATTTCCAAAGAATTGCATTCTAAAGACATGATCAATGGAATGCTTGTAAGGGATTCTGTTCTAAGGAAAGGAGTATTATATATTTTGTACAAAGGATTATATTCCTAGAAAAGGGTTAATAGGATCGTTCCAAACGATTATATTCTAAGGAGAGGAGCAAAATAATCTTCCAAATAATTATATTATGAAGAGAGAAGGAATATAATTTTTCCAACGGATTCTATCATACCAAATCTATATAAATAAGAATGGAGTGTTTGTTTGTACGTTCAATATTTTCGACCCATTTCAAGTTTTCTATCCGTTTTGGACCCTTCTGATGCCGAATCCGCCTTTTTCTCGTTTGGTGTCTGTCTGTCTGTCCGTCCGTCTGTCTGTCTGTCTGTCTGTCTGTCTGTCTGTCTGTCTGTCTGTCTGTCTGTCTGTCTGTCTGTCTGTCTGTCCGTCCGTCTGTCTGTCTGTCTGTCTGTCTGTCTGTCTGTCTGTCTGTATGTTGTGCCCTATACACGTCCACGCGGTTTAAGATATTTTCATGAAAATTTGCATACAGTGAGTACTTATCTTGATTTAGTGAGTGGCATTGGTTGCGAAAGTCTGTCTGTCCGTCTTTCTGTTCTATGCTCGATTTTGTGTTTGTGTGTTTGTGTAAACATCACATGAATTGTATTCCAGATATTTGATTGCATTGTATTTTATTTTATACATTATCTATTAGTTTAGTGAATGCAATATTAAACATTTCTTTATTGTTGTATTTAGTTGAGTTTCATGCTAAAACACCTGAGTAAGTGTCAACCAATCAACCATATAACTCAATGTAAACTCAAACCAACCATAATTTGGTAGTTTTGGAAAAATTGGAATGTCTATTGAATATTACGATTACTTCGATTGCTTTACCAGTACTGCTCAAAAAGTAATTATTCTTCAGAATTTTTTTTTTTTTTATGGAATTTCATCTCTGATACTTCATTTATTTCGAGTCTTATTTTTATTATTTGCGCAATGAAAACGATTTCCGAATATTTGGGACAGACGATATTTTTCAATGAAACGAGAATGAACAAGATCGCGCGAGCAGTGATATTTTTTCTGGTTCTTTCGCTCTGAATTAATTTCACAATTCTGAATTTTGTACACTTTTATTTGTCAGTTGTGGCAACTGTGCGAGATCAAGAGATAAAATTGAATCACAAATTAATATCTTTAGAACAATTTTTTACGACATCTTTTATTTTGTTTTACTTCGCTGTTTCCAGTTTTAAATATTTATTATTTTAATAAATGTGTTTACCTTCTCATCACACGCAACAGCACCACAAAGTATTAGACTTAAAAATGTTAGGTAAGTCAGTATAAATTTTCAGTAAATTTTAAGTGTAGTTATGCCATTATTGAAAGAATAATGCCGTTATTTAAAGAATAATGCCGTTATTTAAAGAATAATGCCGTTATTGAAAGAATAGTAATGTTTATTAATCCAAACTGGAACTTTTTCCAACATTAAAAAATTCGTTGTAATAATGACAGGGGAAGATTGCAAAATTTCAAAATGTCGCATACCGGAGGCAAGAGTGCCACAAGTAAAAAAATATTGTTTTGTTGACTATAAGTGCGAGAGCACTCGCCGTAAATCGTAATTTTAATTAATTGAGTTGAACATGAAAAGAACTTAAGAAAGGGAATTCCAAATCTTCCTATAAATCGTCTTTTATAGTAGTAACCTTAGTATCACCTTTCGTCATTTTGTAGCTTTGTCATACAGCAATTGTGCGATGTATGTGAAATGTATTACATGAATGGATATGCATGTGTAGGATTTGTGTCCAAAGTAAGTTGTAGAAAATATAAAGATGGCGAAAGATGTTGAAATAAATTTTTACTCTACAAAAAACGTAAGTCATTATATATTTTGATTATCTCTTCAATATAGAGTAAACCAATTCAAACCGAGTAAGGTCGGGTATTTTGCTAGTGAGTCAATAAAATCGGTAAAAACTGATTTCTCAAAAACTGATTAAGGTATTTAAATTATTGAATTATTATTTAGGAATAATCTCATGTTGCGTGAAAGTAAGAAATAATTATGTTTCTGTGTCCATAAATGTGACCAATAGAAATAAACTACAAGAATCACAATAAATACAAACTTTTCATCACAAGGAGAACATATGAAGTTATGTATTTATTGCAGTCAGTCTCTCATTTACCTATTTAAAAGCTCCAGCAGAAAAAAATTAATAACCATTCTAGTAATTTTTTGCGATATTGTGTTCTACGACTTGCAAAAAACTAGAATATACTTTTTGTGAAAAAGGTAAAAACCTTAAAGCGACGTCTTAAAAAATCTGTTGACCGTTTTTTCAAATGTCTGTAACTTCCGTTTTATTCAAGGTAAACTGAAAAGAAAAAGAAAAAAAAAACCTCGCAACATTCCAAAGCTAATACAAACCACTCTTAAATATTAATATAAAAATTAAAAAGTAATATTCTGACAGAAATCCTATTTTAATGGCAGCGGGTTACCTTAAACTCAGAAAACAGACGACCTTTCGTGGTAGAACATCGCATTTCTGGGTACAGCAATTTTCAAGCAATGTCATCCATGGCAAATATAAAACTAATTATTAAAGCTCTTTGGTACACCCAAAAATTTATTTTTGACGATGTAAAAAATAGGATTATATTTGATTTCTTTTATTCACAATAATAATAATATTAATTACCTTGCATTTGTTTCTCTAAAAATTACTTTTAAAAAACTAGCAATTTATTTATGATATTTATAACAAAAATAATTATTTTAATTGTTATTAAAATCCTTGCACCATTTGTTAAAAGTTCAAAATTAAACCGTTGGTATGAAATACATGTCACACAACTTAACTCTTCAAGTGTTTTCGACGAGATATCACGTCGTTCAAGATCTGACCAAATTTGCTAATAACGATATATCTCGTCATCTATATACTGACGATTGTTTTTATGATGACGAGATTAAAATGAGGTCAATATTCGTCTAACGCCTAGATATCTCGTCCATCGAGATATGTTTGGTCATGGCATTGAAGAGATATCTCGACGATCAAGTTCTGGTCGGTCTTGCTAATAACGAAATATATCATCGAGGCAACCACCAGAAGGATTAATCGTTTTACCATCCGTAAGGCACATCAGTTACAATATGGTGGTATACAAATGTGCCGCTATGCAATTGTTGGAAATTGCTGCTCTAATGCCAAGTTACTCTGCGATATATGTCAGGAGTTTGTCGAGATTATTTTCTAAGAGAGGGACTATACTGTTTTATGACTACTTTGACCATCGGCTGCAGAATCAGCAGATATCAGTTCGTTTCAATCAAATTTGTATACGACCCCCCAAATTCTGTGAAAGTGGGAGCGAAACAGCTGAATAGGATCGTTTAGAAAGAGAGGGCGCCCTCTTAATAAACATACGGATCCTATTCCCACGCTCCTTCTGACACCTCATCTTGTACTGAACTACTAAGTTGATCCCTGATTAACAGAATTCCACCACATATACATAAAAACTGACATTATACTATTACTAAATTTCATACTTCAACACCTGAGCACGACTGAGGAAGTTTGATGGATTTATTAAAGTAAATTGTTATTAATAATTATAATGAGGTGAACTTAGCCTTAAAACTAAACTTATCCTTATATTGATCCTTAAAAGTATCGAATGCTTGATGTGGATACTTAAAAGTATCGAATGTTTCCTTTGATTTTTAAGCGTATCGGATATTTTGGACGGATACAACTGTAGTTATCAAGATAAAAGTGCTAATTTCCCATTTTTACCACTAGGTGCGCTGAAAATGGTTTCATCTTATAGGGCCACGGCCAATTTACTATATACCTATAAATCACTATCATAAATAGTTATTTGCGTTCGACAGTTAGGTATATCTATAACGACTTTGCTATATATTTACTTGAGCAGAAAATCCATTTTCTGTAGCGTTTAATACATTGTTCTACATTATACGTGATGGGAGTATTCGAATAGTAGCGTATGGAGTATTCGATTCTCAAACGTACTCATTGTAATCGATTCTCAAACGTATTCGCACTTTTATCTCGATAACTATACTAGATATGGAGAAAAAGCCCTTACTAAGTTGTTGAACATCACCAATTTATTTTGAAATTACGCCCTGTGTATGTGGATAATGCGAAAGCTTGTAATGCTAATTTGTCAGTATTCGATTCCTGTCAATACTAAGTCACTACTCGTGTCACAAAGCAGCAATTAGTGCAATTCGGTCATGGTAGTCGTTTAGCATCTCAAAGAACAGGTGTATCAGACCTAACCGATGATTCTGTTGGAAGTGTGATGTCGCTTTACGAATGCCTGTACCAGCGGTACAACTCAAATGTTACTGACAGAACCTCTGTCCTGGACACAAACATGTATTTCTCTTGTTTTTATTCCTATAGTATTCTCATTTATTTCCCATGTGTTAATATATTACATAGTTTATTTATGTGTATTCTCATTTATTTCTGATACGTTAAATTCTAACATGTTTTTATGTATTCTCATTCAATTCTCATGGGTTTATTCATATATTCTGTTTAATTTTTCATGTGTAAGTTATCTCAAATTCGAAAAAATATATAGATTTCAATTGAATTTATAAATAGCCTATTTAAAAAATAATTTTAGTAAATTTTGAACCGTTGAAATTATGGGAAAAAAAAAACACGTATTTATCTACCAATAAGCTATATTGTCTTTTCAACATATTGTGTAAGCTTCTTAAATCTTACAATATCATAGATTTCGCTTTCTCTGTTATTCAATTGCAGTTGAAAAATCAAAACTTCTCCATTTAAATTAAATAAATTTTTTTTTTTACTTTTAAACAAATTCAGAAGCCGCGTAAAGATATCGTTTGTCAGTGTCAAACCCATTGAAGTCATAAAACAGTGTATTTATCTCTAGCCAATAGGTTATACTGTCTAAACTTTCCCAAATCCTACAAAATAGCTGATTCCACTTTCTGTGAAGCCATTTTTATTTTAAAGGTAAAAAAAAAATCTCAATTTCAATTTGTAATAAAATTTAAAAGCTGAAAATATGATTTTAGTAAGTGTTAAGCCAGTAAAATTACGAAAAAATGTGCATTTATCTTCCAATAGGAGCGTTTGAGAACAATTCAAATATTAAAAAAGGATTTAAATAGGTAGTTAATGGCGTGGAACATGGTCCGTTCCAGTTGAGAATTCGCGCAAAACTTTCCTTTCTTTCAAATGATGGAATGAAAAAGAATACTAGTCAGGGTTCTGATTCGGAAACAAATGCGGCTTTTCGGAAATTGCCTGATTTCCAAAATAGCCAGTTGAAAAACAAATAATTTGATAACGTTTCCTCTTATAGAAATTGATCTTAAACTTTTGATCTTCGCTCGTTTAACATCGGAAGTCTCTATCTAGTTAGTTGGATTGCTTTTCATGCTGCAAAAGGCCTATATGACCCAGCTGTGCCAAACACAAGACAGACAGCGTCAAGAAGTAATAGACGAATGGAAGCATTGATACATACATACAATCGTTTCAATGAATTTGTTATATGTATTATTTGTATTGAAGTATCGTAGTTATAACTTATTAAACCTCTTAGTGGTTTCAACGAGATATCTCATTCGTCAAGATATGACCAATTTTGATAATGGCGAGATATCTCGTCATCAATAATGCCAATTGAATTACGAATGATGAAGATATTGCCTTTTTCTTATGATAACGAGATCAGGTCATTTTTCTAATGACACGAGATACCTCGTCCATCAGGAGCTTGCCAGTTTTGCTAATTACGATTTACTTCGTCTATTAAGATCTGGCCAGTTTTGCTAATGACGAGATACATCGTTCCGACAACCACTAGAGAAAGTTAATAAATTGTAATAAACATGTCATTTATTCATTATTTGTATATTTATCAGAAAGAAATAAAACCTCCATGCAAAACTACTAGATTCCTCCAGCGTACAGATCACCATATTTGGCTTAGAAAATCAAAATATTGATGTTTCAAAATTGCGGCTTAGTATGTGTTTGTAAGCCGTAAATATAAAGTAAACAATATCTGATACTGTCAAGACCTAAAAATTCAAACAGAATCCTTTGTAGAATTCTGCAATAATCATGATCAGCTGATACAACCCGGGAAAGGACGATAAACATCCTGTCGGTAAATAAGTGCCAGGGTTAGGATTGATTTTAGCATAGTCCAGCATACTGTATGCGCAAAGGCAAGTGTTAAATGGAAATCCAGAGAAATGTACGTGACAAAAGCTTCGCAAGAACAGATATTTACTAGTGCAATACCCAGACTCAGGCTCCATACTTGAAATTCAGCTGCTAAAGGGCTGGAAGTTAATGCAATCTTAGTGTCGAAAATTCGTGTTCGTGTTTACTAACATTCTACTTGAAGTTCGGAATAGCCAAATGCAGCTAAATCCTTATCTCTCCCAAGGACAGCGGGTAGGAACTATTGGAGCTTGAATTCTGTATTGGGAGTAGCCATTAATGAAATTTTCGAACAGGGATTACTCACAGAAAGCTCAAAACATGCCTGGATTTCTAAAGATCTGACTGAAAGCAGTTTTAACTTGATACTTATTTACCCTATGAGAAACGTTTAACGCCTTTTACATCAAGGTTTGTCAGCTCGTCATAGTTACTACGGAATTTGGCCAACACCAGGGATTAGTTTCGTACTCTCAGTGCATAACCTAGTATCTATATTACATTTATTTACAAATACAATTCTTAATATGGTAATTTTTAAATTACTTATCAATATTTTATCCTTTTACAGCCAATTTTCAACAAACTAACTTAGAATTAATCAATTTTCTTTTTCGACGTTTGCAGAAAATAAGCTACATTTCGGTGTTTTTTATCACTCACAAGCATAAATTAAATGTATTACCGTTAAGCGTATTGTAATTATTCATTTTTAAAATTATCATTTTCTTGGTTAGGACGCTTTTACTCCGTATTCAAAAAAAAAAATATTCCTATTAATTTAGAGCAAAAAACTATTTCAATAAGAAAACATTATTTTCAATTAGGTATTAAATAATATATAAATGTTTCAAAAAAATTGGATTCAATTTATTCTTATTTTTTTAACATTGTAGAAAATACACAATATTTCGACGTTTCTAAAATACAAGCACGAATTAAAATGTTTACTTGTAATATTCCCGTTGCGCACTTATTGTAATATCCATTTTGGTAATATTTTTTAAATAATCATTCACTAAGTTCGGATACTTTTTTCACTACACCCAAGCCAGACCGAATGCGATTATCGTGGTGCTGCACACAGAATAGACATTCGTCTGAAAGATGTCACAGCATTCCTTTAAACATGTGTGGCGTTCTAAGCACCATTGTAGCCGCAGACTCTTGTTGTGTATAGTCAAAGGTAGTCGCAGCAAAGGACACCTTGAAAAAAAATTTCCCGCTGCATTGTACCTGCTGACACAGTTTGATGTTCAACACACCCTAATACTTGATCTAGGATTCTTTATGATGCAGTATGTTAAATACTATACGTGAGCACAGGATGTCTGCCCTCTCGTTCGTGGTGTGACGAGGGTGCTTCGATACTTCAGTTCGTGACACATGCACCCACCGGTTCACTCACTTTGGATCAATTTTGTCCATCAAAATAATCACTTTCAGGGAATGATAATCTGCAGTCTTCATAACTGACAGTTCTTCCTCTGTCAATCTCACAAACGTGCTGGTGGGAGTGACGTATTTCTCGACGAGTCATAATTAACCCACTTGGTGATTGCCTCGAAGAAGTGTCTCGTCATTAACAAAACTGACCAGATCTTGAAGGACGAGATAGCTCGTCATTAGATGAAACCTGATCAAATAAAGATCTGATTATCATAAAAAAAATCAGCAATATCTTGATGGCGAGATATCTCATCATTGCTAAAATTGAACAGATATTGATGGACATGAGATGTCTCGTAGAAACACCACTTGGATACTTAGTTATACCAAATACGCCTCAAAGAGGTTGTTTCACAGGTCTTAACCCAATGAACGCACGAGATTTCTGAGTAGTGTAACATTTATTTTGTCTTCCAGCTCATGTAATTACGAAATAGCCACATGAATGGATAGAAAGGATTCTATAGGTCAAGAAATTAAAGCTTAAAGTTAATAGAGTGTTGGGAAACATGTAGCTAAATAACGCGCGATTAACGACAATCCCGTTAGGTACTTAGGTATTTTATTTTATTTCTCACTGGATCAACACAAAGGCAATCCCGATAGGTACTTAGGTATTTTATTTTATTTCTCACTGGATCAACACAAAGGCAGTGGTCCTAGACCAAGCCCAAAGAGAAAGATCAGAGGACTACACTACGTAATTAGTAACCACGGTCACATGACAAAGTCACACCTCATCTGTCACCCCACTCTCCAAACTTCCACACCAAGACGACGTGAGGATATTTGAGGCTATGGCAGTTTTAAAGTGCGGCAGCCCTCATTGTATACGATGGTCATTGGATTCAAACTCGCAACTAGGGATGCGACATCGATAGCAAAACATCGATGTTCAAAATTAAAACATCGATGTTGATAATACATCGACCCAAAAACATCGATGTTTTTAAACATCGATGTTTTTAAAATTCAGTGTATTTAAAATTTCCCCCCATTTCTTAAAATTGGTTTAGCAACTTGTGATGCCACATCAACAGCAATACATCGATGTTTTGAAACTTTGATGTTCAAAATTAAAACATCGATGTTGATAATACATCTCCCCCAAACCATCGATGTTTTTAAAATTCAGTGTATTTTAGCTTTTTTCCCCATTTCTTAAAACTGGTTTAGCAACTATTGATGCGACATCGACAGCAAAACATCGATGTTCAAAATTAAAACATCGATGTTGATAATACATCGTCCCCAAACAATTGATGTTTTTAAAATTCAGTGTATTTAAACTTGTTTCCCCATTTCTAAAAAATGGTTTATCAACTAGTGATGCGACAGCGACTCCAATACATCGATGTTTTTTCTAAAACATCAATGTTTAGAAAACATCGACATCTCTACTTTTCAGACCCTTCATTCTTGGTCACTTTGGTCTAAAAATATGTTCAATTTGCTGATTATGAAAATTATGCTACTTGGTTATTTTTAAAATTTTTATAACGGTACTTTTTTCATTTAAAAACAAAACATCGACAAGTATAAACATCGATGCTACAAAAACATCGACCCCAAAACATCGATGTTAAATATATCGATGTTTTATAAAAAAACATCGATGTTTAGAAAACATCGACATCGATGTCGCATCTCTACTCGCAACCCTCCGGTTGCTAATCCGTTACCCTTTCGATCGGGCTACCACCGTCCATGAAGATCAATCCCGAAGGGAAGAGGTTACAAAGGGAAATCGAAAGTTGCATTATAGAATAATACGACCATGACCTTCAAATAGTCACGAAATTCTAATTTAAACAAAAATTGCTATAGCATTTGAAAATTCACAAATCTAAAGTATCATAAAAAATTATGAATCAGCATATATTTAATGGTAAATATCAGCAAAGATGGACGACCTCATTCGCATGACCGTTTTTCGAAACATGTTTCAACTGCATAACAAATATTTATCTATCATGATTATCCTTGATGGAGATATCGCCTTTACAAACTTCCCATCTCAGACACTATCGCTGCAACTATAAAAATCTGAATAACGCCATCACACGCTCGTGTTTAACAATGTCCCGCGAAATAAAAATACCCAGGACGTGTATTGCGTTCTTGAAGAGAAAACGCAATATAAATCTGATCTGAATTCTGATCTGATGCTGCCGCACCCGGGGAAAAAGCAGAGCCCCTCTTTTTAGTTTGTGCCTCATCCTGTGGAGGTAGTCTGTATAATCGCAAAATGATGACACTGGATCTTTCCTCGCAGGCTACGCGTCTTCCAAATGAGCCGAAAACGACATTCCCTTCAAAAAGAAAGAAATCGAAAAGCAGGGATCGGAAATTTTCGACGAGCTTTGTTTTTGTGTGTCAACTGATCATCCGCTAACTACCTACTTATGTTCCATCGAAAGCGTTTGAGGACTTTGATTACGGATTCTGCGAAGGATTTGTTTATGAGAAAGTGGTTGTGCAACTGTCATTAACCTGTTGTTTACGTTCATCATCATCTTTCTTTCTCTATTGCGCGATTTGGTCGATAATGCGACGTTTTTGATGTTGGACGGTATGTGTTTGTAACATAGAGGATTCCAGTCTTTGTAGACTCACGCAAAAGTTGGTTCTACCTGGTCGTTATACCGTCATTTTTGCCAGATGAGGGCTAAGTAAATATATATTAATTCAATTTTCAGGTAGAATAAATTAGGCATTGTTTTTGGATTGTTATACGGTCACATGAGGTATAAATATAAATGTATAGAATAATGTTATTTTCAGGTAGACAAAATCAGACATTCTTTTTTTTGTTTGATTATAGATTATACGGTAAATTGTTAACACATGTGGGAAAACACAAGTCTAGAGGAGGTTTAGGTTTTGTAAAATTTAAGCAGCTGAGGGGGGGGGGTTTGTTTTGGTTTGTTATTCTGTCATATTCTTGCCACATTCGTATCAAACATATCTAGACGAATTTTAATGTGAGCTAGTCTAAATCAGACCTATTTTTGTCTTTGTGTGGTCATTTGCTGTGTGTCCTGGTCATTTGTCATGTGGTCATTTGTAGCTGAACGAAAAGTAAATATATAGGAGTTTGGTTACAGAAATGAATCTCGAGTTTAATCTTTTTAGCTTATGCCCCATCCTCTGGAGATAGTCCATATAGTCACAACATAATGACACGGGATCTTTACTCGCAGGCTAAGCGTCTTCCAAATTAGCCGAAAGTCACCTTCAAGGAGAAAAAAAATGGAAAATGGAGTGATCGCAAATTTTCTACGAGCTTTTTTTTTTTTTTTCTTTCGTTAATCTTTATCTTTGTATCTCTATTGCGCGATTTGTTCGATAATGCAACGTTTTTGATGTTAAACGGTATTTGTATTTTTATGATGTTAAAGATATCAATCTTTTTACAAGGAAGCAAAAGTTAGTGTTCCTTGTCGTTATACGACCATTCCTGTAAGATGAGGGGTGAGTAAATATAGAGGATTTTTATTTTTTGGTGAACTAAAAAAACAAAAAGGTTTTGCATTGTTTTGTTATAGGTTGTCTTTTTTGACACATAAAAGTGAAACTAATCTAAAGGCATTGTATTATCAGGTAGCCTAAAGCATACATGACTTTATATTGAGTATTTCACAATACGGTAATTTGTTACCAGACTAGGTCTAAGTACATTTAGGGACATTTATTTTAGGAAGACAAAAGCGGACATGTTTTTTTCAGTATTTTGTCACTCTACATTCATTTGTTGACAGATGACGACCAGGTTAATATAGATTAATTTTATTTTCAGGTTGATAAAAGCAGATTTCATTTTGTTTGAGTAGATTTAACAATATATCATAAGTAATTTATTGTTTTTTGAATGTCGTACGCAACTCAAACATTAATACCAACAAATCAAAGAGATTGATCAGAAAAGATGATTACTCCAGACTACTGATGAATGCCTTAACTAATTTTTTTTACATTTGTTCATATTTATGATGCACCGATTATTTACTAAGAATAACTACTGTGAATCAAAAATAAATTCAATGTGAAATTACAAATTAATATCAGAATTTTTTCTATTTACTTTCAAAGTTCCCAAAATACTCCTTAACATGAGTAAATTTATTAATGGGATGAAATTTTCTAAATTTTTAATCCAACTTTTTATTTTTAATCATCCAATTTAATTCCCACATCTGATATCGAGTTTAAAATTCTGGTTTACACATCCAGTTTATTAATCCTTGTCGTTCTGTAAACCAGCGATTTGCAGCATGCACGATGTAACACACCGATGTGCCTTAGGTATGATGAAATGGTTTAAAATTTTCAATTCAGTGCTTTAGTTTCTACATTTAAAACGTGTGTTCACAAATAATTTCAAGTAATACCATATACATAGGCTGAAGTATTATTATTTTATTATGCAGCAGTATAAAATTATTGTTTCAAAAATATCTTTTAATATCAGGAGCAAAAGCGTTGAAGTACTTATTGCTTAGCCTATGTTGCTTGTCAGATCATCACAAAATGTAATATCCTTTTTAGGGGTTTTCTCGACGATTTATCTCGTCATTAGCATAACTAATCAGATCTTGATGGACGAGGTACCTCGTTGAAACCAATTGGAGAGTTAACTATGCTTTTGTAAACTATTTTTCCTTTAAAAAAGGAAATATCTTATGACGTTTTACAATATGGATTTATGGCTTGAATAGTTCTTTATTTATTCTTTTGTTGTGTTATAAATCATAAATACAATTCTCACGACATTTTACACATCTATGTTTTGTTTACGTATGTCTTATGTACAGTAAAAATAAATAGAACAAAACGCTTAAAAGATTTCTCGGATCAGCTTATATTTATTTCATTTTGAAAAATGGCGGGATTTTGTACCTTTATTCCCTAGGTTTAGAGCTGGAGCTGGAGAAATGATGTTACCTAAATAGTAAAACAACTAATGATTCATTTCCATTGTTATTTATTTCTCATCTGCATTTGAAAACAGTGTTTGAATGATAAATCCTTTTTTTTATTTCCAAAAATATTTGAAAAAAGGTATTAAAATGTATGTATACACGATAAATCTCCAAAATCGACCAGAATATATATTATTTTATTGCTTCAAAATGTTCTTCGTCTCCTTAGCTTGACCAGAATACTAAGATCATGTAAATATTCGGAATATTTTTCCTAGTTACAGCAGTTTATTTTTTGTACTGTCACTGTAAACTTAATTAAGAGTGGATTGAATGTTAGGATGACATTAACATCTAAATTTACAAAAAAGTATTGTGGTTAGTTATTTTTGCGGTTGTGCCAATATTTTCAGAAGTTGATTCCCGATTTTCTAAACATAGGAATAGGACTTCTGTTGCAATAACAACAAAGTCTCCCTATCAAAAATGATTTATTGAGAAGATGAAAAATTTAATGCGACTTGAACAAATGAAGAAGATTATATGAGGATCATCAAGGTAAGGATGATAAGAAGCGGATCATCTAAGAGTTGAGGCACTAAGAGTCACTTTCAGAACGTAACACGGATTTCTGAAGATGTAGAAATAAGCATCAATTCCTCAAGTAATGACACTGCACGGGACTTGAACTTGGATCCGTCAAACGTGACGATCTTCTAAGCACCAAGGTAGGTAATCGACTTTACACGCAATTACGCTGTTATTCACGGGTTGAAAATGACTACGCGACGGAGCCAAAGACAAGTGCCGGAAAAACCGAAGACATCATCGGAAGGGATCGAACTCATAGTTCTTCAGGAACGAATTCAACTAGGATTCAACAAATTTTTATAATTTTTCTCTTATTACCTCCTTATGAGTGAGGTCAAGTGCCACTGTCATGCAGGAATGGGTAAAATCTCGCCGGGATGGTTATATACGAAAACCAATGGTCAATCTAGTGGACGAGGTCGTAGTAGAATATTCCAGATGAAAACAACTGATTTATATCGAAGACGAAGACGTGATTCTATTGTGGGATATCCTGGGGCAAGTGTCGTATACTCAAAGGTACTATACGATGAACAACAACAGTTCGAATGGAGTCGTGTCAAATATGATTGATGAAAGCACTCGATAGTCCAGGTGCAAGATCACAGCAGTCTTTTTATTTTCGTTAAAAAAACGGAAAAGTTCAGCAAGGCTCACCTTTAGTGCAGGTTGAGTCCATCTTTCGAAGGACCATTGTTGGTCGGTCTCTCAGGCATCAACGAAACGAAAATAAGATTGGAGAGTTGAAGAACAACGTGATTTAGATAAAAAGGATTGATATGGGAATTGGTGGGGTGATTTTGCAATCCTATGTATCACACCAGCCAAACTTCGCTATCGATATTCAAAATGTCGATGACAAGGATGGTAGTCCCAAGCGGCATTGCTGGGATCCGGATTGAAACATGATACTCTCGCGCGGCACGAATCGGGATCGAGTTGATGAACTGTCCAAAACACAGTCGATGGGAAAGCGATGGCGATAACCAGCTGAACGAAGGTCGTTTCCAAACGAAAATATTGCACAGTTACCACGAGACGTGATCCTATGACTTATCTGCTCAGGATCCAGCGAAACAGTGACGAAAACCAGCCAAACTCTGAGTTTTGTAGTCTAGGCAAAATACATGATTTACACGCCCAATGAGTCGCCAAGGTCTCTATATCCGAAAGTTCCCCTCAGTCATCCCAAGATCGCCAAAAATCGCCAACAGGCAACACCACTGATTTCCTTTCTGGGTTCGGGGTAAATGAAATCAAATTTACCGGACAATTAAATTTTGGTAAATCGCACAGGTTGGGAATCATAACCAAAATTATCGTTGGATCTTGAAGCATAACCTGGCAGTGGTTGCAAAACTGTACGATAGTAATTGAACAAATTAAGCTATTTCTTGGTAATTTTAAATAAGGAGGCGAGTGACATTTCTTCTGTTCTGAGATGTTCACTGTTCTGACGGATGTCAAAGTCATAAAAGCACTCCTCTGCTAAAGGAATTTGGTAGCCTTGTGCTATTGAAGTTGTCAGCTGAGACGAAGATGTTCTCTTCGTAAACTTTGGTTTCTTTTCACTTAGGGGGTAACTTTAGTAATTTTTGGGTGTCTGCGTTAATTTCCTGTATTTTCATTGCGCGTTAACAATTACAAAATGTACGCTTGTAATTAGCGTTACAGTCACCGTAAACAGACATGTTTTTAAATTTTTAAACTAAATTCCTGAAAAACTATGTTTTTGCAAAATGTGATAATCTTTACAAATAGAGGTAAATCAACAATCAATTGATCTATTTTGGTATGATTGTAATCAATGTAACAGTAATGTAAACAGTGGATGTTTCGACTCTAAATCAGTTAGTAGTTGAGAAAAGAATTTTTAGTTGATTTTTTAAATGTTGAAATTCTTGAAAAAATCTTCAAGTTTTTCAAATTTTTTGGTGAAAAAGAGAGAGAACTATGGATATCAATGTTTGCAACGTATTCCAATAATCTAACTATACTCAAATTAGATAATTAATGATTAGCGTAATCAGATTTGTTCACACTAAAATGAATTTAAACAAACCAATGACCTGTTGTAAAGAAACCGAATATATATATATATATATATATATATATATGCATAAATCAAATATACATTGTATATATCTTAAGAAAAATATACGTAACCTTAACTAACGTACTGTAAAAGATCACCCGATTGTTGTTTGAACAATAATTTATTTTTGTTCAGAGTATTTATTGGCTTGCATTGTTAATTTGAATTTATATTTTCCAAAGGATCATTGTTCAAACAAAACTTTCAACAATTATATCCGTGACTTGGAACAGTTAACCTGATTTCTGCTTTTCCAATAATTTCATTAAGTATAATTTAAACTATATAAATAAATTACGTCCTTCTATGCTAATGGAAGTTAGGGATGTTTAATGAAATTACAACTCCTGAATCCGACTGATTGAACGTAATAAAGAAACACCCCCCCAAAGTTCATGCAATTAAGACAGTTAATTAAAACACCTGATTTACTTTTCATTGCTAGGGTGTTGATTTATGTTAGGTCTCCTGAATTAGATATTTAAAAACTCCCTAGTAAATTAGATATTGCTTTGGAGAATACGCAGTGTCAAGATTAAACAACACATATTTGCTTTAGAAACTATGGCATTTAATTTGTGGTGTCGCAATATATTAAGAACTTGAATTTAAAAAAAAAACAAGAATCTAGTCCGAAGTACAGATAATTAAAATGTATTGTTATCGTATAGGAGACAGAATTTATTCAACCACTTTATTTTTCAAGTTCAATTCAAGAATTGAATCTTTATTCAAGAATTTATTTCACCAAGTCCTTACTTTTTAAACTGTTTGATTTAGAACGAATATGTATCAATTTCATGCTAACGTAATTTAAGATTTTGGCAAGAATATCTTATGAATCAGAGTACGTTTAATGGTGCTAAAATAATAGTGGCAACGATTATGCAATGGATCAAAATTTGTTGTTTTGTTTATTATAAATTGTATCAAAGTTGAATTTGTTCAAGTGCTTTTTGTCTTTATGTGATACGAAATCAGCAGTGGAGCATTAAATCACTTCAACAAGACTTAATTTAATTAACCCTCCAAGTGATTTCTATGAGATATATTGTCTAATAAAATATAGTCAATTTTTTTAAAGACGAGACTCTTAGTCGTCAAGATGTTGCTACTTTTTTATGACGACAAGATCAAAGTCTGATCAAAATTTTTCTCATAGCGAGATACCTTATCCTACAAGATCTGGTCAGTTTTCTTCGAAGGACTAGATGCCTCTTCATTCCAAAAAAACGACTGAAATCTTTCGTAGATTGTTTTGTTGAAAGAGATAATGGTTTCAACAAGATATTGCCATTTTTATGAAGACGGAATCAAGATATGGTTACGTTTATTCTAATAACGAGAAATCTCTCCGTTGAGATACTGCCGATTTTTAATGATGACGAGATCAAAATATTGACAGTTTTCCTTTAAAGACGATGCATCCAGTCCATCAAGATCTAGTCAATTTCGCTAATGACGACATATCTCGTCGAGACAACCACGTGGAGACTTTTAACAATCCAAACGGTTTCGACGAGATACCTCGTTCATCAGGATCTGCCCAATTTTACAAATGGCGAGATATCTCGTTGACAAGATGCTGTCTGTTTTTGTCATGACAACCGACAACGAGATGAAGACCTGGCTACTTTCCTTCCAATTGCGAGGTATATCGTACATCAAGCTGTGGTCAGTTTAGCTAATGACAAGATAATCACTAAAATGGTTACTTATAAAGCATTTGTATAAGTGGTGTAGACTCTATGAAGTCTTACCTATACCCACAGAAATTAGAAATATATTCTGATGCGATACACCACAGCACTGTATAAGATAAATAATTCAATTAAAGTTTAAGCAGAGTGCAATGGAACACAGGAATCCTACACTTCAGAATACAACACAGTTGCGGACCGTTCTGCAGAAGGTATGGAGTTCGGTGTCTACAGAATACTTCCGCAAGCTTGTTAAGTTGTTAACCCGTCCTATTTATGCATATCTACTTTCCCATGTGAGTCCTACAACTACTAGATTGGTGTACAAGTTTTTCTGGCACTTCAGAACGGAGAAAACGCACGAAATTATGAATCCACCAGAATCTCATCTTGTTCATTTTGTTTTGTGCTTTAATTTTATTATTTCCTTGAAAATTTTCATTTTTTCTTTTGTTTTCTTTTCTCTTGTTCTTATGTTTTAATATTTTTGCTTTTTGAATTATTTCATTAAATACAGTTTTGTATTTTTCAACACTAAATCCATACGGTAGAAACATGATCCCTTACATCAGCCATTGCAACACCAGAATGTTTAGAGTTATATACAGCTAGAAATATTTAGTTATAATTATATTTATATATATATATATATATATATATATATATATATATATATATATATATATATATATAAAGAGAGAGAGAGAGAGATGAACCAGATCTCTGATTTATGTTCCACATGAATAATTTTCAGTATTTACTTATCAACCCTTCGTTTATTGGGGTTGTCGTTTTAAGTTCGGAGAGCTCAAGTTTGAATAGTGGAAATCTTTGAATAAACCTTCCCTACTGTTTACTTTTCAAGTTACATATAAAGAAACATCTCTGAGTTTAAAGAAAATGTTGTGCGTGAAATTGTTAGGGTAAACTGTTAAAAAATTGTCATTGAAAAGCAAGCGAGTTGCTTGTGTTGTGTAACATTTTTTTTTTAATAATGCTAGAACAAACTTTACATGAGTGTTTTAATCTTTTTAAAGGCAGCATTTGCAAAACTTCGTATATAATTTTTTTTTGCGTTTAGATTTCCATTAAGGAAGCAAGAGATAACTTTAGAGTATTCTCAAGAAATTGTTTTAAAAGCCTTGGAGTTTAATTTTAATATATTTTGGAGACATAACTATTGTCATTATTTTTTATTTTCCCTTACTTTTTATTAAACAAAGCCTCAAATAACTTAACACTGCACTGATTAAGTGGCAATAAATGTAATGTATACTGTATTCATGCATATGCCTTTAAAATATTTTATGATTTTACAAAATAATAAATCTAGTTATTTCCTATTCGCCATACTATTTACAAAAGATTTAAATAATCAAACTGCACTGATATAAAATAACAACAAATCTCTAATTTATACCGAGTTAATAGACAGTATTTAACCCTCCTGTTAGTTGTTTTGACGACGTATCTTGTCATTAGCAAAAGCGACCAGTTTTTAATGGATGATAAATCTCGTCATTAGCAAAAATGATCAGTTCATTATGGATGAGATATCTTGTCATTTGCAAAACCTACCTGTTATTTATGGATAAGATATCTCGGCATTAGCAAAAGCGACCAGTTTTTTATGGATGACATATCCAATCATTAGAAGAAAATGGACTATATCTTGATACCTTCATATAAAAATGGTAATACATATCTTGATGAGATATTTTCATTTTGCTAGTGATAAGATATATCTCATTTTGCTAATGATAAGATATATCTCATTTTGCTAATAATAAGATATATCTCATTGTTATAAATTGGTCAGATCTTGATGAGATATATTTGTATACATGGGTTTTTGCGTGTACAACATTTATGTGTGTTTTTATTAATATTTACTTAATATACACTGTGGAACACATTAAATAGAAAACTAATCACAATAAATTGGATCATTTAAAAGAAAAACAGTGATATTGTAAATAAATTATTTATTCTCTGCGCAAAGTTATCCAACACATCAGAAAAACAACCCTCAAAAGTATAAATGTATATTAGTTACAAAAAGCGTTAGTATTTTAAATGCATTGTAATTGTGAAAAGCAGAGAAAAGGTTACTATAGTTCTAAAATTAGTCGGTTTCACTCCAGGAATTCGACGAAAAGACATGAATAACTGGTTACATAATATAATTGTAGTTAATGAATATCCACAAATACATTTTAACCCTCGCGAATCTTAAGCGTACAACGAGTTAAATCAACTAACAAATTCGCAAAGTATGCACAGCAAAATCGAATTTCTTTGATAACAAACGGCAACTTGCTCAGACAACCTTTCAGACAGATGAAGAATATAAACATCGCACACAAAAGGTAAGAACTGTCTTTGCAGTAACTTTACTACCCTTGAAACTGAAGAATAGGCCGGCTTTCTCAGTTCAAATAAGACGTATGCTTACTGCTACGAACCAAGATAGTCCTCTTAAGATGACGAATGGGCAAGATTTTGCTTATCTGAATCGAGTAGCTTTTGCCTCTTGTGGCTCAGAGATCATAGCTCACTGTGGATGCGCCTGAAGCTAGGGGAGTCTTGTAGCTTAATTAATGGTGAAGGGATGGAGAATTCAGACAGCCTTTTTACAAGACAAATGAGGGAGATGGTTTCCAATAACGCCTGTATGCGAGGCACTTCATGTTATCAAGTGGGAGGTTTAGCTTTACGCATATCCAGTTGAGTATGCTTGAACATTTGTTTTTGGAATGATTAATGAAATATACTATGTATTAAGATTAAATTTGATGATACTAAAATTTTGCTATTTAGTTAAACATTTGAGTGTTATATACAAATCAAATTTTAGTGCACGTATTATCCATTGAGAGGCTTAACTTTACGCACATCGTATTATTAAATTAATATTAGATATTAAGAGTATACAGTGGAACATTTATATTTAGGAGGAAAATGATAATGGACGGTATAAAAGTGAAATCGGGAGGAAACTCAATTTTTCGTTATAAAGTGGGAGGTTTAGCTTCACTTACATCCAATTCGAGTAGGCTTGAATATTTGTGTTTTGTGTAATTAACGAAATATACTATGTATTAAACTAAAATATAATGAACTCAATTATTTCATTATGTATACACTCATGTCCATAAATTAAGGATAATTCAGAATCACACGGAAATCGAACTCTAAAGAAAATATTTCACCTGTAGAATTATCGCACACATCTTCAAGAATAATATCCAAATTACAGGAAGCCATCAGATGACGCCGCTAGTACGTCACAATGACGAGAGGTAAGAGAGGTGTATGTAACGAATGGTAGCAAAGAAGTAAAATTATTCACAGGCGTTCTGTAAGCCGCTCAGTGCCACAACCGAATAGTTATGGTACAGAGGACGCATGCCGATGACGTTTTACGTATTAGAATTATCGGCCGCCTAGAATGTGGGCGTACTCAGACGGAGGTTTCAGTGAAATTTGGAACTGCCTAAAGTGTCATCTCTAAGCATTGGCAACGATTCCAAAAGGATTGAAATGTCAGTAGAAGACATCGTCACAGTGGGCCTGTGTGATGTTTACCGACGAGTCCAGGTTTAGCTAGCAGTCTAATTCACGGCGGACGTTCATATGGAGAACGCCAGGTACCCGCTACCACCAATACAACATCATTGAACGACACCGTTAAGGTGGTGCAGGATTGCTCGTTTGGGGCAGAATTATGCTGCGCTTCAGAACAGATATACATGTTCAAATTGAAACCATGAGAGACCAAATTTATCGGGACATCATTCTGGAACAACATGTTGTTTGTTTAGGGGTACCATGGGCGCAGAATTTGTGTTTATGGATAAAAATGACCGTCCTCGTCGTGCAAACATTGTAAACGAATGCCTTGAATCTGAGGATATCACCCTTGTGGAATGGCTGGCATTCTGACCTGATTTGAATCCGATAGAGCATGTGTGGGACAAGCTTAGCCGACGAGCCAGACTACCACCTCCTACATGTGTACCGGAATTTCGGAGAGCATTGCTTGCTGAGTGGAGTGATCTTCCCCAATATCATCTCGATAATTTGATCCTTAGTATGCCTAGACGTTGTACGGACTGTATTTCATCGTCTGGGACTATAATCATACGTATTAACCAATACAATGTATTAACCATCGTACCAACCATGTCATGTTAAGTTTTTGTAAGGTCTATATTTTTTGTAATTGCTCCAGAGAGTGAGCAAAAATCGTTGTTTTTATGAATGGTATCATACATGCACCATCTTTTTGTTTTTATCTTTTGTTTAATAAATGGGCTTTATGAATAAGTCACGTTTGTTTTGTTTCTGAACATTTATTTGCCGGAACTGGCATTATCCTTAATTTATGGACATGAGTGTAGTTAAACATTTTACTGTTATTTACATATTTAAGTGCACGCATTATCTATTGAGAGGTTTAGCTTTATGCTAATCAGATGCTATGTGCTCTATCAAAGAGCATGCCTTAACACTTGTTTCTGAAATGACAAACGAAACATGCTCCGGGTGTCCCAAAATATGTATACACAATTTAAATAATTAGAAAGTAGGTGTATATTAAAATACATTTCATTTTCAAAATGTTAAAGGATCTACAGACATTATTTAATTGTTTCGTCAACGCCTGTTTTCAAATCGACGTCCGTTCTGGTTCACTCCTGATAAAGCGAAGGCACTGCTGGCAACTCGAAGGCTCTGTTGGCAACGCGAAGGCTCTGTTGGCAACGCAAAGGCACTGTTGGGAACACGAAGGCTCTGTTGGCAACACGAAGGCTCTGTTGGTAACGCGAAGGCTCTGTTGGCAACGCGACGGCTCTGTTGGCAACGTGAATTCACTGTTGGCAACGCGAAGGCTCTGTTGGCAACGCGAAGGCACTGTTGGCAACGCGAAGGCACTGTTGGGAACACGAAGGCTCTATTGGCAACGCGAAGGATCTGTTGGTAACGCGAAGGCTCTGTAGGCAACGCGACGGCTCTGTTGGCAACGTGAAGGCACTGTTGGGAGCACGAAGGCCCTGTTGGCAACGCGAAGGCACTGTTGGCAACTCGAAGGCTCTGTTGGCAATGCGAAGGCTCTGTTAGCAACGCGAAGGCTCTGTTGGTACTGCGAAGGCACTGTTGGCAACGTGAAGGCACTGTTGGGAACACGAAGCAATGGTGCAATGGAATAGCTTCGGTGATACATTTCCAGTACTCTTTCTTCCTTTGTGGGGTTCGTCCATAACCGTGGTCTAGTGGAAAACCTGAACAGTTCTATTGGTTTCAAACTTATCTCTAAAACGCGCGTTGGTGGATCTATTTGAAACACCCTCCTAAATAGTCTTTGCATTTTCACTTGCTTATTCCGACTTCCATCATTAATTCTAAAGGGGTTAACCTAGAAATAAAAAAAACATCAATTGAGCTATCAGCTGTTTAAGCATATACTTTTTCTAGGGACTCTGTATATATACAGGGTGTTTTGAAACTCATGAACAAACATTTAAGGGGTAGTAGAAAACATCTAAACAAGCAATTTTCACCATAGAATGCATGGGTGGAGAGCAAGCGGTAAACCGCTAGAGGTCGCTGTAATGGAAGCCATAAAGCGCGAGTTTTCTTACACATCGTCATTTCTAACGTGGATTTCAGAAGGCATGGCGACTTACAGTAATCCTCTATCCGTTTGGTGTTTCGTTCTTTTATGTGACAGTAACGGCGGATACGTCCTAGCGGTTCACCTCTTGCTCTCCGCACATGCATTGTATGGTGAAAATTGCTTGTTTAGATTTTATCTATCACCCCTTACATTTTTGCTAAGAGTTTCGAAACACCCTGTATATATATATATTTACATCGAATAAAGCAATTTCACAACATACTTGAATTTTGGAATATTATGTACATATTTTAGTACACGTATTATCCAATGATAGGTTTTAGCTTTACGTATATAATCAAGAACAAATGTGCTGAATTGTTTTTTGGAATGCCTAATGATATAATAGACTATAAAAGTAAATTAGGAATGACACTCAATCTATCGTTATCTGAACATTTGTTTTTGACTTACTAATAATATATAACACGTATATGTTCTGGTTTGGTAAGTCTAGGGGTGTTGATGGATTAAGACTAAAGAATAACACAGTTTCAATGTAAAGACATTATATTTTACGATTGAGTTTACAGCTTTAGGCTCTTAAGCCTAACTAAAGGAGACATCAAAACGAACGCGTCGATGAGAGTTTAGCAGCTGTTGACTTCGCTCATTTTGTTGTTACTTAGCTCCGTCTTATGTACTCCGTGGCGCTGGCATCGCCACGAGTGTCGCCACTGTACAGGTGGCTCGGTGAATGGGAGGAGGGGGGTTCGATTATACGACAGATATTTTATTAGTAATCCCAAATGTGAGTTTGAGTTCCATTAAAATTCCGTGGAACTCAATTTCGCATTCTATTTAAACATTTGACTGTTAGCTACACGCATTTCACATTTTAGTGCACGGATTGTCAGGAAAAATGGTTAACTTCACACTTATCTCAAAGAGTATGTCTCCAAACATTAATTTTGGAATGCCTAATGATAATAGGCTAGGTAGAATAATTTGAATGAAATACAAATTACAACATAATTTGAAGGAAACTCAATCCAAATTTATGTTTAAATATAATTCGACTGTTACTTTCATGTTTTATACTTTAGCGCGCATGCTATTGCAATCATTGAACATTAATAAATTATCAGCAGTAAAAGAAGGTGTTATGACAAAATTTTAATTTCATACCTTTGTAGATTTGAACTTATGTTACCCTCGAAGTGCCAATTTCCTTTCCAATAAATATTTTCGTGATAAAAGTCAATTAATTCAGTTTTTATAAAAAATTTATCTTTCTAACTGATAAAAATTATTTCTTTTCTTAATTTCTATCCTAAATACATAATTATAATTCCTTTTAATATTAATAAGTTATTTCCTAAATATGTCTACTAATTCCTTTTTCATCAAATAATTTATCTCCTAAACTACAATTAATTACTTTTCGTTGTGCATATGTGATAATCTTACTCATTGTTGACGTTGAAATGTCCCAAGTTTACATTTAAAAAATTATTAATTTCGTTATTTTTATAATTTTTTGTTTTTTTTATTATTATTACGGTCTTTATAATTCATATGAAATGTTCATTGTCTAAAGCATTATAAGAAACTGTATTGAATTCCGAACTTCTTTAAAACTATTTAGGGCATTATTTATTTACTGTATTTGTACTTTTATATATATTCTCTTAATCTTATACAATCTAATTTATCCAACGTAGCACACTTTTACTGCCGACCATCAAACCTCACCTTTAATCTTCTATTCGTTTATTATTAGTAAATTGTAAAATCGTAACTTTACATTCATATTAAATTCATACGTTTACCTATGAATTGAAATCAACAAATGATAATGTAACCTTGTGTTTCGAAAAATTCTGATTTGCATTAATATTTAGCTTAAATATTTATATTTCCACTATCTTGTATTTTATTTCCATGAAGAAACTCTATAAAAAATTTTGAGTGACAAAATTTATTTTGTTCAAACAACAAATTTATAGATTACTTGCAGAAATGTGTAGCTCACCCGACCTCACTCGAACTGAATTGGTTATTTCTATATGGAAGAAAAATGATCAGAGTAGGAAACAACTTTTGTCTTCCGTAGAATAAATTAATATTTTATCACCTTTTTTTCGGAGAAAAGGATAGAAAACTTGATTCGTATAGAAAACTTGAAAGGGATCGAAAATATTCAATGTACAAACACACTCCATTCTTATGAATATAGATTTTACAGCTAATCTATTTTCTGTTCATGTTTTTGGTAGATACTTTATCTTTCTGAGTGGTTCATAATAGGGGTGCGACATCGATGTTCAAAATTAAAACATCGATGTTGATAATACATCGCCCAAAAACATCGATGTTTTTAAACATCAGTGTATTTAAACATTTTCTCCCAATTTCTTAAAACTGGTTTAACAATCTCAAACATGAATGTTCGCCTGAGGGGAAAATTTAATTTGTCGTTTGCCATGTTTATTAATTTATAAGTAAGACATTTTTTTAACTATTAAAACAAAATTTAAAAAAATTAATAAGAACAATTAACAAATCTTTTATTTTCAAATTGAATAATATAAAGGAAAATAATATTTACAACAATTTGACGTAGGTACTACTAACTATAAGTATAATTAGCTAGGTACATATCAATAATTATTGTTAGTTATTATTAATTATTTATCAACTTATGGAGGTGAACATAACAAATTTATTTTTTATTTACTGTAAATAAAAGTATATTGGGGCTATAAATATTACATATCCCAGTATTTGTTACTTACAGTTTGAAAAAAAAGATGCTTGTTAACTTTCTCCACTTCAAGTCGACTTCTTTTTTCACTAACAACCCCACCAGTTTGGGAAATAACTCTTTCTATATCGACAGATGTTGCCATCGCTGACAAATATTTAGTTGTATGGTTATTTTTATTAATTTTTAACTACGTTACTTTTTCATTAAAAAAAACATCGATGTTAAACTAACATTGACTCCAATAAATCGATGGTAAATACATCGATGTTTTTTTTATAAAACATCGACGTTTTGAATACATTGACATCGATGCCGCATTCCTATTTCTGATGGGACAGATGTCGCCATCACTGACAAATACTTAGTATCACGGTTATTTTTCTTAATTTTTACTATGGTGCTTTTTTCATTCAAAAATAAAGCATCGACAACGCAAAAACATCGATGTTAAACAAACATCGACTGCAATAAATCGATGATAAATCCAACAAGTTTTTTTATAAAACATCGATGCTTTGAAAACTTCGACATCTATGTCGCATACCTACTTTTTACCCTTTGTCACTTTGGTCTAAAAGTATGTTCGATTTTCTGATTTTAAAAATTATGCTACTCGATTTATTTTTAAAATAATTTTTATAATGATACTTTTTTCATTTAAAAATAAAACATCGACAATGTGAAAACATCGACAGTATAAACATCAGTATGACAAAAACATCGACTCCAATACAACGACGTTTTTTCTAAAACATCGATGTTTTAAATACATCCACATCGTTGTCGCATCCTTAGTTCAAACACATAAAATTCCACCTTGCAACCTGCAGGCATTCATATATGACTAATAAAATAATTCCAAGCCATAATAAGGCTAAGGCTAATGTTAATACAAGGCTAATATAGGGATAAGACTAATATAAGGATAAGGCTAGTATAAAGCTAAGGAAAGAAGCTATAACAGATTTTCGTAAGATTATAGTCTAAGGAAAAGAGCAATATAATCATTTTTGAAGATTCTATCCTAAGAAAACGATCAATAAAATATTTTAAAAGGACTCACAGAAAGCATATCTAAGGAAAGGATCAATAGACTGTATCAAAAGAAATCAGTTCTTCCAATTGGGTTAATAGAGTCGTTCCATTGACAAATATTCTAAGAAAAGGAGTAATGTAGTAGTTCAAAAGTATGTCAATCTAAGGAAATGACCAATAGAATGTATCCAAAGGATTATGTTCTTACGCGAATGGACCAATAAAATCGTTCCACTGAATCCTATTCATGGAAAAGGACCAATGAACTTGTTCGTAAGGAAATTCTATTCTAAAGAAAAGATTAATATAATTTTCTAATGGTTGACAAAATTAAAGAATGCTTTGAAGCACTGAAGTTATTTTGTCATAATATGTCTGCTGTGGAGTAAGATCAAGTCTTCACTACTCGCAAATCTCAGGTTGTTAAATACAAATTATAGTTATTAAACAATATTTCCCGTCCTGTTTTGATTTAATTAACTGAAATAAAATTAAACGAATTTAAAAAATTCCTAATTTAAATTTTCGATTATATTTGATTTGCTTTACCATGAAAAAATGTGTGTTGACACTTTTAATCTCGAATATATATTAATTAAATAAAAAAATCATAAAAATACAAAAATACAAAACATATCTTCAGATGAAACACAGAAAGCTGCTTAAACTCTCGCTTCGATCCGAGAATTTATTCTTGACATAAATTTTCGTTTACTCGAGAATTACTTATTCAAATAAACATTTTCTTCATTAAAATGTGACACCGGGAAACAAAGTAGTTTTGTTTCTTATGTCACTCGGAAGAAATACGTTTGGAAAGAAATTTAGCGTAGATTTCACAAACAGAAATTGGACAAATAAAATAAGAGAAATAAGGTCTTTCCTTAAAAAAAATCGTGTTTTCCTTCGTAAAAGGAAACATCTTATTCAGGATTGCAGTCCGTTCGTCCGTACAAAGAACTTTTGCTTTTCAGTCAGCGGAAGAACAAACGATAGGAAACAAGAGTCTGATTTTGTGATTTGATAGCAGAATATTTCGATGAAAATCATAGTAACAATCCTGTTGCTATGCTTCATATGTGAAGTTGCTTTCGTTCTTGCTAAAATGGATTTAAAAAAGGGTAGTGAATAACGGGAAGTAAGTGTGCAAATATTTCTACGATGTCTTTCAAATGAGCTGATCAAAACACTGTAAAAACCCTCGATGAGTATAATATACTTATTTTTAGTTGATTTTTTTTCGGAATAATTCAATAATACCGAAACACTGTTAATGAATATTCAGATATTATATCCAGTTGAATTTATTTTTAATTGATAATATGCTCACAGCAAAGAATATAAAAAATACCACATCTGTGTGTTATATTCTCATTTTTATTTAACTTTTTACAATCTAATGATATAAAAAAAAAACTGCTAGTGAATAGTTTGTCATTGTTTGTATTTTAATTCTTATTGGTAATATATTATAAACATACAATTAAGAATACAAAAAATGCCATATAACTGTGTTATGAACTCATTTTCATTTAATTTCTTATGATCTAATAATGTCAAGAACTACAACTGTATAATTTGTTTTATTATAATAATTTCAATTTTTCTGGGAAAGGAATAATACACTCATAATAAAGATTTAAAAAATACAGCATTTGTGCTATATAATTAATATTATTTAATTTCTGATAATAATCAAATAATATCAAACACTGTAATGAATAATTTGTTTTTATTTAAATTTAAATTTTATTGCTAAAAGCTAATAGATACATAGTAAAGACTACAAAAAATAACACCCAATAAGTGTTATATATACACATATTTATTTCATTTCTCATATTTGAATAATATATGAAAACTGATAATGGGTACTTTGTCACTTGCACGTGAATGTGAGTATTAATCTCCGGTAAACCCAGTAAAGAATATAAAAATACTGCAGCTGTGTTACATACAGAGACTGTTCACAAATTTTTTAGACAATGTATATTGTATTCACAAAACTAAATTACATAAAATTCTTGCGTTTTAAATGTTCTATTTGATAGCCCTTATTCTGAACTATCTTTCGACACCGTAATTTTCAGGATAATAATGCCTTTTGAAGTGTAAGAAGAGGTATTCTATCCCATTCCCCCTGAACAGCTTTCCAGAGTCCTGTAAGGGTTGTGGGACGACGTTTGGATAATGCAGATTTTAAAAGTCCGAAAGCACAAAAATTCATAGGTGATACATCGGAAGATTTAGTAGGGATATCAGTGAAGGGTATGGCCTTGATACCGGTTTTTTTGTTCCATTTCTTTTAGAAAATTTACAGTAGATTTTTATGTGTGACTGCTAGCTTTGTCTTGATGGAGTTCTACAGATTGATGGCACTGTGGGTAAAGCGATGGTATTTCATTCAGAAAAATTGGCGATAAAATATGTCCCTGAAAGTATTTGGAGATAATCTTGAAATTTTTTTCCACTCCCTTTATTTTTAACTTGCCATTATATGAAAAACCAGCAACAATCATGAATCCCTTAGAAAAACTTTTTTTCTATTCTGTGATCCATGTACTTAAATTTTTTTCTCCCCTTTTATGATAATAAATGGCTCTTTTTTTGCTGAAAAATCATTTAAATACACCCATGATTCATCTATTGTGACAATTTTTTTTCCATTTTTCTTTGGATAAGTGTTTCTCATATAGAATTCGGCAGCGTGTCCTGCGTTCAGCGATATGCTTTGGAGAAAGATGATGCACATTGCGTTTTTTCGCTTTCTTAAGATTTAAATCAACATTTATCATTTTGTTAACTGTGGACACCGAGCATTTTAATGATTTTGCAATTGTCCTTTGACTAGGGGGATTTCTTTTAACATTAAACAACGTACCTTTGCAATAGTCGAAGATGTCCGTTTTTCCTTAGATACTTGTTTGGAATTTTTGTCCCACTTGAAGCTCCAATTTGATGTTTTTTTCATTTCTTGTTGACTATATTACCTATCGACGCTTTAGATATCACAAAACCATGACTCTGACATAGTTTTTGGATAACGGAATATGAATACTTCTCTTAGGAAAGAGCATAAATATAGACTTCGAAACACTGTGCTATGGACTAAAACAAATGAATAATATATGCTCGGAGGGTTAAAACAATTCTTTTCATCATAAAGCTTCGTAGTAAAATGCAAAAAACCACAGAATCAAAAAGTACCAATCCAAGAGTACCCTTAATACCCCAGTGTGTATATTAACGGTACAACTCCACGCAATTATGACGGTCTGTGAATAAATTACGTTTCTTGGACATCGCGAGCGATTCATAACATCTCATTTTGCAACTGGCTAGGACGTCGGCGACTTAATTCAACTCTTCCACATCTCTTAGGTGGAACATAAATTTCTCCCACGAGCTCACGGGCAACATCTTTGAATTTAAAGAAGGAGCACTCGGGGGAGACACTAAAGATAAATTATGCTTAAATGAGCTCTAGACTGACGGCTTTTTAACAGAATGGGAAGTGCGAAGTATTCCGCTGCACTTGAATTCCAGGTTTCACGTTGTGGTAACACTGCACTTTGAATTGAGAATCATGATACTAATGAGAAAATGTCGTGTAGAGCTGCGAAAAAAAATGCCCATTTTTATTCGTCTGTAGTGGAGGACATAAATTCAAGGGTAACATTCGATAGGTTTGTCAGATTGGGGATTTTGTGGCGAAAGAGCTATATTTTGGCAAAACTACAATAAACAGGAAAGAGATGCACACGCAAACTCAAGGAAAATTTTAGCAACACAAATATACGGAAATACACCCAAGGAAGAATCAAACAGAAGGAAGAATGAAACCTTATCCACCTATGCCTCAGAGGTTGCTAGTGCTGTGGGTGATTGAATTGAATCTCTGAAACCCCTCTTTATTAGGAAAGTATCCGTCTATAAATATTAAAATATCGCATGTGAATAAAATTTCCTTAAACAACAAAGTGCTTTAGACTATATATCTCATCCATCATGAGAAGTAGAGCACCAACCCCATGTACACGACGGTCTTTGTTTTGATTCGAACTCGCAACCCTCCGGTTGTAAATTCTGGAGGTGGATAATTAAGGTAAACATATCCACCACTACAAATATTTACTTACAGCACAATAGAATACATAGAAGTTTCACCCAACTCCACCATGGAGTACTTTTTGATAAACAAAGTTGGAATGTTTCAACGTGTCTTGCTAAATACACACTAATCTCAATTGTCAAACCTTATTCTGTATCACAATAGAACCTCGGATACCAGTTTAAAATTATATGATACAGAGGTTTTTGGATTATGAGGGTGAAACACATTTTGAGCCATCTGATGTCAAATTGCTTCCCTGACTTTTATTCGTATACCTTGTACTAGTCTTCTAATCACCTCGCAATTTTTTATTGTGATATAATTAAGGATCCAAACAAATACACCTTGTTTCTCTCCAAACCATGCTGGTGGTTGTCTCGTCTAGGTACATCGTCATTAGCAAAATTGAGCAGATCTTTATAGACGACAAATATCTTCATTAGAATAAACTGACCTGATCTTGATCTCGTCATCATAAACAATGAACATTATCTTTATGACGAGATATTTCCTCACGTATTAGCAAAAGTGTTCACATCTTGATGAACAAGATATCTTGTCGTGACTCCACTTGGAAGGTTAAAACAATGTTTAGACTTCGATGTTAATTGAATAATTACTATTCATTAATATATGAATAGAAATGTATTCACTGTTTTATACGATAATGCAAAATTTCAGCTATTTTCTCCTAGTAGAAGTTTTTATTTATTTTTGACAGAAATAAGAAACATTAAATTTAAAAACCACATTTATTCAAGCATCTTTCACAGTGGAAAAAATTTTAATTTATCATTTAATACTGAATAGCGTCAACCTTAAACCATATATTTTGCTTAAACCTTGTCGTCATATTAATTCATATTTCACAGTAATGATGTTCTTTAATATAAGCATTGCGTGCTATTTGCTTAGGTTCTTTAATAGAAACTTAGTGAAACAAATTCAGTCTAAAGTTGTGTATAGTATTTTTGAAAAATAATTGGACGTTAACTCATAAACCAGGAATGATTGGACCAAATAACTTCAAATTTGGTATGCCATTTTGAAATTTGGTATGAATAATAGGGCATCAAAATTGGATGTTTCATCGTAAAATTTGCAGTTTGAGCGTAGTTTAATGTTTAAACGATCCCTTACGCAAATTTGGTGCATTTTAAATTTGATGTTGCATGCTATTTAGTTTAATTCACCAAACACAAAAAAGATGAAAGTTTTCCAATTTGTCTACAATCTCAAAACGTTTACACAAAAAAAAGACGGAGTATAGTTTAGCGGAAAAAGCAGTCCAATTCTTTGAAAGTTGAAGTTTGGTATATATAATGTATTCTTTATAAATAATACACTAAAATGATGTGTGTCCACTTGAAAAATATAATATATTACTGCTCACTCAGAAAATTTCCGAAAACTATAAAAAATGTCCTAGCTGAAAATGAGCTTACTTTACATAAATAAATAACCCTCGTATTTTTTACTCTCCTATTGAACTTAGAGTAATCATGTAGATGACTAGACTAACTTTCTACAAACATAGGCATAGTGGAGAACTGTAGCAAACCCAATAAGAAACCAACACTTCAATATTGATCACATAAACGTCTTTAAATCTTTGATATTGAGAAATGAAAGGATGGTAGGTAATTTACATAAAAATGGTTTCTGCATACCAAATGAGTTGGATCCGAATATGTTTCCAACTATCCCAAATGGCACTGGTGAGACTAAAATAACTGTTTAAAGCAGAGCATATTTACCAAGCTCTCTGGACTAGGATCAATATGCCAGTGAGTCTGACGTAAACTACTCATCTGACAGACATTGGAAAATGCAGCTTTTCCATCCCGTAAAAGAAAGACTCTTTACTTAATCTTTCTTTAATGAGCTGTTTTAAGGGCTTTGCATCTTAAGTAAACAATGCGTTAAACTTCATCCTCCAAAACCCAGCGGAGTCTGAAAGATAATTGATGATATTTCGAAAGACGGTATCGTGTTTTGTGGTAAGAGCTTTGGCCTCTACCTATTGGAACCGAGAGATTTGTAAAATTTCCCACAAGATTAAAATTAAATTGTAATTTGTAGGGACAATGTAGCATTTAAATTGTAATTTTCTTTTATTACGGCGTTTTCTTATTTAAATAGATACTAATTTCAATCCATTGATAAGTGATTTGAAAAATGGCTTTTGATGGATCTGAAAGTAAGTTGGGATTCATTTCAATCCATCGATAAATGATTTGAAAAAGGGCGTTTGAATAACACGAAAGCACTCTGTTCTTTCAATTTTGTTCTACTGCTTTTAATGCGTGTACATTTATTAGCATAATTAAGCAGTGGAAGGGAATATTTATAACTAGGGCAAATGAGTGAGATATGTAGTACTTAATTGTTCATGAATGGTTTTTGCACGTATGTTCATAAAATGTTGGGTATTTCCCATTATTAATAGTAAAATAATTAAAAGGCAAATTTTCTCGACTGTGAATGTGACTGAATAGTCGCTTAATTTTATATTTAAAATAAACTAATGTAACAAATCAACTGATTAGTATCTGAAAAGCAATATTTTTAGTTCAATATTTTAGTGCAACACTATTTATTTATACGTATTGAAGTAAAAAATCATCAGCACTTTGTTTTTCCAAGTTATTTTCATCATTGTAGGGGCGGGGAATAGTTACGTCACATTTCTACATAGTCTTTATCCTTATCGGTGCATTAGGTCCAGCGGTCTACAAGTTTACATATTCGCTGCAAGAAGAAGGTTTTCAGTTGGTCGTCCCTTTTTATTAATTCATAGTGTCTCACATTTATCGAGCCTCTTTGAGAGATCGAAAGAAATAATACTCAGGAGGGGCAAGATCTGGACATTGGGCAAGGTGTTTCAGCACCTCGAAATTCAAATGGGTAATGGTTTAAACTGTCTGTCCGGTCATGTGTGGGCGTGCAATGTTTAGCTACAACACTTTCTCCAACAATGGGCCTCGGTGTTTGGTACCAATTGCTAGCATCAAGGTTTTGACTTGTTGGACAGCAAGTTACTGTATCTTGCACCGTTGATTATACGCTCCTTTTCTAGATAGTCTTCCAGTATATACAATATAGGCCCTTGTGAGACCCAAAAATGTTTAGAATCACCTTTCTCACGAAAAGTTGAGCTATGACTTTCAACTTCGTTGGCTATCTTGGGTGTTTTTACTCGTACGTTGCTTTCTTGATTCTGGCTTATTCTAATATACCCAAGTAGTTTGCTCTAAGCATACGATGAATTTTAGCCCCTAGCACACCTTACGACCAGAGAAATAGGATCAATGCTCTTTGTTCATCCTTGGCGTACACTGCTAGCAGAGTGATCACGTTTACACGTCTTCTTCATGTGGAGACAGAACTCCCCTCCGAATCACCCAAATAACGGACATAATGGATTATACATTGAAGTCTAGTGAGATCATCGAAAAGAAAAAATAGCGACGCGGTATGTGTCCCAACGGGCGATTGGAGATTCGGTTTCTCTACGACACTCGTCGCACCATTCGCAACCTACGTCCAATCGTAGGTCGTCCACCCTAAAGTCTTCCGCCATCAGCATTGGTTAAGTGGTTCAGTGGCGAGACCAAAGGAGTTTTTTAGGCATAGCTCTATGTGGGGCCAGCACACGAGAGTCTCAGGAACCCTAGTATAACTGTCGATGATCTCCGTTATTCCGGTTGGTAGGACTACTTTCTTTCATTCTTGGATTCCGTCACCACATCTCCAGAGGGCCCCGATTTCGCCATACGTAAACGTACAGATGAAACTGCCGTTACTTGGACGGAGATACAAGTCACCCTTAAACCGTAGGGTTCCGTCCCGATCTACTACGGGTCTTCTTACGACAAATTTGTATTGCAAAAAGTATGACTATAAAATAGAGTTCCTGTTGATTAAAATTTTATACGGATATGAGTTTTAAAACATTTTTATAGAGCTCCCTTAAAGCAAAGAAATAAATTTCACATCTGTATCATATTCTTATTATATATTTATACTTTAAAAAATCTCTTAAAAAATCGTGTTTTATTACAAGATCAATTTACTTCATAAAACTTAATACAATAAGGTATGCTCAAATGCATATATTTTAAGGTTTTAGATTTGTTATTTCATCTACTATGTGTTATTTATAGAGTTTAGTATGTATTATTATGAGTACTATGTATTATTTATAGAGTTTTAAAAGAAAAAATAATGTGTTACTTTACTAAACAAATTTCTTAGAATTTCGAACAGCGTTTGCTCGCTTTGTGGCTTGTGATGGAATAAATCTTCAAACCTGAGATATATATTATTTTCTAGACAAATTTATCATATTTAATGCATCTAAAATTTCTCCTACGAGTTCATATTTCATAAAATATTAATTGGTATTAAAGTTTTAGTATTGGAATATCGAAACTTAATGTTGTAGTGATTTATTTCCAACTCGTAAAATATTAATGATTTTATGGAGACTGCTTTCAAAATATAAATAAATAAATACATATAAATATATATACACTACCCTACAAAAATGGACCGGACGACAGCGGTTTTGCATAAAACTTGCATACTTGTTTGGGGGTGCTTTTTGTCGTATGGCCTAGACATGTTGTTCCTGGTAAATTGAACGCAGACGCCTACATGAACATTTTGAACCACCAGGTCCTTCTTATGCTCTGGCAATTTTATGGATTGGACGAACATTACTTCCAGGGCGACAACGCTTCATGTCATGTTCCGCCTCTGTCAAGCGGTTGTATCAAGATATGGATGTAAAACGTCTTCTTGGCCTGCTCAGAGTTCCGACCTAAGCCCCATAGTACATTTGTGGGACGAGTTAGAGCGATACTTACGGACAAGGGAACCACGTCCGAAATCTACTGCTGAGCTAGCGACATTCTTGCAGAAGGAATGGACACAAATACCCATACCTTTGTATATGTGAACATTAACGGCTTCCGAATCGTTAAAGTTCAAAATTTTGTTTCCCTCATTTCCTTTGCTATACCTTCCCCCTCTCTCTCCACTTTTAGTTTTAGTTTGGTTTCACCAGCGTCTTGTCGTCGCCGGTTGTTTTTATTTCTCATGATTTGCGTAGCACAAATTCGTTTCTGCCTGTTAGCGCATGCATTTGTGTCGTGATTTTTTTTAAAGCAAATAAATTTACCTCCTAGTATACAAGCAAGCAAGCACCGAATTGGTGAGTAAAATGAAGAAAATTTTTAGCAAACCTCTTTAGCGAAGATTTAAAATATAATAGTGTTTTAATGACAAAACGAAAGTACGATTCCATAATTGAAGATGTAAAGCGAATAAAAGTTTCCAAGAAAAAAGAATCATCTCGAGATTATCGAATAATTCAAAGGTATGATGTGTTGACTGTACGTTCCTGCTGTTCCAGCAAAGATCTTATTTTCACTTTAACGAGTACCTAGTAGGTAATGTGCAGATAATCTAGGTAATTTGATAAATGGAAACAACTGTGGGCACTTTAACGGATCACCCTAGTTAATATGAATATTACCTAGACAATCTGTAGAATAACTAATTACTGGATATATATATAAAATGCCTCAAAATCCTGACGATTCTATGACACTTACAGCAATGAGATGTGACACACAGGTAGTCCGAATTTTTTGTAATTTTTGTGCCGCGGCGAATTTTAAAATTCAATCTAGAACATTTTTATATAAATTTAATTTTTATTGTTTTCTTTGGAATGACAACTGCTTAAAGATATGACTAATTCTAAATTTATTTTTCCCGTTTCCGTTTTCATTTTGCACAAAGGAATGATTTTCCAGCAGAGGACAAAAAAAAATGTTTGACTTTAGCTGTGTACATCTTTTTTTTTTCTATCTCCTAGACCATTAAAGATAAAGTAAACATTTCAACGGATTTGAAATCTGCGGAAATCTGCACTTTACATCGATACCTAAAAATATGATTTTCTTTTAATAAATAATTTTTAAATTGAATATATCTTCAACAGATTTGAAATCTGCGGAAAATTTTAGACCAGATTAAAACCCTACACCACGGGCACGGGCAACGCCGGGCTAGCCACGCAGTGGCTAGTATATATATATATGTAATATTAAAAAATGATTCGTGAGAAAATTGCTTAGAGGTTGGCTTCACGTGCCTTTTACAGTTTCGCAGCCCATTGCATCAGAAGTAATTAATTTTTGCAAGCTAAGCTAAATTCATCTTCCCACGCCGTGATCCATCTGTTCCCGTCTATTTCCTATAATAAAATGTCCCATCAAATGATACCATATAAGGCAATGAAATCTGTCTGTGTATTGCTGATGAAGGAACAATTAATTTGTTGATACGCAACTTGTAACTTTGCTGCGCCATCTCTTGTAGCACTCGAATCATGACTGTGGTCTAATAAAGACGTCTTTTTCATTGCTCTCTATCGTGCTTGCATTTTATCAGTAACTTAGTAGTGAGACTTGTAAGAAAGTCGTCATATATATATATATATATATATATATATATATATATATATATATATATATATATATATATATATATATATATATATATTTATATATATTCTAGTTTCACCTAGAAGGTATTGTCAGTATGCGAAATTGGTAAAGTGCTTATGAATGAGTAAATGATTAAAATTAATGATTAACTGAAATATGCAAATGGCTTCCATTATTCCCAATGCAGCATGCCAAGCTCTTGGGTTGTGAGTTATACAGGCTCTTTATAAAGTCCTGCTACTGTCCATCCCATTCCGCTTGAACCTTGTTACGTAGTTACAGCATATTACGCGGTACGAGTGGAGTGGTGATATCTTGTCCAGTGGCATCCAATACATTCTCAATCGGGAACCGGTCCAATGAGTATGCCGGCCATGGTAAGATATCGTTGCTTCATAAACGATGTCTTGAGACGGTCGAGCATTGTCTTCTTGATAAAGCCGGTGTACCTGGGAGTTCAGGAATGTGAACGTAACTGGCTGAACAATTTTTTGTACGTTACGCTGGCCTGTTAAAGAGCCCGTTACGAAAACCAAAGGTTATTTGGCATTATACCCAATTGCACCCCACACCATGACACCATGTCTTCTGGACGTATGATGCTTCACAACAAAACGTGAATCTTAGCTCTGACTACGTTGCCTCCACACATGAATTCGATTGTCGTCTCTACCCAGACACAGAAGCGGTATTCCTCAATGCAGTCCATTCGATGCCATTCGACGGCCCATGTTCGTCTGGCAAGACATGATTCCAGTCTTTGATGGCAATGCAATGCTATTAAATGAAGTCGTCGTAACGTTCTACGTGAGTTTAGTCCAACGTCGTGAAGCTGTCGACAAATGGTGCCATCACTGACTAGATGATCGAGAACGTCCCTGCGCGTAACTCATACTCAAACGATTCTGAAAATTTGATCAATCGCAATTTCAAGTCATCATGCCACTTATTATACATGATGCCCTTTTAAAATTTTCAATTCGGGCTAACCAATATCTTTTTTACAGAAAAAATTGTAATATAAGATTAATTTATTGCTTAATAATATTTATTTATAAAGCTGTGTTGGCGTTGTTTGTCTGCTCTGAATACAATTCTACTCTGCTTGTCCAATACACACGAAATGTGTGACACTTATGCTTTAGAGTCTTACAGGAACCATAGGTTATATATTAACCCTCTTCTTGAGAGGAGATTTATTCTGGGTCTGTAGAGGGACTAAAGATAGTTGAAAAGCCAAATCCGAATAACGTTGAATATAATAAACGTAATAACCGAATAACGACGACTGTTTAACCAACTCACACAAAATTTGGTACACTTATGCTTTATAATGAATAATGCTGGGTATACTGGTTATATATTAACCCTGTTTGATTTGTATCGAGTCTACAGATGGGCCTAATCCAACTGGAAATCCAGAAGAGGAATAACATTGAGAGTAACATTTCAATCAATTATAAATAATTCAACCAGAGCTACCCAGCACGATTCTACTAGTGGCGTAATCTTAACTGTAACCTTAAACATTTTAAACAATTACGCAAGAAATAAGGAAATGGTAACTCGTAATAAATTATTAGCATTTTAAACAGAATAAAATATGTTTTTTATTTTTATATCCGAACCTAAGTTTGCTCAATGGTTTGATTAAAAAAAGAATTGAAAATTGAAATTGAATACTTATCTTCAAATTTTTTTATCAATAAATAGTACTCCGTTTCTAGTAGATAATTGCTTTTAAAAAGAGGTTGGATTTGGTTTGCCACTCTACGGTCAGATTTTGCTGCACGAGAGAGTTAGACTAAACGAAGTCTTTAAACATTTTCATATGTTACATGCTGTAGCACGTTGGTTCTACTTATTTTACGAACCGACAAGCAATTTCTGGTTGCTATGTTCCTCAATTTAATACGATGTAAACATTTATCTAATTACCCTTTATTAAGATAAAGAGAAATTTTGTCGAGTAACAATCTTAAACGAAATACTGAAATAATTTTAGAAGAGACTCGGGGTAAAATTTAGAAAAGAGCACTTAAAAAATGTATTGTATTTTACAATAGTTTTAACTGTGCCTCATAATTTAGATGTTTTAAGTGCATATCTACATACGTTATCCATCCTCTAATATATGTGATTCAGATTTTAAGTATGGCAAATTTTGAATGGGTTGTATACGTAAAAAATAAAAGCATTATGAAAAATAATGACCATCTTGCACTTTCGAGTACATTTTTATACTTTAATGAGTACAATTATGAGATTTTAGATATAATTTGGATATTCATGCAATATACTTGCGATGATTTACTTTTTGTGTTTTTCTTTTTCATGAGTATACTGCCAAAGTATAACACATACGGAAAATACAACAGAGTACTTACATTCAATACTCTGAGCATTATCGATATTTGTGAGTAGTATCAAGTTGCTTATAATCCGCAACATACTCAATTAATAAGTTACATAATTTTAAAGAATATGAGGATTCTATCAACCTTTAGAAACATTAATTATAAATATTTGGAGCGATTATATATATATATATATATATCGACGCACCATGATGGAGATGTCCGATTGCGATAAAATTAGTGGATATGAAGAACACACATAGAAAAACAAATGATTAAAATTTCAGAACAATTGCATGATTTTTTTCAGAGTTTGACAGTTACAAAGGAAGGAAGTCAATAAGGCGTTGGTTCACTTCTAGCCTGGATGCAAGCTGTCACCCGGCGTGGTATAGACTGAAAAAGTTCGCGGATGGTGTCCTGCGGAATTTCTTACCAAATCGTCTTGAACTGTCGGGCTAAATACTCAACATTTAAGGATGGTTGCAATCGTTTTCCCATAACGTCTTAAATGTGCTCTATGGGAGAGAGATCAGGATACCTAGCTGGTCAAGCAAGTGTTGAGAAAGCTTGAAGACCATTCATAGCAACACGTGCCGTGTGCAGCCGTGCATTATCTTGTTGAAAAGTAAGTCCGGAGTGTCGCAAAAGGAACGGTAACACAATTGGTCGTAGAATGTCGTCTACGTGCCTCTGTGCTGTAAGTGTGCTAGAAATGACTACCAAAGGGGTCCGGCTATCAAAGGAGATGGCACCCCAGACCTTAACAACCTGTTGTGGGCATGTGTGGCGTGCGATAGTAAGTGCAGGATCCCCACGTTGCCCTTCAGAAACGCCTGCGGTTGTCGTCAGGTCAGTTGGAAACGGGACTCGTCACTAAAGACTATACGTCCCTAGTCAGCGCCGTTCCTAGTTGATCGAGCCCGGCACCACTGTATTTCTGTGCACTTTTTTGGTGCGTCGATGTTTTTGTTATAGTGTGTAAAATCCTTTGCAAGTATTTCATTGCTATTTTCCTTAGAATAGAGTCCGTTAGAAATGTTATTTTAGTCCTTTCCTAAGTCCTTTTCATTCCTTGGAAAATATTATTTTAATAATTTTTTTAGAATATAATCTTTTGAAAATATTCTACTGTTGATGTCCTCATAATAGCGTCCTTTCGAAAGGATTTATTGGTGAAGAAGGTCAAAGCAAGATTTAGCAAGATTGTATTGCATATTTCCTTAGAATGGGATCATACTATTTCCCCTTTCCTTGGAATATAAACATTTGGAAGTATTATATTTCACTAATCCTTGGAATACAATTATTTGTAATTATTGTTTTATCACCTTTGATTAGAATAGAATCCTTTGAAATTAGTATATTTCTTTTTATTTTAGAATAAAGTCTTTTGGAATAATATTATTTCTTCTTTCATTAGTATATAATGCCTCGTAATTATTACATTTCTGCTGTGTTTGAATAGAACTACATGGAATTATTTTATTTATCTTTAAACGAATTTTTTTTTGACTCATTAGAATAAAATACTTTGGACTTGTATTATTTCTGTTTCCTTAGAATAAAATTCTTTGTAGTTAGTATATTTTTCTTTCTTTGGCTTTTCCTATGAAAAAAAAAAGGAACGATTCACAATTGCGTCAAACAGTATCTTTCTAGCTCCTGCGCACACATTCAACGACATTGCAAACACATTTAACGACAAGAAAATATTTATTTTGATACAACCTAACACCCTCCAAAATTCGGCAAGGAAATTTTGAATTACCCTGAATACATAAAGGAACTATGGCCTTGCCCTAAAAATAATTTCACCAAGAAGCAACATAACACTTCTCATTCATATTGCATTCTCAAAGCTTACAAAAAACCCACCGAAACCTTTGGTAGAGCAAAATTCGAAGTCTATTTCTTACATTTCAATGCACCTCACAAAGAAAACGCACACACCAAGATTCCTTGACTATACTCTGTATCTGAATAATTCAAACCGTGCTCCGCACTAATAAATTGCGATGTTAAACTTTTCAAAATTCATTTCATCCCATCTCATTGTTTGGTAGCGTTTGTATTCACTCCGGACGAAGAAATTGACTTCGTTTTCTTCCAGAAGTGATTTCGAAAGTGTAGATAAATTTATTCAAAGGGAAGCTCTGTGAATTCTTTCTCGTATAAAAGAGACACCAGTAGAATGCTTCGATTTTCTTCTGCTTCGAATCACGGTCTTTTCTGATACTTCCTAATCCAAACAAATGACTCATTGCTTGGTAGAGATGTTCAACGATCCCAAAAATGCATCCATTATTAACAAACTGAATTTCCATGTTCTTTGCACTTTAGATGAGTTGAAAATAAGGATTAACTCTACGAGTGGTGGTAACCCACCAGCAGGGTTAATAACTAAATACCCACATATTTTTCTGAAAGAATCCTAGGAAAGATTATACTAGTCAAGAATGTCGAAACTCGTTAGTGGTCATGCAGGGAAAGCTGAAAAAAATATAATAATGGAGATGAAATTTAACACATGTTATTCGCCGTGAAATTTTTTCTTGCTGTTTTCCGTTAAAATTCTTTGGATAGCGAGAGCAAAAGCTTGGAGATCCTGAAATTGTCGTTTTTATCGGGCGTTCTAATTTATATTTTTAAATAAAAGCTTATCTGCTCTGATTTTCGAATTGTTCTGGTAAAACGAAGGAATATAAGCATGAGAACCTTTGAGTGGGCTAAAACGTTTTTTGAAGCATTTACATTTCCAGATACAGTGGACTCACGTTTTTAAGAATCTGTAATTTACGAACAGCACAGTTTTACGAACTATATCCCGAACAGTATCTCCTAGTAATAATGTTAATTTCTCTACCGACTTACGAATCAAAATTACACATTCTCTCTTTTTTACGAACTCATTTTCCTGACTTTCTTTGCATTGGTTTCTTTTAGACAGGAAAAATTTGACAGCAAAGTATGAAATTTCTTCAGACTGTGGTTAGACTTCGTTCCTTCCAAGTTAGTAAAGGGGTCGGAGGGAAGGAATGAACGATACCGATCTCAATGCTGATGAAGCCTTGATCCAGGAGCTTCGTCGAAGGGATCTTCAAGTTCCTGAAAGCCTTACATTTCATAATTTTCTGACTGTGGATGAGAATATTGAAGCATTCACAGAAGAAATTCCGTATGATGAAATCATCAATCAGGTGTTGAACGGGAATGTCGAAGAACAATCCGAAGGTGAAGAATGCGTGGAGGTCATCCGAAGGTCAACTATCAAAGAAGCCACAGTATGGCCGTCAGGACTACCTCGGTTCTTTAAAGCAGGTGACAATTTTTAGATCCATTATAGCATCAACTCTATGCAATCGTATGTTTACCTAAGTGCTATAATGAAGCAAACGAAGGTAGTTGATTGTTTTGAATCGCTAATGAATAGAGGTTAGGGTAAGTTGCATTTTTTTTCAATCACATTCCCATCATCGAACTTTCGATTTTACGAACTATTTTTTCGGTCCCCATGAGTTCGTAAAAACGCGAATCCACTGTACCTTAATGCAAAATATTTTAAATTTTCCACTGCAATAATTTTTTCTTAACTTTAAATCTGTGTATATTGCAGCATACTAAACTCATTTTGATCACGAATGCCATAAATATATCTCATGCTTTTTTAATATTTTCAAATAGGGTTTCTGAATACAGGATTTAAAATTTAAATGAGACGATTGTGTGATGTAAATATGATTGTTAATCATTACTTTTAACTCACGAGTTTAAGCTAAATTTGCTAAGCAGAAAGTGGTTAAGCAAACTTTAAACTTCCGATAAAAATGACTCATTGCTGGTTTTTGGACTAATATGATGAATGAAGAAAACAGAAAGTCTACCGCCACCAATATTTAGCTTGATCGATAATACCTCTCATTCGTATTGCTCATTGAAATTCAAAACATTCGACAGTTATAAGAAACTGCACATTGTAAGAAAAAGTACTGTCATTTGACACAATTTTCACATACACTCTCAACATACTAATACAACCGAATTTAATTATGCCCCAGTATTCAACATTAAATTGCAAAATCAGTTTTATTCTAAATGTCTTTCAATTGGATTTTCCCCAAAATTGAAAAAACTTCCCTTTAAATTATCGAGACTTCGATGGAACCCAAAAACATAAAAAGACAAGACACTTCAAATACGAACTAATCATCAGAATTTTTTAGTTAGAAATGTTTAATAACAATCATCCCACTGGAGAATACTTTTAGTAAAATGGGTTTTATTTTAGCTCAAGAAAGAGTCTTTCCTGAGAAATGCAAAGCGAATATTTATATTTCGTTAAAAATAAAAATCCATGCACTTTATCGTGATAAGTGCTAATAATTCAAAAAAGATATTAAATTCAAAAGAAAGAAACTCGCTTTTGGCAACAGAAGCCGTGTCTATTTTCCGACACTTGGAAAGCGAATTCAAATCATGCGAAATACTTTCGAGAATTCTAAGCTTTTGCTTCTTCATTTTTTTAAGTTATTTTTTCGCACTCGAAATAGGTTCATATAAGCGGAACAGCTGGTTTTGTTTCGCAGAAATTTTCTTCGCTAAAATTCAATTTTCGGATTAGAGTCCGGTGAATAATACTAGAAACAAAATAAAAAAATAATAATTGAGATGAAATTTAACACATGTTGTTCACCGGGAAAGTTTTTGTTACGGTTTTCCGTTAAAATTCTTTGGATGGCAAGAGCAAAGGCTTGGAGGTCCTGAAACAGCCGTTTTTATCATGCGAGCGTTCTAATTTATATTTTTTAATAAAAACTTATCTGCTCTGATTTTAGGAATTGTTCTTATAAAATTCGGTTCTTGAAAATAGTTTAAACTTATCTTATTTTTGCGCAAGCCTTACAATTACATAAGCATGTTTTGGATTATGAATGCAATATTTTGAAGTACGAGGATTTCGACTACATGATCTTAGTAGGATGTATTTTTAGGAAAAAGTATTATCCCGTTTGTCCAAAATTAAGTATCACATTTAACACAAGAATTTTGTTTCTGAAATAGTTGAAAAATTAAAAAAAAAAAAAAACGAAAAGGAAGATATTTAATCGTAATTTAAAAAGTTTATTTTTCTAGCATGGCAAATATAACATTTTAAAAGTGTTTGACTTTTAATATAACTTCAGGATTTTAATTAATACTACTTGGAAGGCAACTTCTAAGTAGGGATGCGACATCGATGTCGATGTTTTCAAAACATCGATGTTTCTAACTTCGATGTATTGGAGCCGATGTTTTTGTAATATCGATGTTTATACTTGCCGATGTTATATTTTTAAATGAAAAAAGTATCGTAATAAAAATTTAAAAAATAACCAAGTAGCATAGTTTTCAAATTAAGCAAATTGAACATAATTTTTGACCAAAGGGGCCAAGTTTGAAGGGTCTGAAAAGTACGGATGCGACATCGATGTCGATGTTTTCTAAACATTGATATTTTATAAAAAATATCGATGTATTGGAGTCAATGTCGCATTGATGCGACATTGACTGATCAGTAACCAGTTTGAAGAAATGGGGGGGGAGTTTAAATACACTGAATTTTAAAAACATCGATGGTTTGGGATCGATGTATTATCAACATCGATGTTTTAATTTTGAACACTGATGCTTTGCTGTCGATGTCGCATCACTTGTTGTAAAACCAGTTTTAAGAAATGGGAAAAAAGTTTAAATTCACTGAATTTTAAAAATATCGATGGTTTGGGGGCGATGTGTTATCAACATCGATGTTTTAATTTTGAACACCGATGTTTTGCTGTCGATGTCGCATCACTAGTTGTTAAACCATTTTTAAGAAATGGGGAAAAAAGTTTAAATACAATGAATTTTAAAAACATCGATGTTTTTGAGGCGATTTATTATCAACATCGATGATTTAATTTTGAACATCTATGTTTTGCTGTCGATATCGCATCTCTACTTCAAAGTATGAGTTTTCTTTTTAATATGAATCTCATTTTGTATTGCTTCCTGATGACATCATTAGAATTTCCCTATATGTTCACGTTGTTAGAAAACGTTTTTTTTCCACATTTTTTGAATGTTGAAAGAATTTTATTCCTCTTTTTTATGGTATAGGTCAATTCAAAATTGAATAAATACAATTATCAATCGAAAAAAATATGTGCAAATGTGACACTATTATGGACAGTAGTCTGGAATTGATCTCTTTCTAATATAAATAGTATAACAGTTTATCTAATAGTGACAGTTATTTTTGGACAGATGGTATGTATGGATCTCATTTTGACATAAATAATATAACCGTTTAATTAAATGTTACACTTATTTTGTGGGGACACAAGGTACGCATTGCTCTATTTCGGCATATAGTATAGCAGTTCAATTAAATGTGACATTTATTTTAGGACAAATGGTATACGTATTGCTCTCTCTCTCTCTCTTCGTCTTTGACATAAATAATATGATAATTTAATTAAATGCGACTCTGTTGGGAATTTATGGCACACGGGGTATATTTGGCCTACTCTGCTAAAAGCAATACAAACAATGTCAAATAATAGACATATACATACAAGGAAAGTTCAACTGACACAGAAGTGAGGAATGAACACAGGAGGAGGAATTGAACCTAATATGAATGGAAACTACAGCTCCTACAACTCGCAAGTTTCTAATGCATTAAGCACACTTGGACCCAGGGGTATTTTGTGGCACTGTGAATTGGTGTTGAACTTACAGGTTGGTTGGTAGTTGCATAAGATCCGAGAGTAGTATAATAGTTTATGGTAAATTTTTAGTTTACAATTAATTTGATTACAAAAATTTATTTGTAGGACGAATAAACTACTAAATATGTTCATGCCTTTGATAACTCTATAGTAAAATGTTCAACATCTGCACTCTATTAATTAAATAAATTAGCTATCTTATAATGCTATATATTTGACAACATAGCGAAATATTTTTACATGTGTTCTAAGGGATATGTAATATTTGCTCAAGGTATTTCCTGTCAATCTAAATAACGGTGGCAGAAGTGTTTATACTGACATATCTCTTTCGAGTTTGCATTCTGAGAGTGACGTCATTGGGTCTGTTTTTTCGAATACGACCCCCTACCTTTAGCCCTTCGCCAATAAAAATTCCAAAAATAAAGTACGAACCGATACGAGATACTTGGTTAACACAAAATATATTTAACGCCAACGTTGCTAAAACTGCGACTAACTATATTTTAAGGTTACTCCGATATGCATCGTGGGAGAGTATTTGGACCGCAGAAGCAAAATCATCGCCAAACGTCTAGCTTGCTCATCTACACTGAAAGCCTATCATACGAATTCAATTACTATTATAACTTTGTGGAAACGGTAACCCGGTTGAAGAAGTAAAGAAACATAAACCATAGGGTTGCGATTTCGAATCCACCCAAAGACCATCCCTGGTACACGTTAAATCTAACGCGGCTTCAAATGTCCTCACGTTGACGTGGTGTAAAACTTTACAGAGTGGGGTGCCAGCTGATGTATGACATCGTACTCTGACCGTGGATTAAAATTACTTGGGGTTGCCCTCGGATCTTTCCCTTAGGATTGATTCCGGACTGACATTAATACCCCGTTGTGTTCCTTCATTGCGAAATTAATTAAAATACCTACCTACCTATAATAATATTTTACTTTTGTTAGTATTATCATAGTGGCTTACAGTTATTATAACGTATACACTACACAAATATATATGGACCGGATGCCAGCGGTTTTGCATAAAATCAGACTAATTTTTTGGGAGAGTTTGTAGTGGTACGGCCTGTGACCTTTGCACTTTGTTCCTGGTAAATTGAACGCCAACGCCTACATGAACATATTGGACAATCAGGTTCTTCCTACGCTCTGGCAATTTTATGGAACAGACTAATGTTACTTCCAGGACGACAACGGTCCATGTCATGTGGCAGCCTCTGTCAAGCAGTGGTATCAATATATGGATGTAAAATGTCTTCCCTGGCCTGCTCAGAGTCCCGATCTAAACCCCATAGAACAATTGTGGGACGAGTTAGAGCGACACTTACGGACCAGTGAACCACGTCCGAAATCTACAGCTGAGCTACATTCTTGCAGCAGGAATGGACACAAATACCCATAGCTGTGTATCAAATCCTTGTTGAAGGTATGCCCAGAAGGGATGCTAGTGTAATTGCAGCACCTAGAGGACCATCCCCCTGTTAAAGCATATATTATTTCCCTTATATCATCACATCTTGCTGTCAGGTCCATTATTGTCGGGTAGTCTATGTGTTTTGGGGAAACTAATAAGATTGCATAAAAAGTCATTACATGTCATGTGGCAGCCTCTGTCAAGCAGTGGTATCAATATATGGATGTAAAATGTCTTCCCTGGCCTGCTCAGAGTCCCGATCTAAACCCCATAGAACAATTGTGGGACGAGTTAGAGCGACACTTACGGACCAGTGAACCACGTCCGAAATCTACAGCTGAGCTACATTCTTGCAGCAGGAATGGACACAAATACCCATAGCTGTGTATCAAATCCTTGTTGAAGGTATGCCCAGAAGGGATGCTAGTGTAATTGCAGCACCTGGAGGACCATCCCCCTGTTAAAGCATATATTATTTCCCTTATATCATCACATCTTGCTGTCAGGTCCATTAATGTCGGGTAGTCTATGTGTTTTGGGGAAACTAATAAGATTGCATAAAAAGTCATTACATAAGCACAGCAAAATTAAGAATAATTGATATTCATCAATTTAATTTTTTAAACGAGAATGCATTTTGTAATAAATCCAATAAAAATACCACGTTACAGCAAAACGATATAATTTTCTTATTTCCCCGCTTATAATTATAACGTCTTTTCAGTTGGCCTTATCTAACGAAACCCCAAAACTTGCTTAATTTATCAACGTACCTTATCCTTAAACTGGATGATCAAATCCAGTTTGTGGAGCACCTGAAAAAAGCAAATGGAAATTTTGCGATGCCTTTTATTCGTGATAAAAGTAAATGTGCCGTTAAATTACCTCCTTAAACAGAATTTTTTCTTGCATTACGCTGTGTAAATATGCATAGAAAAGATTTAATCTCTAATGCTGAAGACAATGTATAATAACTCTGGATCCCACACGAAAATAATGTATAATAACCAATTATAGCAGAGAAAATGCGATGCTTCTTAGGTAAGGTCTAAATTCTTTTGAAAGGTTCACCTTCAATATGATCTAACTATAGGTTAAAGAGATTTACAGTTTTCTACATAAAGGAACGTACCTGTTATACATAAGTGCAAGCGAATTTATTATCTTGGAACGGAAGTAGAAAGTACTGAATTCTTATCTTATAAAAGAGAGTAATCGGTCAGAAGGGCTTATGGGAATAGCTATGGTCATACATTGTTTTCTTTTATTGAATAACGGGTATTTTTTCCATCGAAAAATAAAGTTTTTGTGCAGTGTTGTTGACATTTCGATACACACAGGACGTCTTTGCAAGTATGAAATAGAAATAAAAGTATTGTAACCATCTGTTGCGCAATAAGAAAGAAATGCTTCATGGCCTTGTATTTCGGATAAATTGGTCGACATTTCTTTGTCTTATAACTACGAATTTATTGGATAATTATATTCTACGGATATATATATATATATATATATATATTGGCGATCAAAAGATCAATATTCTTTGCAGTAACTGTGCACTAAGTAATTAAAACTACTGTCTAATTGAGAAAAAAATAATTTTTTTGAATAAATATTCTGTTGAATATTCTATACTGTTCATAGGTTTGACCAGAACTGTACTGTTTAGCACAATAAACAAAATGTCAACAAATATAATTATGCTAACAAAAATTACTGATTCAAATTAAAGGTAATTGTGCTTAGTTACATTTATCAAGGAAAAAAGTGCTATTTTGAGTCTAAATCTTCAAAAAATATCCACGTCACACTTTTATCATAGTATTGTATGCTCTAGGCATTTTAACAAGTATTGTATCTATATTAACCGGTTGTGTTCTGTTTACAATCTTAAAGTAGAACTTACCACTGACTGAGTTACGTTCAAAAGATTTTGGACTTACTGATCAAGTTCATCACAAAGTAACTATCGCATTCAGATAGAGACTATGGTGTGATAGCCAGAGCATAATTTTAAGTTCTCAAGTGTCTTTTTTTTTTTTGCAATATACTTTGCAATTTACAAAACTTAGAATATTTCCGGTCATTGTCTTCCTAGAAAACAAATCCACAACCTTTCAGAGGCTTACCACATGATAATGCTTGCTGGTTGGAAAATGTTATGCTAGCCAAGTAAGTTCATAATACGAATGAATTTGATCAATTTACTCACTGCCTTGCCTTATAAACAGTTGCCACACTATCGCACAAGCGTCTTCTTGCTTGGCGGTGGGGGCTATGAACTGTAGATGCATCTATTTTCACATGGTATCTGCGGACAAACTCCCTTCTATCTTTGCCAAACAGTTCGACTTTGGTTTTATCTGTCAGTCATTAGATCATAATAAAAAAGATCTTAATAGACGAGCTATCTCATCGATAGAAGAAAACTGGCCGGATCATATGTCGTGATCATCAAAACAACGGCAGATTCATTATGTGATCTCTTATCACGATGACCAGATTTCTCGCCATTATCAAATATTGTAATATCATGGCGATGATATACCTCGTTATCATGATACCGGATATCTCATAAAAATTGACAATCTCACGATACGAAGTGCCTCATCATAAAAAATCGATAATGTCATGATACGAGATATTGGATCATAAAAAAAATTGACAATATCAGGATTCGAGGTACCTCATCATAAAAAAGACGACAGTATCATGATGACAAAATATTTCGACATCCTAATAAGAAGTATCCTGTCATCAACAAAAATTCACAGTATCATGATACGAGACATCTAATCATAAAAAAAGTCTGCAATATCATAATACGAGATATCGCATCATAAAAACTCAACAAAACTGTGATGAAAGAGACGGAAATATCATGATGACGAGATTTGACCAATTTTCCTGATGACGAGCTACCTCATCATCAACAAAATTTGTCAGATCTTTATCCAGAAGATATCTCGTGGAAACAATTTGGAGGACTGAGAAATCAAGCAACATATTTTCATAGAAAGTCCCTAGGTGATCACAGCTCGAACAAAAATTCTTTCTCATCACACGAAACAATCACAGATCAAAGGACGTCGGGAAAACAGTTTTCCGGGAGGTAGTCTTTCAAAACCTCCTCCACACGCTCTTACGCTAAGAAATAAGAAACACTCTCACGATTTATGCCTCAGGTACACAGACCATCTAGGTAATAAGGAGGTTTGAATCCGATGCAGGTTGCAGCAAACCCTCACTTATACCTAATGGCAAAGAAGATAAAAAGTCCAGGGAGTAAGAGGTCATGAAGGGTACAAGACGGAGGATCATTAGGCGACTGATGGGGGAGTGATAGATGAGACTACATTGCCAGACATGTTAAAAGTAAAATAAACACGGGCCATACTTAATAAAAGCGTAACGGTGTTGGATCTGCAACGGGCAAAACGTTGAAGATGGACGTTACAAAGCGTCTGCAAGAACATGTTATGGATGTATGATCTGTAATAGTTCTGGAATATCAAGGATATCTTTAGAAGTGTGCCATTAAATGATGTTATTCAAATTTATGAGACAGACACTAACACTGACCCAAAAAGGAATGGAACTCAGACTGAATGAAGTTGTGAGTGATGTCAGTGATTAATGTTTCAAGAATATAGACATATGGATAGATTAACCACAAATATTTTCCTTTTCACTTTTTGAACATTGTAGAAAAGAAAATACATTTCACAAGAAAGGGAAGTCAGAGTGAGATAAAGTTGTGAATGATGTCAAAACGAGGAATTGTGTTATCTTCAAGAATATATAGATTTGAATAATTAACCACATCAATTTATTGCTATATTCCTGATCATTGAAGAAAATAAAATACACTTAAGTTATACACATATGCACTAGCAATTACGAAAATCAACCAGAATATGGGTTTTTTATTGCTACAAAAAGTTTCGAACTCCTTAATTTTCATACAATACCAAGATGTTGAAAATATTAGGAATATTTTTCTAGATTTAAGGGTCTGAAAGAGGATTCTAATTTTCAAGAACATGTAAGAACATTTTAAAGTCAAAATATTTAAAAAATCTAGTGTATACGTACATTGTTAGGTTTTATCATTCACGAGCTATAAACAGAAATTAGACTTATAATTTGAAAATATTAGTCCAATATTCGTGTTCTTTTATTCAAAAACATATAAATAGGAATAAATTAATCTGAGGAGCATATAATATATCTTAAACTGTGTAGATAAGAAACGATATGCATGTGTTTTTTATCATAAATTAAATCAGAAATTAAACTGATAGTTTTTAAATATTTTAGTTAAGTGTATAGAGTTATTAAGGAATTTTTTTAAAAATTAGTATCGCGCGCGCGCGCGCGAATCAATATAAAGTCCTGTAAACAATGAAGATTTGAAACGATATTTATTTTTTCTATCATTCACAAGTAAAAACAGAAAATTAAATTATCATTTGCAACTAATTCACTTGAGTGCATGATTGGGAATTTTAGGGTAAACAAACAAACCACCGGAAGACGAGGATTTTACTTCCGGTTAGACCAAGCTTTCGTTCGGTAGATAACGGAGTTACATTAAAATGTAGACATTTGACGTCACTTCCGCAATAAGAACAGGAAACACTTTCTACCACAAAAACACTTGGGTCATATATATTCAGCTCTGCTGAAAGTTTCTTATTGTGGTTTTCCAGTTTGTAACGATTTTCAAAATAGCCATTCGTTTGAATACTTTGATAAAGTATGCAGGAAGTGAAAATTTTGCCTTTCTAGTTGGTTATATCGTTTTGGTTTTATGGTGCATTTTTCACTAGCTGGACCAATCCCAAGACATGCAAGGCCTTACATATTGTTGTTAGAATTGCGGTACTTTCAAAAATCTCGATCACAGTAAATGATTTTAAAGATTAACTAATACTTCAAATTGGTTCAACATGTAGGATTGGAACAAATAAATATTTTATAACTTATAAAAATTAAATACAAATGACGCCCTAAATCCAATACAATATGCAATACTGAGTTAATTTTTAAGGGCCATATTTCTTACCGAGAACAATTCATAAAAATCGATTTTATAGTAAAAAGGATATAATGAAAGTAGAAAGTACTGAAATTAATTAAAATAATAAACTAAAGAAGATATAACTGGGTGTCTACAAAATTATTTTATTTCATAACTCACAGTCCGATATTACTTCACAACGCTTCTATAATTACGCATAACTGTTATTAAACTTCATATTCACTAATTTTATTAAGACATTTGATTATACTATTCTTTGTTTCTGTAAGGAAAAACTGTTCATATTGAAGAGGCGTAAACGCGAAGACGAATATGATAGTTAGACATAATTAAATTAATATTTCATTAAATTTCATTTTTGTCTTCCGTGCTCTGTAGTTGGCAATCGACCAGGAAACGAAATGCTGTGTTATAAATTGAAGGTTTTGCAGAATACGCATTACTTTTCAGGCTATGTTTTCAGTAAATAAAATGTTTTACATTAAATGGCAATGATAAATATGAAACCTGCTGACTTTTTAGGCAAAATTTTACGCGTTAATTTTTTTAATATAATGAAAGAAGCACTTAAAAAGAAAACTTTTTACGGTACTTTTGATAAACTTCCATATACTTCATTTAAAAATTTTTTAGTTACGTGGAAGACAGTCAACAGGGCAACTGATAAGTATGTATTACGTCCCACTGGAGTAACCAATTAACGTCGTACTGGAGCAACACTGCAGGCTATTGATGATAGTCGGGATGAATCCCAAAGTGAAAGAACCGAGAACAGCACCACGTAATTTTGAACTACCGTCGATGACGAGTTCACACCTTAGCTGAAAGTCGGCGTGGAGTGAAAGTTGGTTGAGTGGGATACCAGTTCAGAGAGATGGTGATCTCGTCATCTGGTCGTGGTTCAAAATGTCGAGGTGTCTCGGAACTTCAGGTGTTCTTCAGGCTTAATTCCTGTCCGTTTACCAATAGCCCATTTTGTTGTTCTAGTGTGACGTAAATTCAACTACCTGCCTATTTTAGAAAGGAATACTTTAGAAAACCTTTATTTCTCCTTTACTCAAAATAGAATGCTCTGGAGAGATTTTGTTGACCATTTCCTTAAAATATAGTCCTTTGGAAATACTCAATTGATGTATTAAATAGAAGATTCCTCTGGAAAATTTTTGTTGTTCCTTTCCTTTGAATGGGATTATTTACGAAACAATAATTAGTCATTACCTTGAAAAGAAAGCCCCTGTAGCCCTGTCGGAGGCGATGCAAATTCACAAACGTTAGGTTGCGTTATCGAAACTCGATCCGACCAAAGACTGTCTTCGACATAGTGGCTGGTGCACATTAAATCAATCGTTCAAAATCACAATGTGTTATCTTCGCAGCTATTTCTTCGGGATTGACCCCTACCATTCGGTCATAGCCCGTTATGTTGCAGCACGTACATTCAACTACCTGCCCACCTTAAAAAATAAGTAAGTTGATTACATTTAGACTCTTAAGATTAAAGTATAAACCGAAGAAAAAAATGAATGTTCTGAGATTCGGCTGAAAAATTCCAACGATCTTTACAGTACTTATGTTTTTGCTTTTACGGTTCCTCCTCAATCTAAAGTAACAGGAAGGAAGAACAATTTATCAACCGTATTTCCTCAAACTTGTCGCCGAATATTCGATGAAGAGAATTCGGCTTTGATTAATGGTGCTGGCATTTATTCACATACTTTTATAGAGGAGGAAATATTGGTTGGAGGGGGTTCTGAAGTAGAGAATGTTTGCTGTCTGCTCTTCTTCATTCGCGCTATGAAAAGGTTAAATATTAAAAGTATAAATCATTACTTTCAGGAATTTATTGTGTTGTGATTGTGTTATTGCAAGCTCTATGAAGACCGAACAAAAAGTGATGAATGCTGTCGATAAATATAAGTCTACCGGAAACATAGTTATCAAGATTGTATTGCTAAGGCTGAGGGATTTTAAAGTGAAGTGTTACTCTGTGTAACAGATTTTCAGATTTTTCATTTCATAACACACAAATTCATTACTCAAATTATGCGAAACACCAAATGAAATATTATTTGCTGATCTGAGAGAAAAAAAATGGGCTGAATTTCCATTAGATTACGGAAACTAATAATTATAAATTGTGTTATCATGGCACGCAAACTAATTACTAGAATTAAGCGGCGAACCAAAAATTTTTAGCGATCTGGCAAAACATTGGTATGAATTTTGTTAGTTTAAGAAATGTAATAACTCTTACCTACCAATTTTGCTTTACTGGCACTCAACTTATTGTAAAACTGTGCGTACGCGAAAAAACATATTTTTTGTTGATATTTATAGAAGGTATAATTTTGATTAATTTACGAAAAAAATCATTTCCAACTGATTTTGGCAAGTAAACAAATTATTTAATTTTTGTGGCGCACCAAACAATAATATTTTTTGGCCGATCTGACAAATAATGGGTGTAATATTTATATCTATGAAAAAAATTAATAATTATCTACACAATTCTTTCTATCATGCATTCTCCGATCAACCGATCTGGAGGTTAAGGTGTTAGCTTCTTGATCGGAAGGTTACTGGTTCGAATTAGGATCCGTGCATGGATGTTTGTAAGCGTATGGTGTAGAGTCGGTTGGTGCACCTTAAATCTGTCGTGGCCAAAAGTCCTCACGTCGGGTTGGTGTAGAAGTTTGAAGAGTGGGTTGTCAGCTCAGGTGTTGCCTCGTCACCTGACCGTGGTTCAAAATTACATGGTGTTGTCCTTGGAAATTTCACAGGGGAATGATCCCGGATCGTCGTCAATAGCCCGTTGTGTTATTCTAGTACGACGTTAAAGATGACAAATGGCCACAATTCTGTCATGCATTAAAATAGTTACTAAATATTTTACGGCATGCCAAAAATAAATTACATTTTTTTGCGATCTGATAAAATATATATGTTTTTCATTGATTATTTTACGAAAAATTATATTTGCCTTTAAGTTACGCTATCATAGCACACAAAACTCACACCAAATATATATCACATTTTCTATCGATCTGACAAAAAATAGGTACATACTTTTTCAGTTTAAGAAAATAATAATGCTTATCTGTTCTTTTAGGCTATCATGCAACGCAAAGTAATTACTAATGTTATGCGGACACCAAAAAAATATATTTATTCTAAAACTTATTCATTCATTTTCCAACCTAGAAAAAAAATGGGTATAATTATCTTTAGTCTAAGAGAAATATTAATACCTGCAAGCATTTTCTCACCACGGCACTTACATTCATCATGACACGTTAACTAATTACTAAAATTCTATGTCACATTTTATCTAAAGATAAATAGGTATAATTGTAACAGTTTACGAAAAATAATAATCTTTATCTGTAATTTTATTTGTAATATATTGTGCTATCATGCCCCACAAACTAATTACTAATACTATGACGTACACCAAAAAAAAATATTTTTTATAACATAGGAAAAAATTGGTATAATTTTTATTAGTTCAGTTGAAACACTAATACTCTCATTTTTTTATCATAGCACACGCACTAATTACAAAAATTATGTATCACATTAAAATTTTTTTAACGGTCTGACAAGAGATCGATATAATGTAAATCAGTTTACATGAAATAACAATGCTTACCTGCCATTTTTACTATCATGGCAACCACACTAATTACTAAAATTATGTTGCACACCAAAAACCCATTACATTTTTGCCGATCTTAAAAGAAAATAAGCTATTTCATACTTCATATTAATTATACGGTTACTTGAAATTATTTGTTAGCATACTTATCAAGAGTAAACCTTTCAAATGAAATAAATCTACACAATTTAGATAATTTTACTGCTAAGAAACTCTATCGTTAGTACTGGGGCACATCGGCATTTAAGCCGATATGCCACGGATCAACTTAATCTTATGCATTTTTTAATCCAATGCAAAGATGTATAAAACTGGTATATGGAGACTTCGCCATCTTTATTTTTGAATCGAAAAACATCCCACAGTGTGAATAAAAGTATATTCATTAAATAATTATTAATTTGTATTGCTATCATTATTATTTTTCATTTTTAATGTAATGCAAATCATTATAAAGCTGGTACAGAGATTTTTCTTAAAATTGCAATTTTTTATTTGAAAATCCATAAACCACAATGTTTAAAAATGGAAATCTTCAAATGGATACTTAAGATTACTCAAAAGGAAACTTCAATCGTACACATTAGGTGGTGGATAATTGAATTTATAGCAAATGCCGAGTAAAATGAATGCAAAAAGTATGGATCAAACTCCAGTACTTCAAAAAATATAATTAAAATAAAAAGAAATTAAGGTCTTCAAAGTAATTAATCAGAAAATTGCGATGTTTATGAACTTCAAAGCATTACGAACAAAAATCAATTGTATTAAAAATAAAAAATTATTTTCTCGAAATCTAATTGAATATTAACGATAAGATCCAAGGATCGGTGATGAAAAAATTCAGCGTTTAAATTGTTGGGTATTTATTTCTCATCAGATTTCCAAAGTAAAAGTTATTGTATGCAAACGGTCCATTGCTAGTTGAATTAACGTCGCACTGAAGCAAGACAAAGGGGGCGATTGGCAATGGTCAGCGGTCAATCCGGGTAGACGATGCCTCGTCGGTTTGAACCACGGTCGGATGACGAGGTCAACACCCTAGCTGGCATTCCACTCTCCAAATTTTTCCACTACCCCAACGTCCAATATTTGTGACCAGTACAGATTTAATGTGAACCAGCTCCCACGTAATCGATAGTCTCTGGTTGGGTTGGGTTACGAACTCGCAACTTTCCTGTTGATGTTCCTTTTCTTCTTACCGGGCAATCACGGTGAATTGGAAATAAACGAAGAATTTATGCATAAAAATGTATATTATATAATATAAATTCATCTATATTAATAGTTAAAGAAACGTTGTTTCTACAATAGATTGATTTATGTATTAAGAAACGACATATATATACTCTGAAGAGCCAAAACATTGTGACCACCAACGCAATAACGCGTTGTGCCTCCTTTGGCCTACAAAACTCACCTGGGCATAAATGCCACAAGTTCTTAGTACTTGACTGGGCACAGGTTGTACCAAATGTCTAAGCAGCTGTTACGCTAAGTCGAGATATTTGGACATGGTGGTGTTTGAGATCTGAGCTTCTGCTCTATTACACCCCAAAGGTGCTCTATCGGATAAAGATCCCGCGAGTTAGGTGGCCAGGATATTAAGTAGAATTCATCAATATCCTCCTAGAACCAGTCCAACACATTCCGAGTCTTGTGACATGGGGTTGTCCAGCTAGAAGATTCAATTTACAGTTGTGAAAACCTACGCCATGTAAGGGTGAAACTGATCCGCAATGATGTTCAGATAGTTCGCAGAGCTTATGGTCTGTTCTACCACAACTACGGGTCCCAGAGTCACCCATGAGAACGTCCCCCAAAGCATAATACCGCCACCACCAGCCTGTGTATGACCTGCTCCACAAGAGAGGACGACTGTTCGCCTGGCAGACGGCGTACCCTGACACGACCATCGACGTGATGAATGAGAAATCTGGATTCATCTGACCAAGTAACTCTCTTCCACGCAACCATGGTCCAGTCTCGATGTTCCCGGGCCCACTGTAGGCGTAGTTGACGATGACGCCAGGTGGACAGAGGCACACGAGTGGGACGTCTGCTGCACAGTCCCATATCCAACAGTGGCCGCTGAACTCTGTGTTCCGAAACACTTGCGCTTGGACCTGTATTGTATTGGACTGTCAGCTAAGCCACTGTCTCACGCCGATTTTGCTTTACCAAGTGGGACAGTCTCCTACTTTTTTTTTCTTTGATGACGCGTGGACGACCAACACATTGGGAAACCTCTATCAAATTTGCTTAGTTCAGCAGCCTTTCCCAACACTCGCAAAAGTAAGTTCAAGAATGATTTCTTACCTTCTCCAGAAGCAGTTAAATACTCACTTAACCACGTACCCTCCACGTCATCCAAACAAGTTCATTGAAAAATGTGGGGATGGTCATAATACTTTGACTCGTCAGCGTATATATATATATATATATATATATATAATAATGCAAGAAAAATAGTAATTTTTCTTACAAACACGAAAATTATTGATCTAACAGTTACAACATCATGAAATAAATATAATCATGATTAACTATTTAATTATTTTTTTTGAAATTATACTGCACTGAATTAAAAAACTTAAAGACGTTTTATGACCCACAGAGGGGTTCACACGTTCTGCGACGTTCCGTTTACTATACATGACTTCCTAACAGTTTAGACCATCTTGAGCAATAAGTCTTTCGAAGGATACCTTGAAGAAATATATATTATTTTGCTGCATTTTGTTTTTATGTGCGTTGAAGGAATATGGGGTGAGATACTACTATACTGCTCAGATCTCTCTTAACCATATTATGGTTAACTCCATGAGGGAGGCTCCGACACATATATCGCAGCATGTACAAACATGGCACTTGCGCCATAAATACCCAAAAAACCTACCTATAATTTCCTAAAACGACGAAATGATAAACTCAAATTTAACTATAAAGTATAATATATAATAGAGTTTGGGACGTAAGAGCTTGAGAGGTGCGTCTCCTGAATATTACGCATGATTGTTATTAAAATAGGGATTTCCTCTTGGCTGAAAATGTGCTTGAAAGAATCCTTAAGATTAGTTTCACCCATCGCGCACATACCTTTTAGGCAGGAAAGCTCCACAGACATAAAAAAACGCATAAATCAACTGATATGTTTCGTTGCTCCCTTTAGAATACTATCTATCACATTGGAAACAAGAAAATGAGTCGTATAATGTTCAAATAAAAAATTACTCCCGCGTTTGAAAATTCGAAGTATTCGTTGCATTTTTTGCATATTCAAATAGAGTAATATTACTACACATTTTTTGAATATCATAGTATCCAAATCCCGAAGTACTTAAATATCAATGTATTCGAATAGCGAAGTACTCGAATATCGAATTATTCCAATACCAAAATACTCGAATTCCAAAGCATTTGATTGCTAAAATATGCTTAGACCAAAGCATTGAAATACCAAAGTACTCGGGCAGCAAAGTATTCATTCAAGGTATTGTTGTTGTTGTTGTTGCACATCCCCCTGGTGTAGGAAAGCCTACACCAGGTCCAGAAGGCCCCGTCGTGCCAGATCCCCATATACCTGCAAAAAGTCCTGATCAACCAACAGCTGCTTATACGAAGCGCCAAGACAGAGAAGAAGGTGATCAGGACTGGCAGGTAGGGAACAGGAACAAGGAGGGAAAATTCTCTCCCCGTTCTGAAATTTGATACATTTAAGATGGCCACTTCGAAATCTGGCCATGGCCGATTGAAAAGGCCGAGGGCCACAGCATGTGATTGAGAGTCCGGGGTGATTGCCAGCATACCAATGGTGGGATGGCGTACGGCGCCACAAGGAAAGCAAACGTTGTTTTCCCAGGGAGTGGACCTCAGTGGGAGTGAGGCGATTCAAACAGTCCATAGGGAGATCACAGCCATTCTTGGCGAGTACATCGGCTGTCTCGTTGCCATACACCCCGATATGCGATGGAATCCATTGGAGGCTTATTGGTGTTTTCAGGCCAATCTCGCAGAGAAGCTTCAGAATATCCTGGTCTGGGATGTCAAATATTTGTGGCCAATTTTTGAAATACTGTATAGCACTCCTACTATCAGTCAAAATCCAAATACAATTTTTATCAGTGGACTGTGCATAATTAAGGGCTGCACCAATTGCTATGATCTCCGATCTAAAGACTGAACAATGGTCAGGGTTTCGGATGCTGCATTTGACCTTGTCCTCAGCGCTGTTGATTCAAGGTATACAAATATTAAAGTACTAGGCCACTATATCATTCACCCTAGGTATTCGAAAACCAAAGTATTCATCCTAGGTCTTTGAATACCAGAGTTCTTGGATGTAAAAGTATTCAACTTAGGTTTATGAATACCAAAGTATTCACCCCAGGTCTATGAATACCAAAGTATTCATCCCAGGTCTATGAATACCAAAGTATTCATCCCAGGTCTATGAATAGCAAAGTACTCAAATATCAAAGTATTCATCCTAGGTATTGAAATACTGAAAACTTAAAGAAAGTATTCATATACCTAAATACTTCACTACACGAAATTTTAGCTTGTCATTGAAAATCGAGACGGGAATGACGCATTACATCACTGAAACGATTTACGATTTTATTGACGTACCGTAAGAGTGCTCTCTACTACTTTAACCAGGTACATTCCTTGCAAAAAAGGCCTTTCTGGGCCCCTCTACTACTCTACAATTTATCTAGATACTTTCGAAACACTCTGTATACACTACTGTACTGTTAGTTGATCTTTGTAGTAGTGGATGCGCACACCTGACATACAGGGTGTATTTGAACTCAACCGACAAACTTGAAGGGGGGGTAGTAAGCACATCAAGACGAACGAAAAATGTAATGGAACATGGGGTCACAAATGACGTTGAGTGGGTGAAAATCGCGATAATGCGTCTGTAAAGTGTGTCGTCAGTACGACTCGTCAGGCAGTTAGTTGTCCGTGGATTGTGTTCGTCATTCGTTGTTTGGCGCACCCTTGTAATGTAGTGGGCCGAGTGGTGCGCCTGTCAACACAACGAAACACCCTAATTTACAATTAACGTGCTTTTATTTTACAAAGAATTTTATCCCTGTGTCTATAATTTTCAGGGAATCGGTAAAAATCACCTGCATTCAAAACTAATCGGATAGTTATCGAAGACCATTTACGCTGTCCCGGCAGATGTTTGGGGAATTTTCGGTTAGCGGTTGTGTTAGAGACGTTACCCCTATCAAATGAACTCAACGAACTAACTCCGAGCAGGAGGTTGTCGTTGCATTCAGAATAACTGATGATTCAGACCATGAAATGGCTCGCATTCATATGGTGTATGATGAGGCTGGATGCACGATGCTAAATTCCCATATTTAGTCGAAGGAGAATCATTATAGTATAGTCCCGCGAAAGTATCAACATCGGTTCAGTATCAATAACTGGTCCGGAATCCTCGGATCTGTTGGACCCGTATTTGCTGCCCGAACGTCGCAATGGCGCAAAGTACCTCAGTTTCCTGCAGAACATCTTCCCAAGTTTAATGCATCGTTCACCTACCTACATGCAGCTGTAAATGTGTTTCCTTCACCCCATTTTATCCCGCTCCGTACATACCCTCTTCGATGCAACGTTTCCCGCAAAATAGACGCGGAGAAGCCGTTATTTGGACTACACGCTGGCCAAACCTTAACCCCTTGGACTTCTTCTAGATCACCTGAAATCACTTCTTTTTGAGACACCAGTGAAGACATCGGAAGAGCGAGGATCGTGACCGATGCAACAAAAATCCAAGAAACACTAGAATCTTCGAGCGTGTTCGCCAGTCGTTTCTACGTCTTTGTTCTATATGCAATGACGTCCGCGGGTGCCATTTCGAATAACTACTATAAAAAGTTGTTCTGTACAAGCTGTGTTGTACCTATGATATGTACCAATAAATGTATTCTGTACTTATTTGTTTTGTTTCTTCCCCATCACACTTTGTAGACGCATTTTCGCGAATTTCACCCACCCAACGTCATTTGCGACCCAATGTCTCATTGCATGTTTTGTTCGTCTTGATGCGTACTATCACTCCACCAAGTTTGTCGGTGGAGCTCAAATACACGCTGTATATCTGTCCAGCAACCTCGAGTCTCCCCCTATGACTCTTCTAACCAGTTTTAATCTCCTTGACTAACATAATATTTCCTAGGATTCTTTCAACTAAGAGGTATGGTTGTTTAGTCATATGAGTTATGGTGGAAAATCCACACTACACTGTTCTTAAATCTCGTAATGATGATGGTACATTTACTTTATTGGGATAAATTTCAACTTGCTGATAGATACCCATGAATTCGGTTTAACCTGTAGTTCACGCAAGCATCAACACTAGGTCTTTTGTATATTTTAGCTCAGGTCGAAAATCTCAGTAATCCGATCCTCAGGCAAACTGAACTAACAGATGTACGTAGTTAGAAATCGACTCCCTAACATATGATGATCATTTAACAATGCTTCAGGTGACACACATATGTTAGAGTAGCCTCTTTAGAGTGGAGATGACCGATTACCCTCCTCAATGGTAGAGGGGAAGAAAAGCAGATTACTTGTATGGGTGCACTGGCGGGTACTTAGTGTCTGCATGCAAAGGCGTCTCGGGCAGTTTTGGTATTCAGAGGGTAAGTTTTGGTTTCTACCACCCCGTAGCGCTTAAAAGTTCACTTTTGAAACACCTGTATACTATATTCATTTTAAATATAGTATGTGTATTTGTTAAAATCCAAGTAAGCATTCTGATGATGAAGCTAGTATTCATATTATAGCCTTAACCCCTCGGGGTTTGCACGAAGTCATACAATTTGCAGTCTTGCATCCAATCAAATTTGATGTAGGCAAATGAAAAATTCCCAATTCCTGTTCAATCCAAATCTAAGTAAAGGGCGATGCGAATCTTTTCAAAGGAGTCTGTTTTAAGGAAAGGACTATTAAAATCTTTCCAAAGCATTCAGTTCTAAGCAAAGGGTCATGAGAATCTCTACAAAGGATTCTATTCTAAATAATGGGCCATATGAAAATCATCCCAAATAATTAATATTTATTTTAAGGTAAAGATTCTTTCCTGTAGATTCTTTCCAAAAGATTATATTATAATCATAAGAGTAAATACTTCTTTATTTAGCTCGAATTTTTCAAAATGTTTTACTCTAAGCAAAAACCGGTAGTATCTTTCCAAATGATTGTATTCTATCAAAAGGACTTATGAAATCGTTTCAACACTTGATTTTTAATAGAAAAACACGATAGAATTATTTTAACGAATCCTTAGGCACAGCTTGTCGGCTATTGGACCTTGCGTCATAAAATATAAATCAACCTACCATCAACAGATTATATTATAAGAGAAGAACTAATACAAAATTTCTGAAGGTTGAAAAACCAATGGGATCCTTCAACTGATAGATGTGGTAATAATAGTCATTCTGCATACTGTGGATCAAAAGTAATACTGTACTACTCAGAAATGTATTGACTCTCAAAGAGTTAAATCATATTTAAACAAGTCAAAATACATTGAAATGCCAAGATTCATCCCGTTCAATTGATGATAGTTGTATGCATCCCGCAATACCATATCGTGACACGCTGAATCTGATAATGGCTATGAATAAAACAGTTCGCTACGAATTTGTGAGCAATTGCAGATTAAAATGAAGGGCTGAAGTGAAGATACAGTTGAATTATATGTGACCAGACGACCGTAAGAGCGATATTATCCCTCAATGCATATGAAGATTCCCGTTTTTTACGAGGCTTATGGCATATTTCAGCGCATATCACAATTACATTTAATAAAATAAAATTAGTTGTTATATAGGCATTAAGAGATTAATAATTTTTTAATGACTGAGAAATTTGTCCAGTGGATTCTAAGTAAATGATTGGTAAATCACTTTTCAGTGGATACTTTGTCATGGAAGGATTAACAAATATTATGAGAATCTACAGTATGTATTTGAGGTAAGAACGGGAGAATTTAGGAAATTTACTTCGCCAGTGGAAGCTAGCCATGTTGGGAGGTTTGGACGAAACGTATCAAGACCTCATTTAAGAGTATAAAAAATCTTTTCGACTTGTAAATATTATTCTACTCAACGAGTTGGTATTCGCTGTTTACTTTCTATAAGTTATGTGCTGACGATCCCACGTACACCGAATTATAAATTCGCTCTTGAATATTATTGTTGTAATAAATTTATGTTGAAAGCTTAAAACTTTTATAGTATATTTTAACCCTCCAAGGTGTTTACAAGCATAATTTCGCCTTGCAACTCCTAGTCTTCCCTGTATGTCTTATAACCAGGTTTGATATTCCCGATCAATAGAATCTTTACAACAGATTATATCTTCAGAGAGGACCAAAATAATATTTCAAAATCTACTTACTTATCGATCTATTCCGTAGAATAGAATCATTTGGAAAGAGTCTATTGGTATTTTTCTTAGATCAGTAATATTTTTCTTAGATAACTTTTCAAAGGATTATATTCTAAGGATTAATACAATCTTTCCAAAGGATTATTTTATATGGAAAGGAGACAAATATAAAATATTTTCCAATTGATTATTTTCTAAGGACTGGATCAATAAAATATTTCCAAAGGATTGTATTATAAGGAAAAGACCCAATACATTTTCTAAGGTATTGTATTCTAAGGAAAAGACCAACATAGATTTTCCAAAAGATTCTATTCTAAGGAAAGGACCAATAGGTTTTCCAAAGAATTCCAAGGACCGGATCAATAAAATATATTTCCAAGGGATTCTATTAAAGAAAAGGAGATAATTTTTTTCCCAAAATATTATATTATAAGGCTTGTATCAATTAGGTATGCGACATCGAGAGCAAAACATCGATGTGTTCAAAATTAAAACATCGATGTTGATAATACATCGACCAAAAACCATCAATGATTTTGAAAATCAGTGTATTTAAAATTTCTCCCTCTTTTCTTAAAACTGGTTAGCAACATCAAACATTAATGTTCGCCGGGAGGGGAGATTTAATTTGTCATTTGCCGTGTTTATTAATTTATAACTAAGACTTCTTTTTAACTGTCAAAACAAAGTAAAATTAGTTTAACTGTCGAAAAAAGTAAACAAAGAACAATTAACAAATCTTTTATTTTCAAATTGAATAATATAAAAGAAAATAATGTTTATAAAAATTTCACATAGGAACTACTAATTATAAGTACAATTGGTTAGGTACATAACAATAGTTATTGTTAGTTATTATTAATTATTTATCAACTTTTGGGGGTGGCGGGAAATTGGGGAAATTTGGAGCCTTTAATTATTATATACCCCAATATTTGTTATTTACGGTTTGTAAAAAAAAGAACTTCGTTAACTTTTTTCACCTTAAGCCGACTTCTTTTTTCACTGACTATCCCACCAGTTAATGAAAAAGCTATTTCTGATGAGACAGATGTTGCCATCACTGACAAATACTTAGTGGTACGGCTATTTTTCTTAATTTTTACTATGGTGCTTTTTTCATTCAAAAAGAAAACATCGACAACGTAAAAATATCGACAATGTTAAAACATCGATGTTGAACAAAAATGGGCTCCAATAAACTGATGGCAAATACATCAAAGTTTTTTTTATAAAACATCGATGTTTTAAAAAAAATCTACATCGATGTCGCATCCCTAGTATCAATACAATCTTCTCAAACGATTCTATACTAAAGAAAGTACAAATAGAATATTTCTTAATTAGATATAACACACATGGATTCTTTCAACCAGTAGATGTGATTATTTAGTCACTTTATGTATTGTGTGGGGAGACAATATACTGTTCTTGGAAATTTCAGAGGAAAAATGCAATCAAAAGATTTTGATGATAGCTTTTCTTTTATTCTTGTTCTTAGTAAATTGTGTTGGATTTGCCCCGAATATTCATATTTATGGTCCTCCTGACTTAGTATCATTGCCTACTGCATCAGCCACCTTCGAGTTGGAAGTGGTGCAGGTTCTATTATACCCTGATATTTGGTATTTTTTAATTAACGTCGCACTGGAGAAACACAGTGGGTTATTAGCGACGGATCAAGACCTATCCCTAAATTAAAGATACGAGGACAACACCACGGAGTTTTATATTCCTTCCTGAGTGTATTTATCTCTTATCTCAATAAAGTTTGTCATTGTTCTTTCCTTGTTGCTTAGCGCAACTTGACCAGATCTGGCCCTTGTACCATAAAAACTTTACACCAACCATAATTTGAGTTCAACTTTGTTCAGATTTATAACACTTATTGAGAAGAAATCTTTGTGAGAGCCAACTTTAATCTTTGTAACTAAGAGTGTGGTTTCAGCTCAAGTGTTGACCTCATCATCTCCTCGTGGCTCAAAATTACAAGGTGTTGTTTTCGGTAGGTAGAAATTATTAACGTCACACTAGAGCAAAACAACGGGCTATCGGCGACTGTTCGGGATCAATCCCGAAGGAAGGATCGAGGGCAACACCACGTAATGTTGAACCACGGTCAGATGACAAGATAACACATGACCTGACACCGCACTCTTCAAACTTCCATACCACGCCAACATGAAGACATTTGAGGCAACGACAGATTTATCGTGCACCATCAACCATGTATGATATGTATGAAATGAACCATGTATGAAATAACACACACAACACTATATATATATATATATATATATATATATATATATATATATATATATATATATATATATATATATATAAACGTTGGATCTGTATAAAAAGAATAAACTATTATAAGTGTTTATATGTGTTTGAGGGCTGTGGTTACGAATTTATGGCACTTACATTAATGAGAGTTGTCACACAGGTAGTGGTAGTTCGAAATTTTTGTGCGAAGCCCGAAATTAAAAATTAAATTCAGAACGTTTTAAAATGGATTTAATGGAAATTTAATTATAATTTTTTTTTTTGGAATGGCAACAGTAAGAAAGATCGCAGATTCTAAATTTATTTTTTCCGCTTCCGTTTGATTTTACAGAGGAACGATTTGGCAGCAGATTAAAAAACAAATAAAGTTTTAACTGAGTTCTTTTTTCTATTTTCCTAGACCGTTAAAGATAAGAGTAAAAATTTAAACGGATTTGAAAACTGGGGATAATTTCACATTAGATCGATACCTAAAAATATGAATTTCTTTAAATAAATCAATTTTAAATTGAATGATCTTCGCTTGATTCGAGATAAGAGAAATTACAGATTTCATTTCCTGCGCTCATAAAAACAAATAAAAACATCTTGATTGCATTGTTTAATTCTTTTTTGTATAATCGGTATCGTTAAAGATAGATTAAAAATTTCAACGTAATTGAAATATGCTAAAAATTTTACACCATATCGATACCTTGCATTTGATTTTCTTTTAATAAATAATTTTTCAATTAAAAAATTATATTTTCACAAGAGATTGAAGCCACGCCGATTGGATCTCTTCGCAATTGGAAATTGGCCGAATTTGACAATGACGAGGCCATCGCGGCGTTGCCCGTGGTGTTGGTTTGCGAAGCAAACTATTGTTCATACTATTCATGATTTGGTTTTTGAAGAAAACCAACACCACAGGCAATGCCATGATGATTTATCCAATAGGCTACGAATTTCCATTTGGTTTGCGGGAATTCGTTGCAATCACCGGGGATTAGCGAGCAGTGGTCACACCTGACCCCACGAAAAAACTGTCACGGGCAACGCCGTGCTTGCCACGCATTGGCTAGTATATTATATAATTTATTAGTTTGAATTATATATAGAAATATAACTATATGTAAGAATCACCCTCGGAAACCCAGTTTTAGAGTTAAGATTTAATTTTACTTACCTAAGAGGAATTTATAAGCTTGTGATGTGATGCATAATTTATTAGTTCGATTAATATAGAAGTGTAACTACCTAAAATGTTTCAATAATTAATATGTTACGCATGAACATACATAATTATATTTAAAATCTCAATGTCTAGACAATTAGCTTTGTTATATAAAGTTTTACACCACATAATTATAGAAATTTATTCGATTGTGGATATTTGGAATCTATTGATATATTTTATCAATAAATATTCATGTGGAAGGATTAAATATGTCTTTAATCTGAATGCATTTATATTTATAACAGATTGTAGTGATAGTATATTTAAGCGTTAAAAAACAATTAACTTTTGGATATTATAAATTTTTAGTTCTATACTGAAAATTAATATAATAGTACAATAAATAGGAATCAAGTGTCAGAAATTATTCTCTTTTATGAATGCTATCCTTATTCTAAAAGTTTACAAAACTTGTTTTACTCAAGTACTTTACATCGTGAATAATCCTTTTCATTCGAATAGCGTGTTTTATAACTAGGGTAACTATTTGTTGTAGTAAAAATGGGAAAAGTCGCTTTTATCGTTCCCTAAAGTTGCATTTATTGAAATAAAGTTGCATATTTTTGATACATAAAAATCTAAAATAAAATATTAGTAAAAAATGAAAAAAATTCAAGATGTATTGAGAATTTTAGTCGTGTACCACAGTATTATAATACATCATTAAATATAGAAGAACGTTGATGTTGAATAAACGATCCTTGGCCAGTAATTCCTTTAACATTAAGAAACTGCGCTCAACAGAGACTGATGTTGCCTGACTTTGTTACAGCAGCAAATACTGACTTGGAGGAAAATCCTATTGGGAAAGTGTAGCAATAACTGTCAGATCATTATTCTTTTATAATCGTTTTTTAAGATACGCCTTAAAGTTGCAAGGATCTTCTTTCAAATCCCTCAATCGGATATCTTCATACGCTGTTTCGATGTTCTACGCTTTCGATTCCGATTTTGCTACGAGACGAAACAAAAATGTAGCTGCTTTTGATACTCAGCAAACGTTTAGGCAGCTCTGGGTAATACACTGTTTTTTTACGCGACGCAGTAAAATGTCATCGCCACTGAAACCGCTCGCAATGTCCTTTACAGTGTGACGGTGGTCAGCGTAGTACAGTCAGTACCGGCTCTATGGTTACCCTCTTATAAGGTCACTCCGCTTATATGGTCAGTTTTCTAATGTCCCGTCTAACTTAATAGGGAACATGTGTTAAAGCGCACAGCTTATATAGTCATTTTATTTTCCTGGTTATCGGTTATATGGTCAGTTTTTTCATCTTTTTAATGAGGTTATCAGCTTTTTTTTTTTAAACATTAATTGTTACAACATTTCTAGAGGCGGGGAGCAACACAGGGAATGACCAGAAGAAAACAAAGCCTTAGCTCCCCAGAGAGGACCTGAAATTACGCCTTTACTTCCCTCATTTCTCTTTTGCGTTGAATTCATCGTCGGCGTTATCCACCCCCTTCAATTCTTTTCCTCTCCAAGCACAACAGGTGGACATCTATCTGTTTATTGGTTGAAGTTAGCTCTCCCTGTTTGAAAAGTACGTTAAAATTGACACGAAAAGAGTAAAAAAAAATTTTTTTTTGTTTCATTTGGATTATACTTGACGAATAAGAACGTTCATTTGTGTTAAAAATGTTTATTTGTTTTCTTAGTCTGCAGACAAATTTTTCCTCTGCGCAAAATAAAAACGGAAACGAAAATAATTCATTTAGAATCTGCGATCTTTTATGCTGTTGCCATTCCAATAAAAACAAAAATAATTAAATTCCAAAATGTTCGTGATTGAATTTTAAAATTCGCCCCGACCCAACAATTGCAAAAAATTCGAACTACCTGTGTACCAAATCCCATTACTGTAAGTGACGTAGATTCGTCAGGACTGTGATAACGAAAAATTGAAAAACAAACACTTCCTCTTTTAACAGTAGAGATAAGTGCATTAAATATGGATGCACGTACGTATGCGTACTGCACTTAGATTGGTAAGGTAAGCTTTATCGCTATTACTGAAAATTAATTTGATAGTGAATTGAATTGAAATAACATACGTGAAATTTAAAAGTAGTTATTAATTAGTTTGCACAACCATATATCTGCATAGATAATTATTACTGAGTAATTTTTACCAGATGATACATAAATATAATGATATACATGTTATGGTACGTTAATTCACAGGTTGTTTAGGTTATATGGCGCGTGAACAATATTTGACCATACTACTATAAAAACAAGATGAACAACATTATTACACGCAAGGAAAGTTTTATTTATCACAGAAGAGATAAATATTCCCAGGAATGAACCTAAATTGCACTGTCTACAACTCTCAAGTTGCTGGTGCAGTATGTAAACCCTCTGTACCATGACGACCCCAATTCATAGATATTACTTCAAATCTAAATAATTTTTGAATTGAAATGGAGGATAATACATAACACGTAAAATTAGTTTTTATTGATTAATAGGGCAACTTTTTGCAACAAATGCAACTTTTTTTCACACGTTCTATGCTGCACGTAAAGTACTAAAACCAAAATTCCTCCTACATGGGGTGTATTGTAAGTGAGTTATAACCACAACATGAATGCAACTTTCTGCATAAATGCAACTTTTTGCATAAATGAAACCACCTGAAACTTTTTAAAATGTAGCTTAAAATTAATTAATATGAAATTACTATTTCATTTTTTGCCCTCTGAACCAACCCTTCGATCGCGTGTGTCTGATCTTTCGAAAGTATTGTGGATCAAACAAGAAGTTCATGTAAAGAAGGGGTTCGTCCTAACAAACGAAAGTGAAATAAATGGCAAGAAGTAACTTTTAACACATTGGTTGGCACTCTTGATAATCCAGAGGAAACTTGTGTAATGTACTGGAGAGTTTGCGAGGTGAGTGTCGATCGTCAATATGTTGTTCGCCTTGTAGATGACGTTTTAAAATCTCTGAATATTGAGCTTAAGGATTTTGCGCTTCTGTTATTCGATACAGCACATTATATGACTGCGGCTGGCGCAGTTTTTGAATGTTAAAGAAATTACTGGCCATGGATCGACCATTCAACGTTCTTCTGTATTTAAGAATGTACTATAATACTATTGTACACGACTAAAATTGTCAATATATTTTGAATTTTTTCATTTTTTACGAATAATTTATTTTAGAATTTAGTGTATAAAAAATAAATACAACTTTATTTTCATAAATACAACTTTATTTCCATAAATGCAACTTTATTTCCATAAATGCAACTTTATTTCCATAAATATAACTTTATTTCCATAAATGCAACTTTATTTCCATAAATGCAACTTTATTTCCATAAATGCAACTTTATTTCCATAAATGCAACTTTATTTCCATAAATGCAACTTTATTTCCATAAATGCAACTTTAGGGAATGATAAATGCAACTTTTCCCATTTTTACTGCAACAAAAAAGTATCCCTATTGATTAACCTTTACGCTACGGCATATAGCGTAAAGGTAGCACAATCGTTACCACCAGTAAAATTTCATTTTCACCAGCGGCATGGTATAGATCTAGTACTGTGGATGTTATTCCACCTTTTAAGTGACCGCTGTCATCAATCACCATTTACGAGCTGTCAGCGACTGACCTTCTAGAAGGTTCCTCTTTTTGTTCGGTACCCTACCCTTTCGACCGTGAGGTGAGAACGCTATGGGGGAAAGGCAGAAGATACACCACACAAAACTATGAGAGGAAAGCTTCAGTCGTAAATGCCACTCTATAGCTCAAGTTAGGTAATTAGGTAAGAGAGGTCGGACATGCAGGCTAAAGAACCGTTCCTGGAGACGATTGAAAAATCTAAGCGCCGTAGCGTAAAGGTTAATTTCAAAACCAAATTCCCACACATGTAAATAAAATTATAATTGAATGATATTTTAACCCGTCAAGTGATATCGAGACGAGACCATCACAATCTAACTAATTTTGCTAATGACGATGTATCTCGTCATCGTTGCATATTTTTTATGATGACTAAATCTAGGTCGTCTGGTCAGTTTTTTTCCAATGGTGAGACATCTCGTCTGTTAAGATCTGGTCAGTTTTGCCAAACTCTTAACCTCCAGGATGCTCGATGACGATGCATGGATATGAAAATTTAAGTGATAAGTCTATGTTAATTCATAGGTGTTAATTTAAAATATTTAAATAACGAGAATAAATTGAAATGATAATAACTTAACATGATAAAATTAGATTTCATCAGTTACTTACCACAACCAAATACATGTAAAGATAATTGCCTGGTTGAAATGTTCTCACGTTAAGAGTATTTTTAAATGAGATACATTAAAATTCACCATTACGTAACATATTTATACATTACACCACACTAACCGATCTAGTTAAATGGCCTCATTTACCTCAGAAGTTCAGTAAAATGTTTTCCACAGTTTAAATCTCGGAATCCTGGCCTACAATTTGCATATTACCTCAGTAACCAAAATATAACTCTGCTTTCTAATGATTCTTGCGAGATCCACAACGACTGTCCGTCCTACTGGAGAATTACCTGTGCTTACATGATTTGTGTGGGGCATTTCTCAAGAACTATTGATAAACTCCTCTCTCTAGGCAGTCTTGCGTGAGGAGTTTCCAGTAGGTTTATTCAGTAAGATGATTTCCTACCGACTCTGGAAGTATGATTTCAAGATTCATGTCCAGTACGTGTTGCTTCTCACTCAGCGATTCATTATGAAGCTTAGAGCATTTAATTAGGGCATATTAGTTGTTTGCTTACTAGTAGTTTAGCCATTATAGAGAGACTCCAATTTAGATGTTTTGTTAATAATGCTTCTGTTAATATGTTTTATGAATTCCTGATAATTATTTTCATACTTTAACCCTCAGAGTTCACACGCATAATTCCATCTTGATATCTGCATTCTTCCCTGCATGACTCCTAATCAATTTGGAATTTCTTGACCAATAGAATCTTTTCGAAGGATTCTATTACAAAAGCATGAGCAATTCAATCTTTCCAAGTGCTTCTATTCCTATAATATGAACAATAGTACCTTTACAAAGGATTTTATTTCTAGAACATGAGAAATATAACCTCTCTTTTTTCCCAAATGAATCAATTAAAAGAATATGAGCAGCGAACAATAATATCTTTAGAAAGGATTTATTCTCAGTACAGGACCGATATTAGCTTTCCATTAGTTTCTTTTCTAGTTAAAGGACCGATAGAATCTGTCCAAAGAATTCTATTGTAAGGAAAGGGCCAGTATAATATTTTTAAATGATGAAATAATTCTTGTATTCTAAGTTCAGTTCATACATTGAACTAACATAAAAGTATTAATTATGACATAATCATAAATAGTATTACTGGCACTAGAGTGTATACTATGAGGTATATTTTGGTAAGATAGAATTACCTGAAAATTATTCACTAATATTCTTCATGCTGTACCTTCGCGACCAAAGCTGCCTGCAGTTGACGGATTCGGATGTAAAAACATGTTCCAAACTCAATAGTTGTTGACTAGGTACAATAAGTTGAACCTACTTAGATCTTCATACCTTTTAGAGTAATAGGGCAGATTTATCTCGACGAGATATTTGGTACTTAGCAAAATAATACAAAACTACCGAGTTGAAATACTTAAAAAGTTAATCAATGGACCAATGAAATATTATTGAAAGGTATTATATATATATATATATATATATATATATATATATATATATATATATATATATATATATATATATATACATATATATATGTGTGTGTATATATATATGTGTATATATATATATATATATATATATATATATATATATATATATATATATAAACAACTACCTGGTGGTTGAGAACCTCTGTTCTGCATAATTCATAAAATATGAATTATTCAGACCAGTGTTTTTTGTGTCTGATATTGCAAAACACAATTTCATGGTAAGCCGAAGTTATCGAATTCAGTATCGTGAAAGTGCTTTCGTAAAATTTACTAGACTATATTCAATTTCATTTAAACTGAAATGGGCTCCGCATATTCTGTTACGTTTACAAAATAAACGATTTATCTTTTTTACTGTCGCGATGGTTGTTGTTCAAATGGTTCCATACGGCACAATTCCATATTCGAGAGTACAGACATCAACTCCCCTACTTCCAAAGCAACAGATATTGAATCAAATCATATTCAAATACACAAGGGAAAAGTAGAAAAAAATCCCGTGAGACTTTTCTTCCAAGTTCTAACGTTTTGATATAGAATTTTCTGAACGAATCCAGACAAATATATTCGTGATTCTGTAGGTTGAAATTCAATTTAATGTAGTGTCCAATGTATGAGTTTGTTAAATTTTTCATTTTTTGGTCTGACATTACTTTTTCAATCATTTAACTTTTTATAGCTCTTTGGGTAATACAAGCAGTACATCATATTTTGTAGCGATAGTTTTTGTGTCGTAGTGTGTTTATTTCTACATTAAGGTTTAAAATGTGACTCTTATCCCTGATCTTTTTGCTTCAACAAAATAAAAACAAATATGAAAAAATAAAATGAAAAGAAAATTGACTTATAAAGGTGATAAAGAGTACTTGAAAGCGGTTTCTTAGAATTTAATAATTCCTCATAATAACAAGTATTTCGCTAATTTAACTTTTTGATATTATAATTATTGTGCTTAAGCTACTAAAGGAAAATTTACAATAGCTTTTGAAGTTGCAAAGACCATCGAAGTTGAAGAAACTTCAAATTCCATATTGACCCACCTGAAGGACTCAAACGCATACTTTAACAACATACAGTATTTTCTGTATGTCTTCTAACCTTTTGGACCTTCCATGACTTCCAATTAGTTTTGACAGTCTTGACCAATTTAATCTTTCCAACAAATTCTATTCTAAGCATAGGAACAATAAAATCTTTCTAAAGGATTGAGTTATCAGAAAATGAGCAATAATATGTTTCCAAATATTATTATTCAAAGGAAAGAAGATATATACTTTTTTCCAGTGGATTCTATTCTAAGGAAATAACGAGTAAAATCTCATTTTCTCGTTCCAAGGGATTGAATGCTAAGCAATAGAGTAAGAAGCTATCAGAACGACTTTATTCTACAGAAAGGAGCAGTACGATTTTTCAAATTGATTCTATTCTAAGTAAAATGAATTCTAACGAAATTAGCAATTCAATGTTTCCAAATATTTTTATTCTACGCTAGACACTGCGTGGCTAGCCTGGCGTTGTCCGTGCCCGTGATATAAGGTATTATTCTGGTGTAAAATTTTCCGCAGATTTCAAATCCGTTGAAATTTTTAATTGCTCTCCACTGAAATCAAAGAGGTCAGGAAATGAAATCTTTTTTTTTTTTTTTTGACGCGAAAGGCACGAAATGCAATCTTTTTATTTTTGGAAAGGGAAAGTTATCGTGGGAAGGGAAAGTTAGGACGTCACAATCTCGTGCGAAAATATAAAAGATACATTCAATTTAAAAGTTATTTATATAAAGAAAATCAGGTTTTCAGGTATGGATCTAAAGTGAAATTCTCCGCAGATTTCGAATCTGCTGAAATTTTTACTCTGTCTTTAACGGTCTAGGAGATAGAAAAATAACTAATTGACTCCAGTTAAAAGATTGTTTGTTTTTATCGTCTGGCTGGAAAATTATTCCTCCGAGCAAAATCAAAACTGAAACGAAAATAATAAATTTAGAAACTGTGATCTCTTCTATACTGTAGCATTCAATAATGATTAAATTTCATTACATTTTTTTTTAATTTTCTGGATTTAATTTTAAAACTCGCCGCGACCCCAAAATTCCAAAAAATTTGGACTACCTGTTTGCCAAATCTCATTGCTGTAAGTGCCATAGAATCGTCAGGATTTTGCGGCAAACAGACAGACAAACACTTCCTTTTATAATAGTAGAGATAAATGTGCAATAAATTATTTCCATATTATTTTATTCCTTTCAAAATAGATATATAATATTTCCAAGGGATTCTATTTTAAGGTGTAAAGCTATAACCTTTACGATACGGCAGATTGATTTCTGTTACCACTAAAATATCGCTTACACCAGCGTCATGGTAGCGGTGACTGTTATTCCCCTTTGAAGTGACCACTAGCATCGATCACTATTTACAAGCGGTCAGCGACTAACCTTCTAGAGAATCCCTTCTTTTGTTCGTTGGCCCCCTACCCTGCCGACCGTGAGGTGTGAACGCTTTGGGAAAAGCAGAAATTCGTCAGGTGATATTTCTTCTCAAGCCAAACAATACTATGAAAGGAAAGCGTCAGTTGTAAATGCCACTGACAGCCCTATCGAATAAGTTACATAATTAGGTATGGGGATTCAAGAATCAGGAGAAAAGCCGTTCTGTGAGACGATTGAAATAAATCTAAGCGCCGCAATATAAAGGTTAATATCTTTACAGAGAATTACATTCTACAAAATGGGTTAAAAATCTTTACATAGAATTTTATTTCAAAGAAAGTACCAATAGAATATTTCCAAAAATCTAAAGAATACACGGATTATTTCAACCAGTAGATGTGGTTATTTAGTCATTACGTTCGCTTTTGGGCTGAAGAAATATCACACAACTCGGAAATCTTAAAACGATCAGATGAGTAAACTCTTAAACATGGCGGCATTGTAACTTAGCATTAATTTAAACCTTAATGTGGCGTCTTCATTTTGAAATCAATCATTAAACATTGCCACGATCGTTTCTCCTACAACAATAGGTTGCCGTGGTAACCCAGTTGGAAGAGCAGCGGATTAGCGACCGGATAATTTCCGATTTCGAAACACGATTCAAACCAAAACCGTCGTGTACATAAATGGACCGGTGCACGTTAAATATGACTTTGCCTCAAATGTTGCTACGATGTGGAAGTTTTATGAGTGGGGTTGTATATATTGAAAAAGCCCAATAAAGCTTCCCGAGAATTGTCTATTCTTCATTCAATAAAAAATTCTCAATCGGCTGACAGTAAAAAATCTGACATTGACATTGATAAACGAACTGCAAATGAAGTTCCAGGGGAACAGGAACTTCTTTTTCCAATCAGAATCTTCAAAAAAGTATGTTGCAGCGACAGTTTGTCTGCAATCGTGAGGAAATGTTTTTTGAGTCAGCTGAAAAACATCGGCATCTGCTTGTCAATGATTATTAATGGAGTGCTTTGCAAAGCAAGACATGGGTGTACAAGCTTCGGGACGGCAAGGCTTTTAAAGTACACTTTGGTACCTAGAACTAAAGGCTGTCTAATCCAACACAGAACTGGATTGACGGGAACAGTTGATTTGTTCGCTTAAAGTAACAGTGTATAAAAAATATTATTAAAACATTTTTTTCTTTAAGTAGTTTCAAGTTGAAAACGATGCATAGATTTTCGTCTTTGATGTTTCAGAAGTATTTTTAAGACATATTTATCCCTTGAGATTCTCAAGACGTGCTAGTGGTGTAGTAGTGTTTTTCACCCACAATCTAAATCACTAGATAACCACATTTATTGGATGGTAGAATCATTTGATTTTGTCAACCTACCTAAAGTTTCTATTACTATTTTACTTAGAATATAATCATTTGGAATGATTCCATTGTATCTTTTCTTTGAGTAGAATCATTCGGAAAGATTATATTCCTCCTTTCCTTAGAATATAAAGCTTTGCAAAGATTCTATTTTCCTTCTTTAGAGTTGTGTTTTTCTAGTACGACGTTAATTAAAAATACTAATACCAATACCTTCCTTTACAATATAATCACTTAAAAAGATTATGGTGCTTCTTTCCATATAATTTATTCCTTGAAAAAGGTTCAATTACTACTTTCCTTATAATGTACTTATTTGGTATTATCTCATTGTTCCCTTCTAGAGAATATAATTATTTGACAACATTCATAGGAAAGAGGTGTAGTTCCCATTCATAGGAAATAGGTGTCATGGTTGCACAGTTGGAAGAGTAACGGATTAGAAAATGGAGGTTTGCTATTTCGAATCCAACCAAAGACCGTCTTGTTCAAAGTGGGCTCGTGCAGGTTAAATCTGTCGTGACCTCAAATGTCCTTTGGTTGGCATGGTGTGCAAGTTTGGAGAGTAGAGCGCTATCTCAGGTGTGACCTTGCCATCTCATCGTAGTTCACAATTACGTTATATTATCCTCATATCTTTCCCTTAGGGTTTGATCTCGGACTGTCGCCAATAGCCCGCTGGGATGCTCCAGAAGAACGTCAATTAAGTACATACGTTAGAATAAAATCAATAGAATATATTCCATTGGACACCATTCTAAGAATAAAATCAGTTGGAAAAATTATATAGCTCCTTTCCTTCAAATATAATCCTTCAGAAAGTTCTGGTGAAAAAATATTGTTTCCTTCGAACTCAATCTGTATATTAATTTTTTTGTCTATTGTCAGATATTTTAATAGCAACGAGCCACTTATCTAATTGAAATTGTTGCCAAGGTTGTTGTTTACGGAACTTTGCATAATTTGTTTTATCTGCGTTTAAAGTAGTCGTTCGATTGTTTTTTATTTCAACAGCTCCGAATTCCCCCTTAACGGCGACTTTTGGTTGGTGGAATACATCTCTATACGGTCATCAAAACTTTCAATAACAAATTTGGTTTACAGATGGCTCCAAATGGAGAAAGTTATTTTATGGTCACCCTGTATTAACAGAGAATTTACATTTCTCGAACCAGATAAGGAGCAACATTTGCGAGAGAGAATAACTAATAATTTAAAGCGATATATATACAAATAAAGTAACTACTTTTTTGCGGATGGGATGATGTATCAGTGAGTGATTTCCCTCATTGCAAATTCCGCAATAAGTGCCGCATTTATGTGCTTAAGACTTTTTACCGATCTATAGTATTTACTCTGTATATCTAAGTGAAATTGCTCTGAAGTTAGTATCTTTCCATTTTACAGTTTTCTGCATTAGTAATCTATTTTGCTTACATCATTTGCCCATCATTGCCAATATTGTACCACTTATGCTCACGGTTTTGCTGCACACCGAAAAAAATGTTATCTATTGCTTGTATTGTGCACGTACATGCATTGGGATGAAATATTCCGAAATTTTCGATAATTTGATTTCATAAACAAAGGCATGACTCGTATTTGACTTTTAGTGATCTGGCCACCAATAGAGCCCCAGTCAAAACTTAAAATGATCTTACTTTTCCAATTGAAAGGAGCAATACAATACTGATCCAATTATTACCCATAATATTGAGTTTTTAAAATAAGAGGAATACTGGAAAATCTTACACTTATACATGATGGATTTTCTAACATTACAAAAATTTAAGAAACTGATTAATATTTATTTATCATGCAGATGATTGATCAAGGTTTGCTTCATTACATGCGTTCGAAAATTATAAGAAGTCTTTATTTTACAATGTTCTCCACTAAGCTATTGTTTACATGTTAAATATTTTGGTCCTGAAACCTGAACATCGTTGAATGAATAAAAATATTTACAGAACCACTTCTTATGGTCACGCCTTTGCTGTATATGGGAAGAAATGTTTGCTCTTTTCGGGCCCATTTCCCTAGTCGCGATCTCTTTTAGCTTCCGGAGCCGTCTTTATCACTCCCATCCGATTTCCTAAGACCATTTCTTTCGCATTTCTAGGAATCTAATCAAACGTCTCGTAAGGTAGCTTCCCTATTTATCTTTCAGTAGATTGACTAGATTCTTGCACCGTCCACCCACTTTCCTATCTACAAAACGTCAAGGCTCCCTGGAAGGATGCTTATCAGTACTTCGAAAGAGGTTCTGTTCATTTTATGAACTCTGTTTTGATTTGAAATGGGTATATATTGCACTGAAAAGTACTTGACATCTTATTCAAAAGTAATATTAGTAATCACTAGAAGGAAGAAGATTGCTAGAGAGTCTTAGTCCAAGCAATTAGGACTTCGTTAATTTTATGAACTCTATTTTGAGTTAAAATTAAGATGTATTGAACTAGCGAAAGTAAGAGTATTATTGTAATATCTTAGTGTATGATATTCGGGTTCCGTTTATTTTACGAATTCTATTTTGAGTTGAAGTGAATATGTATTGAACTGAGGAAAGTACTTGACACATCATATTCAAAAGCAATATTATCAATTGCTTGACGAAAAGATCAAAAGACTTCAACGTCTTAGTGCATGGAATTCGGGTTCCATTAATTTTACGAACTCTATTTCGAGTTCAATGTTCCATGTATTGAACCAGTGAAAGTTACCGAGTATTACTTAAACGTCTTAATGCATGGAATTCAGGTTTTGTTAATTTTACGAACTCTGTTTTGAGTTGAAATGAGTATGTATTCACCTAGAGAAAGTACTTGATATCTTGTTCAAAAGCAATATCACTACCGGGAAAGAGACGATTAATGCATTGATTTTGTGCATAGAATTCGGGCTCCGTGAATTATAGGAATTGTTTTATCTCTGAGCGCCCCGAGATATCATGTATTGTTCTTGTAACACAACACACTTACTCTTTCAAGTGGTTTCGACGAGGTATCTCGTTCATTAAGATCTGCTAAATTTTGCTAATGAGGAGATATCTCGTCAACAAAACACAGCCGATTTTTTATGATAACGAGATCAAGATCTAGTCAGTTCTCTTGCAATAACGAGGTATCTCGTCCAGTAAGATATTTTCAGTTTGCCTGACACGAAATACCTCTCGAGACAAACAGCAGGAGAGTTAATGAATAAGTAAACACACCTATTGGTTGAAACAATTCAAGAATTCTTTCAACTTTGGAAATACTACATTGATCGTTTCGTTCGAATATAATTATTTGAAAAGATTCTAATTGTCCATTGATAAGAAAAAAAATTATTATTTGAGATACATTATCAGTCCTTTCCTTAGAATTGACTTCTTTGGAAAGATTCTATTGGTAATTTCCTTAGAATAGGAAACCTTTGTAAAGATTCCATTGGTTCTTTAACTAGAAAAGACTTATTTAATAATATATAGTTTGTCTTTTCTTTAGAATAGAATACTTTGGAATGATTCTGTTGGTGCTTTCTATAGAATAGAATACTACGGGTTCCTTAGAATACAATTCTTTGGAAATATTCTGTTGATAATTTCTTAGAAACATTTGGAAATATTTTGTTGGTAATTTCTTAGAAACATTTGGAAATATTATATTGGTAAATAAGGTCAAAACTGGTCACGTGGAAGACTGAGATATTGCAAGGTAGAATTTTGCGTGGGAATCTCTGATGGCGTTAAAAAGGAACCCGTATTTAACTTGAGAATGTGATACATTATAGTTCCTGTTTTTTTTTCTTATTCCGATTTGTCTAAAAAATCTAAACATAACCTGCATGTATGCACCTTCGAAAAGTCCATGTTAATCTTAGCCATATCTATTCGTTGAAAGAACCCCCATCAAAGATTGTATTAGTCAAGAAGATCAAAACTGGTTAGAAAACATGCAAGTCTGAAGTTCCTGATTAGATAAACGCGTGTGAACCAATCAATGGTCTAGACATACCCACAAAAGTTAGGAGATGTTGTCTCATATTACATTTCCTTCTTGTCAAGAGAGTTTTAAAACAACGATGAAATGAAATACACGTGTTTTTGATAATTTATCAAAAATTAATGTCCTGGATCAAGAAAGTAAAAGAGAGGACGAGAAAAACGTCCGAGTGCGTCGAATTCAGGTTCTGTTAAATTTAGAAGGTTTGTATTATGATATAAAATTAATCTGTATTCATTTAGGGAAGGTAACTATGTTATTTTAATATATTATAAAAATTAATGTCGAATTCAACCGAAACGTAGTTCCTTTTTCATTGTTTATTGTTTTTCCATTCCCATTGAAGTTAAATGGCATTTCGGTTTAGACTATCGTCTCACTTCAGAGAATAAATTCACATTGGCGTTACATGGCGTATTCTTTGCCGTAATAGACTGCCGACTAATTTTAGATCACCCATTCACTTTGACGTTAAATTGTGTTTCCTTTGTTATTTTAGACTATCGACTAACTAGACTCTCCATTCACATTGACGTTAAATGGCATTTTGGTTTCGACTCGAATCACTTAAGACTTCACGCCATATAACTCATTCACATTGACGTTATATGGCGTGTTGTTTGCCATTTTCTACTCTCTTCTAATTTTAGACTACCCATTCACTGTGATGTTAAATAGTGTTTTGTTTGTTGCGTTAGACAATTGACTATATATATATATATATCCCCACATTGTGGCCACACTAAGAAATTGCTTTTGTACCCCTGATTTTCCTGTAAAAGAAGATAAAGTTCCAACTTCAATCTTCCATTTTTCAAACGTTTATAAGGTACTTACCCATCGCGTTCCTCAAAACCCAGATTACGTTTCGAGCGACTTCCATTTGCTTCGACGTTAAGTGGCGAAGGAAAGTGGACTGCTGCGATAAATCTCGGATATTCTTTCCCAGTAAATTCATTTTGGAGCAAAAAAGTATTTCAAAACTTTTTAGAGTAAACGTGGCGTTTCAGGTTGATTTAAAAAATGAAATATATTTAGGTTCAACATTTTAGTGCGGTTTTAAGGAGTTTTTAGTTTATAACTGAACTTTTTCTAATTTCTTTTTAAAGAAGTTCAATGTGAAATTACATTCTAAAATTTGAATTCGCGCTGGCAACCTGAGATTTGCAAGTTTCATTCCTGTCAGGTTTAGATTCAACCCTGTTTATATTACTCTCGGCTGTGTAAGTACAGCTCTCCTTGTGAGCATAAGTCCATTAACTTGTTGTTTAACGCAATTTGTCCATTAACTTGTTGTTTGACACAATTTGTCCATTAACTTGTTTGACGCAATTTGTCCGTTAACTTGTTGTTTGACACAATTTGTTCATTAACTTGTTGTTTTACGCAATTTGTCCTTTAACTTGTTGTTTGACGCAATTTGTCGAAAAATGATTGGTTCGTGGAAGCCTGATTGGAAGAGTAACGGATTATGAGTCGGAGTGTTCGAGTTCGAATCTAGCCAAAGACCAATATGTCGTGTCTTCAAATGTCCTCACGTTGGTCAGGTATTTAAGTTTAAAGAGTGGGGTACTCAAGTGTGACCTCGTCATCTGAAAGTGGTTCAAAATTACTTGGTGTTCTCGAATAACTCTGGTTTGATCCCGGACCGTCGAGCATAGTCCATTGTGCCGTTCCAGTGTGACATTAATTAAAATACCTACCTACGAAATATTGGTCATGCACCACAAAATTTAAAACCAATCAACCATAAAAAATTATAATGAATGAAAATTGCAGTAAATGTCAATTATAGGATGTTATGCAAAGTAGTAATGTTTCAGAGCCACCACGCATGCGTGGTGTGAGCAGCGCCCTCTGAACTAATGTTAAAAGCGTATAAATAGAGGGCTGTAGCGGGACGTTGAAAATAGTGCATGGTTATTTTTTAGTGGCGACCGTTTAGTGAGACCTAAGTATGCCTCCACCATGAAATAGGGTGAAATTTCAATAACTTACGGTGTTTGAACGGGAGAGAATCATCGGCCTTTGTGTAGGAGGATTTTCCTATCGCGCAATAACAGCTCGTGTGCAGCGGAACTGTTCCCCAGTGATGCTAGTTTGGTAGCAGTGGACCGACGAGCACCGGACAACTCGAAAAACTGGGAGTGGACGACGGAAAGTGACGCGATGATAGACACCTGGTCAACATGGTTCGTCGTCGTTCGCCTACGTCTGCTGCACCGTAGACTGCGTGCAAGGATTCCTTTATACAGGATCCCCTCACGCCAAACCATCGACGGCTGCGTCTGCAATGGGCTCATGAGCACAGAGCCTGGCGGGCTGATTGGCAACAAGTTGTATTTTCTGACGAATCCCGCTTTAATTTGTGGAACCATGATGGCCGCATTCGTATTAGACGCTATGGCGGTGAACGCTGCCTTCCAGAGTGCGTTATCGAACGTCATAGTGGCCGAACACCCTTGAGTTATGGTCTGGAATGCGATTTCGTATGATGGACGATCTCAGCTGCTATGAATTGAGGGTAATCTGAATAGCAACAGGTACGTCCGTGAAATGCTATAGCCCGAAATCGTACCCTTCCTTCAAAGCATCCCTGGAGCTATCTTTGAACAGGATAATGCACGCTCACATATCCTCTCAACAAAATCTCGAATTGCCTCCAATACTGGTGTAATAACACAAGATTCTGTTCGAATATTCCTTTCAGCTAAGTATAGAATGCCAATTTGATTTCTCAAACTATAGAACAGAAGTCCTTGAATAAAAGCACTAACCCTTCCAGAGGTCTTTCCCGTGGTTAGTTCTCATACTGAGTTTCGGCGCAGGTTTCCGAGAAATCTGATATTTCGTTTGTCTCCGGAATTTTATCTTGGAAATTATTATTAATATTCCCGGTGAGGCTACTCTTATTTATATCGATGATAATAAAGACGAACAGTCTCGATCCGGCCTCATAGTTCGTATCAAAGCTCCTAACAGCACTGTAACAATCGAGAAAAGATATCCCGACTGCTGTTCAGTTTTCAGAAGTGAACCCATTGATGAATGGCTTAAGTACACCATGTCTGTAACGGACCCAAAGGTCGTTTGGATTTTGTCCGACAGTCGCATCTCCATCAACATATAATTGACCGCGTTGCATTGGCATAGGGATCTTTAACAAACTCAAGCTTGTCAAGCACTCATCCTTCTGAGAGGTGCTCCTACAGTGTATCGCAGTTCACTGGGACCTCAGGGGAAAAGTAACGGATTATTTGGCGAAGGAGGGTGTGGATGAGCCATTGTCCGCTACTTACTTATTGACGTATCTTGAGCTTTACTCTATTAGAAAAAATCTTGCTAAGAAGGATGGATCGTTCCCCCGGTACACTCTTGGTATCGGGGACATCGTCCTAAAATATCTCTTGCTCTCAATTGTGACAGACCTATACAGACAGCGCTCTATCGCTTTTCCAGTGGCCATATGAGATGTCTCCCATTTTCCTGTGGTCGCAAGATTAAACTTTTTTCCCTTAAATACCAGGCTGACCTGGCCTGCCCAGCGTATATTCTCGAGCGCCTGCAGTTGACCGGAGATGACCTATTTTCCTGAGTTAATTTTGTTGCATGACTTAGTGTAAAGGTAAATAGACTAAAGGAGTTCTTCTATCTGGAACTATACGAGGAGATTAGCACCACCAACAGCAACTGAAAAGATTGAAGTTTTTATCATCTGGAATTTACACACCTTTCCTCACACCTTCGCATTCAAAAAATTATTCAAACTCTGCATTTCATCTAACAAGCTTTAAAATGAGATTGCCACTGAACAACCGGTTTAGTCGTTTTTCTTCCAGGAATCTGGGACTAAACAAAACAATCCCCTGTTATCGCATCTCCCCGTAAAAAAATGCTTATTTTTAAGTACGAGACAGAAGCTACTACAAAAGGAAACTCACTCGTGTAAGTAAACGCCGCTTGTTTATTTAAAGAATTCGAAATACGATTCCAGTTGAAAGGAAAATACCATTACATATCTAATATCGCAAAAGTTTATTACTTGAGGGGATGAAACAGATCATAAAAACATCTCTCCATGTCCAGCTAAGAAGAAGCCGGCAAGACAATTGAAATTGTTTTATCGATCTTTTGACTTTGATACGTATAAACTTTCGTTATTACTTTTTTAGGACATTACTTGTACAGGGTTTATTTTATTTATTGGCCATGTTCTACTGGGGGCTGGGATGGGGTTAAAAATAAGATATCACAATTGCTTAATAGCATTGATGTTTGGATGTTGTTTCGTAAGCATTTATGGATAACAACGATTTTGGAATGTTATAGCAAATCGTTTTTTGGTTGTATAAATTTCCTTTTCGGTGATTCCAGGAACGATTATAATTGCCGACATCGTGCAATGTCGGAAAAAACTTGCTTCTAAAGTGTTAACATCGAGTAACATAGCCTTCGTATCATGTTTATAGTTCACTTATTTAAGTAGATTTCTTGTAGATGTTTGGAGGCTGTTTGAGTTTATACGGCGCAAGAGCCATATTTGTCCAGACACAAAACATATAATATCACTCAATGGACATTGTATGTTTTGTACTCACAGAAATAAAGTTATACTGACAAAATTAGATAAAAATACACCCAGGGAGGAAAGCCTTGACATGAATGGAAGCTGAGCCGCCTACAACTTGCACGTTGCTAGCGCAGTGGACATATCCACTGAGACACGATGGTTTCATGAATGTGTATAGTTGATAGGGTAGGGTTGATTGGATGGTGGAATCAATGATGTCGACATAGTAGGTTTTAACGATTATTTTATTGTATATATTTTTAACAGTTAGTTTACAGTTTGAAAGATTAAAGTACAGTTTGATATTGGTATTAATTAAAGTTACGGACACGTTATTGTACCGTAGTTTGGTATCTTTCGAATGACATATACTCAGTCCACACTCCACTCAGTCCAAAGTTACACTGACCCAAAAGTCGCCCAGCACCATACAATTTCGATAAATTGCGGACCCTTCCCACGCTCAGTGCGACTGCGCAATCGGTCCGATGGCGATATCAGTTACGGACATCTTTTCATAACGCGACCTTATATTACGTTTCTCCTAGTTCTGAAATCACTAGACAAAACAGTTGTAACGCTTTTCGTAACGCTCGACCTTTCATGCATGCCCTTACTACTATTTAGATTTGAAAAACGTATTCACGTCATAATGATAAAAATATATACCATACGTACGAACGGTTTTCAAATAAAGATTTTTTATAAGTTCGCTTTTAAGCCTCTGAAGCACGAAATTATTAATGTGTGTGTCTTTTACCAATACATTTAACGACTAAATGACAACCTCTATTAGCTGAAAGAATCCTAGAAAATATTATATTGCTCAAGATAGACAAAACTAGTCATACTGGTAAGACTTCGGTTTGTAGAGCGGATACATATGTGCGTGTGTCCAGCAAGAGGAATGTGGCGACCCACTGGCACCGAAGCAATTTCTGGTGAAGGAAGCATGCTATATCGTTAATCTGGCTGATAATTTCTCAACTCGATGGGGACCCATATGTATTGTAATCTTAAACTTCAGAGGGGATCACGCGTATATATCCGCTCTTCACCCCACACTCATCCTTGCATGTTTTCCAATCAGTTTTAATATTCTTGGCCAGTATAGTATTTCCTAGGATTCGTTCAAAGTATGGATGTATTTATTTAGTTAATCCTTGGGTTGTGGGGGTAAAAGCTAAGCTACACTACTCGTGATGGTCAGAATGTTAAGAGGTTAAGGCAGAGTGATTGTCCACCATTCCAAGAAGAAGAATGTGTAAACCCCTCAGAGGTTTAAAAAGAAGTGATCTAATTTTCTCTAGTTTAGAAAAATTGAACGTAGCGACAAAATCAACCTAAACTAAAAATAAGAATGTAGAGATTTTGTTACGACGTTTTGCCTTTTCTCTCTTAAAGGCAGTTGGCTTTATTCGTAGAAATCATACTTTATTGAGAGTCCCATATATGTAGTGACCTTAACCCTCCTCATGGTTAATTTGACGAGATATCGCGTCATAAATTAAACTAACCCGATCTCGATGGACGAAATATATCGCCTTTACAAGAAAATGTCCAAATGCGACAAAATAAAGCAAACCTTAAAATATGAATACGGAAATTTTGACGAGGAGCGTTTGATATACTCCCCTTATCTGTACGACTTCATTCATAGGAAATATTTATAATTATTTAAAAAATTATATTTTATATACAAAATTTAAAACACAGCTCTAAATTTGTGTGTAGCAAAAATTTTCTTCAATTCCCTCGTAAACTCCCCAATTGAATATTTATTTTAAAATATACTTTTATACCTTTTCTACAAGTTCCAGTTGTTGAATGCGATATGCATTAAAATGGAGAAAACAATATATTTCAAATGTAAGCGTTTTTCAAAAATACACATAGAAGCAATCACAAATACTTATGCATTCGTAGGATGATAAATAACATGTTTATATATGAAAAACAATTTTTCTTGAATAATAAAGTAAAATAAAGCTCCGGGTGAAAGCACGTAATAAATCTTTGAACTCATGATCCAAGTATATAAGCAAAGTGTAAACGTTTAATAGGGTACTGCAATTGAAAAGAAAAATAAGGTAATTTCGATAGAAAATAGGTATATATGTGACAATGACAACCATTGGTTTATGTATTTCAAATAATTACAACATTAAGATTAAATTTAAAAAATACGCTTTTCAAATTAAAAATGACACTCTTTTTATTTGGTTTAAATGAAATTACCGATTTATTTATTGAGAATCGAATAAAATCAATCTACGAATATATGATGCTATGGATTAACGTAAATAGGTAGGAATTTTAATTAACATCACGCTGGAGCAACACAACGGGCTATTCGAGACTGTCCGCTATCAAAACCGAAAGGAAAGATCCGAGGAACACCTCACGTAATGTTGAACCATGGTCAGATGACGATGTCACAACTCAGGTGGTCCCCCACTCTCCAAACTGCCACGCCACGCTAACGTTAGGATATTTGAGGCCACGCCAGTGGCGTGCACAAACTCCCATTGTGCAATACGGTCTTCGGTTGGATTCAAACTCGCGACCTTTCGGTTGCTCATCCGTTACTCTTCAAGCCGTAATTATGGCAAGCCTCGAAATAGATTTTTTAATACAGGTGCACTTCGTGCACCTAAGTTTTTAAATTAGGTGAACAGATTTTATATTTAAGTACAAATTAAAAAAAAAACATAATGTAAAAGTATTAATGTAATGTAAACTACTTTATTAGTTGGTATGTTTATATAGGTTTTTTTTTTTTTTTCGTAGTAGATAGTAAATAAAAATATTTAAAAATCGAAATTCATCCTTCTATCGCGACAATCACTTCAACTCAGCCATCTGGAAAATGTTTCGATCATAGGAAAGTTCTGGTGGCAGTGACACAAGTAAACCTTCCTCCTGTATAAACCCGTTACGGCCCAGCGATTTTTTTTCGCATAGTTTGTATTTAGGAATTTTAATTATGTTCCTTTAGAGCGAGTGGATACTAATATTTTGTTCAAACATCAAATTAGATTAACACGTCCCCCTTCCCTTTTTTAACGTTAAGTGCACTGCGTGCACCTAGCGAGAAAAAATTAGGAGCACAATTTGATTTTCATGTGCACAGTGCACCTGGGTATTTCGAGCCCTGAATTAGGGTGATGGTGAGATAAGTGTGAATCGAATTATTCTAAGTTCATATTAAACTGATAGAAATGTGCATGAAGAGAATACAAGTTAAATATCCTTTTATGTCTTTGTTTCAAGTTATGTATATTTGTACAGTAAAATTATCCTTGCATCGAAGAAAGTATTGAGCAAAAATTTTTTGTTTAACTGAGTTATATACTGTGACCATTAAAGCACTTAATCCCCGTAAATACATTAGTTCAAGGTCCACGGTAGGCAAGATGGAAAAGTAGAGGATAAGCAAACGGAAGGTTGCAAATTGAAATCCAATCAAAGACTGCCTAGTACAAGAAAGGCTGGTGCACATTAACTCTGCCGTGGCCTCACAGATCCACACGTTAGTGTAGTGTGGTAGGTTGGAGAGGTGGAATGGTGCCAGCTCAGGTGTGATCTCGTCAACTGACCGTGGTTTAAAATGACATGGTACTGTCCTCTGACGACCTTTCCCTTCGTGTTTGATTCCGGACTGTAGCTAATAGGCCCACTGTGTTACTCCAGTACATCGTAATTTAAAATACCTAGCTACCAGATGGAAATAAAGCGGTACTGATCTTCTAAGAGAAACGTGTAGAACATTTTCCTACTGTAGTCCTCTCACCAGATCTATCTCAAATCAAACATATGTGATATGATAACTCTTTGTTTTAAAATTAGAGCATTTAATTAAACGACTATCTCCAACTGTATTTTAAAGGTTACCTTTAAGATTGAAAGCTTGTATTCGTATACTTGAGCAAATTCAAGATTGATAAATGTATATTCGATAAATATTGCACATTTTTTCTATTTTCGTGCAAGTTATATCATTGCCTTTCTTCAACAATTTGGTTTTAACTAATTAATCGATCAATTTAGTTTAAATTACTATCAGTACTATTTTTCCAATTTTATCCAGTATAGTTTATTCTATAAATAATTTATTTTATTTTTTCTATCATACTCATCAAAGGATGTACTAATCTGAATTTTTCCAATGAAAAAATGTTTACTAAAGGGATAAAAAAAAATATTTATCTTCCGTATTCACTTTTCTTATCTACGAATGGATGTTTGTGAGCAAGCTTAGGATTCAAAGGCATACTTAAAAACTGAATTAAATGGAAGATAAATTCAAAATAAACCGTTGTTTACAAAGCCGCAGTTAGCAGAGACAAACATTCAACAAAAAATCAAAGCCATGCGAGGCGCACAGTATAAAATAAGCTTTTTATCTCTTGTATAAACGAGGAAAATAATCTCGTTTGTTTAAAGGGGAGTATAATGAGCTATTTTTCCGATGAGCTTCGTAATAAATTACAAAAGAAAAATATTTTGGAACAAGAACATGCTTTTCAAATCTGTAGGGTGAAAATTTTGGAATATAATTTTTCTCTCGAAGGACTAAATCAGGTACATTCCTAAATCATGCCAGTTCTTGAAACTGAATGAGTAATATTTTTTTCTTAAGATTAAATTGTGTTTAAATTAAATATATATGATTTTTTAGCGAATAATATTGATTCCACTAATTTATCGAATGATAAATATCAGTAATATATGATTCGAAGTAGAACTAGATATCAATATTAGTTCAAATAAAACAATATAAAATCATTTCCAAATTTGATATTTCTTCTTTCTCTAGAGAATTGTTACCGGACTTTTGTCAATATTCTGTTGTGTTGCTACAATGCACAAATTTCAATGTGGGTATTTGTGAAAAACCGTTAAGCTTTGGTTACTTTTTGGTACGATTTATTCGGTACTTGCGTTGACTTTTTGCCTTTCAGTCAGTATTTGCGTTGATACCTACTCGCAAAATGTGGCAGGCAGTTTTGTAGTAACCTGTTGAACGAGGAAATCTGAGTCATGCATTCATTGGAACAACGAAGATGCTCCCGACACTTCGTGGTTTAATTCAAGATAGTCCCCGACGACATCGTACTTATGCAGTTTTCACCTTTCTTTTTTGATGATTACTTCAGTGACAGATTCATTGCTCTAAATTATTCCAAAGAGGCCGCGGCACTGGAATAAATTGACCTCCATAGTCCCCAGATCTCAATTTATGCGACATGTTTCTTTGGGGTTATTTGAAGGACATTGTTTACAGAAAGAATTCTCAAATGCTAGAACAGTTTATCTACGAGGCATGTGTATCCATTTCAGTGCACACATTGCGGACGGTTTCAAATTTCTCCTTTCCCTTGCGTCAAGTGATTGCTGTTCAAGATGGTCATTTTAAATCCATTGCGATTTGACGCCTGTTTGCGAATGACAATTTACACACTATTTAAATGGAAAAAGATTCAAGATTGCATCGCCGTCTATTATCCAAAGTTATAAGTAGTTTTTATAAACCAATCTATTTCGAATTCCAGGCGGCCTGCTCATAAAACGTATCACTTGTTTCATCCTTCTGTCTATCACTGTTTCGTAGTTTTTACATTTCAAGGTTAGGGAGTCCTTTCTGAAACACCTTGTATGTATATATGACTGCGAACCCCTTACGGAAGGCCGTATATGGCCGAGGAACTGTTTAGGTAGTCTGTCATATCTGGTCTATGTGATGGTTAACCTATTCAGAGAGAGCAGTATCTATTATGCGGTTCGAATAAAACTATTCGGAGGGCCAGCATTTGGCCAGCGGGCATGAGGTAAACCTGGCCAGAAACCCGTATCTTTACTACGGACCTGAGAAAAACATGTATTGAGGACCGTATATGGTTTACGGATCTGAGATAAACCTCTCTGGGGAACTGTATCTTGTCTGCGGACCAGAGGTAAACCCTTCAGGATAGTCGTATCTGACCTGCGAACCTGAGGAAAACTTGTCTGAAGGCTGTATCTCGTCTACGGACCTGATATAAACCTATCCGCAGGCCCACATCTGGTATGCGGACCTGACGTAAACCTGTTTGGATGGCTTACCTACGGGCATGATGTAATCCTGTCTGGAGGACCGTATCTGGTCATCGTACCTTAGGTAAACCTGCATGGAGGGCCATATCTGGCCTAAGGACATTAGGTAAACCTGTCTGGAGGGTATATCTGGCCTACTGATATGACGTAAACCTGTCTTGAGGACCGTATCTGGCCTACGTACCTGTACTAATTCTATATGGAGTGCCATATCTGGCCTGAGGTAAACCTACCTGAAGTAACGTATCTTATCTGCGAATATGAGATAAATCTGTCTGGAGAGTCGTATCTCGTTTATGGACCTGAAGTAAAGGTATAAGCAGGGTCACATCTGACCTGCAGACCCGAGATAAACTTATATGAAGACCAGTTTATGATCTGCCCATCTGAGGTACACCTACTTGCTACAAATAATATATCTTACGTGCAAGGACCTTTATCTTTACGAGTGGGGATTATGTAGAAGTCCCCAGACTCCAAAGAGAACAGCTATTTCTGAAATAGCTTATAAAATCACATTGAAATTAGGTCAAAGTCAGTTCGTGAATTGTGTACTACAAAAAGTCACATTTTGAATACATTTATCTGAATTGTAAGTCTTGCGCTGAAGGTTAAAGGATTGATTTAAAGAGATGTAAAAGTTGTATTTAAAAAGTAAAATGTCATTCTTGTTCAATTTTTAATCCTATGAGGGGCTTAGAAGCATAATTATACCTTAGAATCTGTAGACTTCCCTGAAGGACTTTTAATCAATTTAACCATCTTGGTTAATCCTGGGGATTCTGTTATAAGATAGAATGAGCAATATAATATTCTTGGGAAACAATATAATGTTTCTAGAGGTTGACCAAGTCTATTGCTTCTTTACATAGATGTGGCTATTTTCTAATTATGTAGGTTGTGGGCTAAAAGCAACCCTACACTGCCTGCCAATTTGGTGACGGTTGAAAGACTAAATTTGAATTACGTTTTTAAAAATCGCACAAGAAACACACTATGTTGAAAAGAAGTTTCGTATAACAAAGCATAAGAAAATAAGATTTCTAGAAGTCTGTATGCCCCCTAAACAGCTTGAAACAGGACACATTTGTTCTCCAGTCGAAATCATAGAAATCTCGTGATTTCGTTTTAGGGGGACAATTCCTTCTCTCTTTCCCAATATCTCAACTTCAACAATTTTCTGATCTTTTTACTGAGTTATATTGTATGGCTGCATACAGGTATTATAGAAATAGATATTAGACATTTAAACATTAGTAAAAGCATTAGATCAAAATAATGGCAATTTTGTACGAGAGAAAATGTTTTTTTCAAAAACAATTCAATCAGGAATTTTTTATTCGTTTTCGACTTCCTCTGGGATACTTTTGTGCTTCTGAAACTGAATTACAAAATATCCTATTTCACATAGGATATTTTATATTTCAGTGACAAATATCTCTACATAGGGGAAAATCGTGACCAATAACACGATAATGGGAATTGTACCTATTTGTGTAAGAAAAGGATCAATAGCATCTTTCCAAAGGACTATTCTTAGGATAGGGCCAATGGAATTTTTCCAAAGGATTCTCTCCTAAGGAAAGGGGGACCAATTGTATATTTCTAAAGATTGAAAGAATCCATTAATTCAACCAATAGTAAAATTCTAAAGGTTGAAAGAATCAGTGGATTCAATCGTTAGAGGTGGTTATTTAGTCATTAAGCGCGCGCGCGCGATGTGGAAACATAACACTACTCTAAAATCTCGTGATGTCCAGGTATTAAAGAGTCTAATTATCATGGGCACATACTTTAATGTTACCATATCGTCGTCTTACAAGTGAAACACACCAAGTTCACATCTTCAAGATATGTGTTTTTCAACTTTTCTTGTCCAGAATTATCTGTGACTGATCCAGGTGATCTTTTGACGAGTAAACTTCATTTATGTCCTTATGTATTTTCAGGAAGGTTAGTTTTATTACTGATAAACACTTAGTGAAGTTAGCAATGCGTAGAATATTTCCCATTTGTATTCTTATAACCATGTTTCTGGACTTGTATTTCACTTGTAAGTCGAAGATACATTTATTGGATATGTGATGATATTTTGACATTTGTTTCATTAAGGTGTACGTACACACTAGAAGTTTATTTTTTTAATTTTAACTTTAAAAATCCAGTTTTTTCACAGTAGGTCATTGGTTTATGCTTAAAACTATTTCAGTGAAAAAAAAACATATTAAACTAATTATTAATTAACTAATTAAGATATAATGAGCTAATTAGTATGTTTTTTGAACAGTGATATCTCAAATTCTAATTTGCCTAGAAAGACAATTCTAGTTGGAAATCATTTCCAATATTATTCTTCATGTTTTGACCCTCCATCACGTTTATTGAGAGAAAAGGTTTTCTGTTACAACTTTTTTCGCCAAGAATGCATAAAAAATCACGATTTTTTCTGGAAATTGAGGATTTAAAAATTCATTAAAAATTTATTTCTTAACTAATAACTCTGATTGAGGGTCAAAACATCCGCTGTATTATGTAGATTATAATGATACAAAAATAACTATAATCGATTAATTTATTGTTGAGTTACCACCGTTTGAACAAAGCATCCTATTGCAAAAACTTGTTTCTTCAGAAATTGAGTTTAAAGTTTTGGAAACACGTCTGTTTATGGTGACAGTACCAAACGAAAACCCTTGGAACTAGAAAACTATTTTGAATATTTTCAAGATGTTGGCATCGTTTGAAAGCTAAGGAATTGAAGAATATTTTGAAGCAATAAAAAAAAGTTAGACCTTCTGTTGAATTTTCAGGATTTTTAGTGTGTACATACACCTTAACATTTGTTTTTGCTGATATTAACATAGTATATGTGTATCACACTTCCAAGTTTTTTCGAAATGCAAGTTTTGGAGTTTTATCATACTGTACATATACATTTAACTACCCATAAAATCTGTGTACAAAATGTGTTTTATATTCCTAATATTACTTCTTAAATTTCAAGTACTAATTTTTTTTATATATTTTTTAAAAAAGGTACATTTTATTGGTAAAACTTATATTAAAAAACTTATTTGTGAACTTAGTTTAAATTTAATTAATAAGGAAATTAATTAAGCTTATTTGATAGTGAACATAATTAAGTTTAAACAGTAGTGATCTTATTTTAAGTTTTTTTTTGTATCATTTTAGAAAATTTAATTTGGAGTGATTTTAAAGTGATTGTGCTTTAATTTAAAGGTTACATAAAATTATAGATAAACAACCATACAAATTATACATAAACTACCAATTATACATAACTACCACATACATACCAAATTATACATAAAATTATTTCAAGTGATTCACCTTTTATAGTTCCAATGAAAAGGTATCTTATATGGCAAAATTGAGTTGAGATAAAGAGAAATGAGTCATTTAAGTGAAAAGAACCTAAAGGGGAATGATTATAATAATAAGTTTTAATAATTATTTTCGTACAGCTAAAGACGTAAATAATACATAACATTAAAGCTTAAAAGCTTTATTTAATCAAACAAATATTCAATGCTCTTTGCGTCACTAGATTTCAGAGTATTGTATTATTTCTTTTACCCGATAACACACAATGGCTAAATAACCACATCTAATAAGGAAAAAATCCATGGATTCTTTCAAAATTTTGAATTGGTCTTAAATTTTCCTTAGAAAAAAAAGTCTAGCAAAGATTATATTCCTTCATTCTTTCAAATAGAATCCTTCAGTACAGTTAAAAATTTCCTGGAGATAGGATCCCTTGCAAAGATTTTGCTCTTTCATTCATTAGGATAGAAGGCCAAATATGGCCTTATTACTCATAAAAACCCCACTAACAATAAACCAAAAAACCAACCTTACAATAGAATCCTTTAGAAGAGGTCTGTTGGTCCTATCCTTATAATATAATCTCTTACAAAGATTCCCTTCCTTCATTCTTTAGAAGAGAATCCCTTTAAAAGATTCTGTTATTATTCACATTAGTAACCATTGTAACGACTCTATTCATTCCTTTGAATAGAATCCTTTAATAAGATTATATTCAAAGGAATTGAGAAAAAAAAACTTTTGTAGAGTTATAATAAAATCATTTCGTAAGATTATCTTACTTCTTGCCTTAGAATAGAATTCTTTAGTAGTGGATCATGTTCCTTTGAATTGAATTCTCTTGAAAAATTCTATATTTTCTTTCCTTAGAAAATAATAACTTGGTGATTAGATTATACTACTCAAGGAACTACAAATGTATTAGAAACATCGCTGTAGGCTACAAGGTATAATTATACGTGTGAATCCCTCAGAGGGTCAAATTGGATTTTTGACGATTTTATTCTTTGGTTCATTTTTAAAACCTTCAAATCATTTAAAAATGATCATTGGAACAACGACACGCCTGTGAATTATTTTTCCAAAATCATTTTTTACAGGATTAACTGAATATCGCCTATCAAAACCGCACGAAAATGAAGCAAACCCCAGCTGCACAGAAAAGAAAGTGCTAACTTGCTTCGTTGTGTATTCTTTTGTTTACCTTCAAAACCTCCAAATAATTTATAAACGATCATTCAAAACTCTGACACACTTCCGAATTATTTTTCCAAAATCAAGTTCGCGCGAACTAGAGGAAATGAATATTGCCTATCAAAACCGCACGCAAATGAAACAAACCCAGACTGCACTGTAAATAAATTTCTGACATGCTTCGTACACCCACCCCAGCGTGAATTGAGACTTTTGAAAGACCGTACCTCCCAAAAAAACCCGACCGGGACAGAGTTGCTTGGTCGAAACCATAAACCTCCAGCTTCTTCATTTCGAGTGAGAATTCCTTTTTCCTTTCGACACTTTCCCACCCTTGAAGAATGAATGACAATCGTTCTCATCTTTTGCGAATATATTTTTTGTTCCCCTCACCGCCAGCCTTGGAAAATTCGCCGGGATTTTCCCCAAACCAAAACGTTTTCGGGATATATTTGTCTTTCCGGAAAAAACCGGAGACGGCACCCTATCACCTGTATCATTCCCCCATATGGAGACAGATTTCACCTCACACCGAGAATTCACGTCAGTGTCACAGAAGTCCAGAAAATTGCAGTCATACATTTTTGGATCGTCTCCAGGATGGCCCAAATTTTTCAGCCACCTAACTCCCATCTGCAACTTTTTGGGACGGGGGTTTCTTCTTTCAAACTCGCGTGAGATACCCTGTCCACCAGGCGGCTATTGATTCCCGGGAATTTTGCTTCCTTTTTAAATCTTTTCGCTTTGTTTCTTGGTGAGTTTCGTCGGACAGGTTTTGATTTCGATTTCTTTTCGGCCTCCCCCGAGGACTCAGCTCGTTTTCCGTCCATTTTTCAATCGCTACCGCTTGCCCAACTTCAAAAAAGTATATTGCCGCTGCAATTAATAATAATCCTCGTGCTCCTCTTTGGGGTGAGATGGTTTGATTTATTAGTGAGAGGTGAACAAAGAGCGGGAAGATGTGCGGGAGTGAATTATTTTTCGTTCCGTAAAAATAACTTTTTCTGCTTTCCGTGATTCTTGTTTTACGCATTCGAGGAATCATTTCAAGGCTAGGGGAAATATTGAAAAAATGGGATCTCATCTCGGCGATGATCAATCATATCGGTTTGGAAGGAACTGCGGTTTATGCTTGAATATGAATGGTAATACATGAACGTGTAATAATAAGAATGGAAGGTAGTTGAATTTTAATCACATTGGATACGGTCTGGGATCAATCCCGAAGGGATCCGAGGTCAACACCTCATAGTTTTGAACCACGGTCAAATGGCGAGGTCAACACCTGAGCTTGCACCCCAATCTCCAAACGTACGCACCACGCTATCATAAAGAAGTTTGTGGTCACGACATATTTAGCATGTAACAATCCCCACTGATCCCTCAGGTTATTGATTAATAACCTAAGGGATAGGCTACCTACTGAGCTACTGCGGACCCTTATCATAATAAATTTCAGTAGGAAGGGATACACAAGGAGATGTAGTACCTTTAACACCTAAAAATATCGATTTTTTTTTTGATAAATTTTAAATGTGTAATGTAAAAAAAAAAAGTCTAAAATGTATATTTTAATTATTTCCGTTTTAAAACTTTCAGCGTTACTTTAATCCCATTAACATACAATGAGAATTTTTTGAACATTACGTGCACTTTAACATTTAAACTTAGACACATGATTTTGTAGTGAATTTGAATTATCATTCGAACTCACTTTTGTGCAAAGCTTATGAAGTTTTTTTTTTACCTTTCAAACCATCAAACTGATCGAATAGCAGAAATAATGCATACTTTGCAAAATTTCTTAAGAGTGTAGTGTTCATTTCATCCCACTGCACACTTAATGACTAAAAAGTCACATATCTATTGTTGAAATATTCTATTGCTATTTTCTTTTTTTTTAATCATTTGGAAATTGATTCTAACTGTCCTTTCCTTAGAGCATAATCTTTTGGTCAGAATCTATTGCTTATTCCCTTAGAATATAATTATGTGGAAATATTCCAATGTTCGATTCTTTGGAAATATGTCTTGGAAATATTCTTAATATTGGGATTTTCCTTATATTGGATTCATTTACTCATTTATTTAAAATTGAAGAGTTTCCAAAGAGATTCCATCGGTCATTTCTTTAAAATATAATTATTTGGAACTATTATACTACTAATTTTCTTGTAATATAATAATTAGGAAAGATTCCATTGGTTATTTCCTTAGACTATAAATATTTGGATACATTCTATCAGTCGTATCATTAGAATACAATCCTTTGGAAAGATTGTATTTGAAACGAAGGTTATAATTTATTAGACCTACAGGGAAGACTACAGATTGCAAAATTGAACTGTGCTTTTGAAGCCTATCAGAGGTTTAAATCCCACCAGTAAATGTCGAAATACTGTTTACCACTTCTCATGTTGCGTGGAACAAAGAAATGATTATCCCATCCACTCTCTTCAACAAATCCTCGTTCTTTTCTTAAGACAATGATCTTCACCTCATCCGACACCCATTCGAGGGAAGGCCATTTTCCTCCTCATTTCGAGTGTGCCTCTTATCTTACTGTTTACTTCCGATGCTCTTGCGCTTCTTCTGTGTTTACCCAGACCCTCTCGGATTCGCATCCAGATAAGCCTGAGAAGGTTACGCGAATGGACATTCATCTGAAAGTAAGGGAAATATTAATAACGATAAAGATAATCGAAGGAATCATATAGGAGGAAATACAAAAATAGTTTTTGCATTGACAGCCTTTTAATTTAGACAGGATCAAGCGATCTAATCTAGTAATCACGTGACTCTTAAACTACTCTCGTCATTAGGGTGAAAATAAACATTAATCATCTCATTATTCCAAGGAACTGGAATTGACGTCCATTGATTGATCCATCACTTGATTGGTCAGCACGATTTAGCAGTAGACTGGCAATTTTACCATTTTTTCGACACTCTAGAGACATGCGTATACATATACCTATCCCGTAATAAGAAGTTACGTATCAAAACTAGACTATAAGATGCGGAATCATCCAAACAAGTAAATTTTTCACAGATCAGTCTACTTGTCAACGTTTATGAAGCTCCTCTCAAGAGCAATTCTCAGTCTATATTTTACGCCTTTCTTAGGAATATCGTTTATTCTATAAAATCAAATGCATATTTACAGGCACTAATCTCAAAACCATCGAAACTTCATCAACTATGATTGAGCCCTCTAAGGATTTTGATGAGATATCACGTTTATCCAAATCTGACAAATTTGTATCATGACGAGATACGATGTCTTCAAGGTATTGCCAATTTTCCGATGATGATGAGACCAGGAACTGTCAATTTTCTTCTATTAACAAGATATATCGTCCATAAAGATCAGGTTAGGTTTTAGAATAATTATACAGGGTGGTCCCGAATTCATGGTACAAACTTTAATGGTAGGTACAGGACATTGTAACAATGATTTATTGTATAGGAATGTATAGTCGCAAGTGACGCGGTGAGGCGAAAACAGGGGAAATAACGGCCGAAAGGAAAAACAAAGATTTTATTGAAAGCGTTGTTGACAAGTGTCATGTTTACAGTAATTGTTCAAAATTGCGTCCACCAGTATCGATACATGCTTGACAGCGTCGGTGGAGCGATTGGCGTACACGTTCAAAGATGCCTGGTATTTCACGCACACCTGCAGCAGCTACAGATAAGCGAGCGACGAGATCCTCATCTGAGTCAACTGGAGTCTCATAAACAAGATGCTTTAGATGTCCCCATAAAAAGTAATCGAGGCTCGATAAATCGGGAGATCGGGGTGGCCAAGGGACTGGTCCACCACGCCCAATCCATCGAGTACCAAACGTGGCATTCAGGTAATTCCGTACATCAATGCTGAAGTGTGCTGGCGCCCCATCGTGCTGAAACCACATGCGGTTACGAATGGCGATCGGAACATCATGCAGCAGTTGTGGTAACACTTCTTTCAGAAAAATAAGATAGCTTCCGCCAGTGAGCCGCGTGGGTAGTAAGTATGGGCCAATCAAAAAGTCGTTCACAATACCAGCCCACACATTAATACTGAAACGTTGTTGAAACGCATGTCGACGCGTTGCATGTGGATTATCGGTTGCCCACACATGGGAATTGTGCGCATTAAAGACACCCTCGCGTGAAAATGTCGCTTCATCTGTAAATAGCACATAATCTACGAAATCCGGCTGCAACGCACATTGCTGCATCACCCACAGGCAGAAGTTCACGCGGCGAGGATAATCTGCCGGATTCAATGCTTGTACTTTCTGAAAATGGAAGGGGTGTAAGCGATTTTCGTTTAACACTCTGCATACAGTCTGATGACTCACACCTACGTCACGCGCAACAGTTCTTGTGCTTGACTCGGGTCTATCAGCCACAATGTTCAAGATGCTTTCTTCCAGCCTTGGAGTGCGTACAGCTCTTACTCGACCAGCGCCATGTCTGTTGACGTCGAACGCACCTGTTTCACAAAGTTGACGATGTAACCGTTGAAAAATTCTATGATCCGGCATTCGTCGATCAGGATACTCCGCGCGATACATTCGTAACGCAGCTTTGCCGTTACCATTTGCACGGCCGTACATGTAATGCATGTCTGCTTTTTCTGCATACGTAAAGTCACCCATCGTCTACGGCAGCACAATTGTGAATGGCGCTTTTCCCTACTGCGATGCATCATGTTCAACAGCGGCTAGACATCTACTGCCCTCTACCGGCAATGATACCAACCGATCACTCCATTTCTCTTTCCTTTTATTTCCCCTGTTTACGCCTCACCGCGTCACTTGCGACTATACATTCCTATACAATAAATCATTGTTACAATGTCCTGTACCTACCATTAAAGTTTGTACCATGAATTCGGGACCACCCTGTATATCTCGTCGAGATAAGCACCTGGACGGTTAAGTGTAGGTAGGTACGTAGGTTAATTTAAAATTCACTGGGCAACAGAATGTGCTATTGGCGACGGTCAAGGATCAATTCCAAATGGAAGGAACCGAGGATCATATCACACCAACCCCATTATTTTGAATTACGGTTTGATAATAACGTATGAACTGGCTTCGCACTCTCCAAACGTCTACACCACACCAATTACATTTAAAGGAAGCTTTGAGCTTAAGCTGAGAACAGAAAAATAAATTTATAGCTGACTGGATGATTCCTTTAAAATCGGTACCTTTTTTTACTGTAATGTTTCTTTTCAACAAGCATACCTGTCCTACAGAGATTAAGATATGTCGGGTTGGTACTTGACTTTAATTATTGACGGCAATGTTGCTATCTGACATGTATACATTTCTACAGAAAAAGATGCAGATGTCTAAACTTTGTGCAATACTTATTTTGATGGTATATACAGGGTGTTTCGAAGCACATGGGCAAAAATTTAAGAGATGATAGAAAACATCTAAACCAGCAATTTTCACCAAAGAATGCATGGGCGGAGAGCCAGAGGTGAACCGCTAGACGGCGCTGTAATGGAAAGCATAAAGCGCGGAGTTTTCTTACACATCGTCATTTCTACCGTGGATTTCAGAAGGCATGACTACGTACAGTAATCAGAAAAAGGCGGACATGCATTTCATGTGTGGTCTTGCGAATGGGAATGCTTTGGAAGCCGAAAGACTGTACAGGCAGCGTTTTCCGAGAAGACACATGCCAGACCAAAAAATGTTCGAACGATTGCATCGGTGCCTGTGCGAAACGGTTCCTTTGCCACCGACATGCATGATACAGTGCATGGAAGGAGTGTGCAGACGCCAAAAGTTGCCGAGGACATTCTGCAAAGAGTGGAAGATCGTCCGGATACTAGCACACGAAAGGCTTGCCGTGCCGTAAATGTGCCCCACTCGATTGTTTGGCGAGTACTACAGGACGAAGTATTACACCCCTACCATGCACAGAAAATGCAAGCCTTGATAACTGCAGATTATGCGCAACGTGTCCAGTTTGCTCGTTGGTTTTTGCAACAGCTAGCAGCGCAGCCTGATATTAATGCACATGTGTTATTCACGGATAAATGCTCCTTTACTCGTGAAGACATTTCTAATTCGCACAATTTTCATGTGTGGGCATCTTACAATCCGTACAACACACGTCCTCATACGTATCAGAAGCGTTTCAGCGTAAATGTTTGGGCTGGAATTGTGGGTGACCATTTGATCGGCCTATACCTTCTGCCATTCCGACTAGACGGTAGAATATACCTCACATTTTTACAAGTATTGCCAGACTTACTTCAACCTGTTGCAGCCAACATACAAGCACGTATGTGGTTCCAGCATGACGGAGCACCACCCCATTTAAGCTTGTATGTGCGGAGCGCTTTTGAAGCTAAATTCCCAGTGCGATGGCTTGGTCGGGGTGGCAGAGTGGGCCCACACCTTGGCCAGCACGCTCACCCGATCTATCCTGTCTGGTCTTTTTCCTATAGGGCCATTTGAAAAGTCTCGTCTACGAAAGTCCCATCGACTCCGATGATTACCTAGTTGCCAGGATTCTGTTGCTGCCGGAGCAGTCCGAGACATGCCGGGTGTGTTTGAAAAAGTGCGCCGCTCTCTACGCTTGTATTCCCGCAAACGGTTGCTCTTTTGAGCAGTTTCAGTAATTTTGCCACACATGCTGTCAATAAATTATTTAGTACCTCCTCTATCGGTCTGGTGTTTCGTTCTTTCATGTGACAGTAACGGCGGATACCTCCTAGCGGTTCACCGCGTGCTCTCCGCCCATGCATTGTATGGTGAAAATTGCTTGTTTAGATGTCTTCGATCACCCTTTGCATTTTTGCCAATAAGATTCTAAACATCCTGTATAATGATAATTTTTAATTTTTTTTTTGTCGGCAGTATTGCTTTCTTCAACTTCACATGTACAGACTCAAACTAATATTTATCTGATGAATTCATTTAAAATCATCTGGCTTACGAGGAGGTTGCTTTAAAGAAAATAATATTCTTCATGCAGGAAAACAACGTTAAAAAAGGTTTATTAAATCCCTAAAATATTGTTGACTGATTAAAAGCAATAAAACACTTCAACTTTTATACTTATCTGAAAGAAACAAAATTTTGCTTTGCTGAGTAATTAGATGAGTTTCTATAGGATGCCAGGCTATAAACCAAGCATTTACATCTTAAATATTTTTAATGTATTGAATATTTACCGAAATAAGGATTCACGCTCTTCTCTACCAACCTTTCTTTTTCTTTCTTTGAAACTTTAGAAATGATAGTATTTCTCTGTATACTTGTTTAAAAATACATGTTTAACAATAATATCCATTGCATTTGATATCTTATATGTAAGTTGAATATTTACCAAAATAAATATTCTCTCTTCTTTACTGACCTACATTTATCTTCCTTTGAATCTTTGTCAAGAATAATTGTCCACTGTATACTCACTTTTATAGTACATAATGTTAAACTAGTATATTGTCATTCATATTCAAATCCTTTTTAGTGTATTGAATACTTTCCTAAATAAGGATTCACTCTCCTCTTTGCTAATATGTCTTTGTTTCCCTTTGAATCTTTACAAATGATGATATTTCTCTGTATACTCACTTTCACAGAACATAATGTTAAACAATATTACCAGTTACATTTTATACCTTAGTTGTAAGTTTAATACTTACGGAAACACATATTCTCACTTCATTATCAATCTACCTTTCTATTTCGATGAATATTTATAAATTAAAGTAGTTTTAAGTATAATCTGGTCAGTGCATAATATTTAACTATAGTATCTTACTTTCAAGTTCCTTTTTTGTGTATTGCATACTTACCAAAATAAGGATTATCCCTCTTCTTTATCGATCTACCTTTCTGTTTCTTTGAATCATTACGAAGCATATTATTGCTCTGCGTACTACTTTCACAGCTACTCATTGCCAAACAATATCATTATTTACATTTCAGATCTATTTCGTTATTCAATGCTTGCAGAAAAAAGGATTATCTTTCTATGTTACCAACCTACCTCATTGTTCCTTTGGATCTTTACAAAGAATAATATTTTTTTCTATATACTCATCTTTAGAATATATTATGCCAACCTATATTATTATACTTTACATTTAAGTTCTTTTTTGTGTTTGGAATACTTACCGAAATAAAGATTTGTTTCTTTTCCTTAGCGACCTACCTCTTTTTCTGTTTCTTTAAATCTTCACAAAGGAAAATATTTTATTCACTTTAGAGATGCTTTTCGCAAAAGAATAAAGTCTCCTCTTATGACCCCCTTGTTGCTTCTGAAACGGAAGTCCATGCAAATTGAAACCGAAGTTAAGAGAACTCTTGTACCCATTTCATTACTATTCTGGCGTTCGATATAAAGTAACATCTATTTTTGAAGACAGATAGATTTCAGAGGTTCTTTGGGCTTTCACTTAATACGAACACTACCGAATGAAAGTTGCCTCTGTCTCAATTACTGTTAAGGAATGCCCCGGGAACGCAAAAAATCACTTCCAATCTCTTCTTCGATCGAGCATTCATCTGATCAAAAAATAGTATCAACTAGGTTGGAATTTACAAGGATTCATTTGTTGTTCGGATTATTTTGATAAGCCATACAATCAACAGTATTTTACTTATACTTACGTGGGGCCACGGTAGTGCGTTTCGTATATTAGCGGATGATTTACTGGAAGGTTCCCAGTTGGAAACTATATCCAACAAAAAACCGTCGTGTATGGGGGCTAGTGCTAACTGTTACAAGTAAAGGAAAAAATAATGTTCCAATTACACCTGCCATGCAACTGGTAGGTTAATCTGACAATAAATTCGTTAGGGGTGGAGTGGCCTGAGAATTCGCATAGAGTCACCAAGCAATCATGATATTCTTATTTGATATTTATTACTTTTCACAGTCTTAAAAACCAATCACAGCACTTCTAGATAAATAGCACAATAGCTAACACGATAGCTGCAATGTCCAACCGACATAAACGTGAATACCAGAGATCGGTTTGAGCAATTGTTCTGATAACGTGTGCTTCCGTATGGTAGTTAAAATAATCTGATGGCCATAAAAAAGGAGATATAATTCTCATACCTTGGTTGGGGTACCCCGATGCATATCATATTATTTGAAAGTTGTACTTGTGGTTAGCCTCTTCTCGTTGTTGTCGACCGCTCTCTCATGCCAGAGAGGTCTCTTACGCAACAAGAGGTATCTGAGAATCTAACCCTTCGTTCGGGGCAAGGGGTGATCTGAACCCTCGGAAAAAACTCGTTTCACCCCCCCCCCGTTTGTCTGGTCATGTCTTGGATGGCCTGACGCCATCTGGTGATTAGCTGGGGGGGCGGGGGATAAAAGTTATTGTTTCACAAGAGTGTTGTGTTCTGCAACACTAACGGTGGTTCAAAGTTACGAGGTGTTAACTTCCTATCTTTGTCTTCGAGATTGATCCCGGACCGTCGCCAATAGCCCGACTTGTTCATCCTGTGTTCCATAATCTAACTACCTTCTGATTTTCACAAAACGTGTGATTATTTTTTTGCGTATGCATAATACTTCAAACGAATTTACATTTTTCATTTTAAATTAATAATACTAGTATTTTCTACATAGGAGATGCGTCTACTGCCCAATCATGTGTGAAATATAAACATACTGTGGACACACATACACACTTTTCTGCTCTGCGTGTTTATTTATTTAGTGTCCGTGGAAGCCAGTTGGTAGACTCGTCGATCAGCAGCCGGAGGGTTTTGAGTACGAAATTTGATCCAACTAAAGAACGCCATATACACGGAGGCTTGTGATCGTAAAATCTCTCGTGGCCTCGAATATATTCAGGTTGGCGTGGATTACCATCTCAGGTGCTGACCTCGTCTACTACTGAGATTCAAAATTACTAGGTATTGTCCTCGGATCTTTTCCTTGTGGAGTGATCTCGAACCGTTGCCAATAGCCCGTTGTGTTGGTCTAGTACGACGTAAATTCAACTACCTACCTATCTTCATATTGTTTCCAATCAAATGGATAAATAATGTGCATATGCTTCAAAAGTAGCAATGATTGAAAGTGTACATAAATAAATCTGCCTATGAAAAATAAAAAAGTCATAAGCATATAGAAAATAGCGTGATCTGAACTTCGGTTGTTGTGGTACAGAGGATTTGTTCACTGCATTAGAAACCAGTAATTTGGAAGGAGAAGCAGGTTGAGGGGGGTCCAGTGTGTCAGGGCTTATTTCTCTCTTCTGTATCAATAAAACTATCCGGGTGTGAGCGTCTGTCTGACCATTACTTGGCATATTCTGTCTTATGTTTGGAGCAACTTGAGAGATTTAGATATTGCACCATAAAATCCAATTTCAACCGTTACCGATATCCTATTCCTATTTTGACCCTTCGGTAATTATCCCGCAATCTGTTTAATATACCTTTGTGATTAATTAATGGTTGGAAACATGTTATACATTTTAAATTTAACTTGTCTGAAAGCAGTATTGCCATCAATAAGACAATAACAATTGAAAAATAAATTTTCCAGTCAAGCATAACTTTGTTTCTTTGTAGAATACTTATGCTTGTCAAAATACAATATTGCCGTCAATAATCCGTAACAATTTTAAAGGAATAATCAGTCATGCATATATTTGTTTCTCTGCACTGATCCCTTGATGTTGGAAAGTAAATATCCCGTCAATAAGACAAACAATTTACATGAATTTACCAGCCAAACATAACTTGTTTCCCTTTAACAAGCTAATCCATGTTGAAAAGCAAATTACCATCAATAAATAAATGTAAACATATTTAAATGCGTATAGTAACCAGATATCTCTTAATTTCTCTGTAGGAAGCGTAAGCACATTAGAAAGCAACATTGCTGTCAATAAGACAATGTAACAATTTTAATGGAATTTACTAGCGAAACATAACTTTGTTTCTTTGCAGGAAGCCCATGCATGTTAAAAAGAGAAATGCCGTGCATAAGATGTGTCAGTTTTAAAGGAATTTACCAGTCAAGCATAAACCCTGTTTCTATGCACAAGAGAATCAAAATTAAATCAATAGAGATCAGACAAATAATACATTTTAAATATTAAAATAGCTATCCGAATAGTTAGTTGAAATGCATGGAGGTGCCTAGTTAATCATCTTTCAAAATAAATAATTCAACTGTAAATCTATACATATGTTACTTTAAGTATGTTTCTTTTAAAAATAGTAATTCACTACCACTCAAAAACAATTTTCCTGCAATGAATCACATGTTATGAGGTTCCATCACCCTGCATGGTTAAACAATGTACTTTATTATATATAATTACCCTTTTCTTCGTTACATTAGCAGTTAAGTCCCTCACAGGTATTGATTGTCATGACTGTTCTGGGAAATCAAATACGTTAGATAGACCAAGTAAACTATGTCACTAGCAACCGAAAATCGTCTCATTAGTCCATTCATTTGGCCATTAAACCGGACTTTCAAGTTTCAAATTAAGAATTCACTTTATCTTGATTAGGATACCATAATCTTTAAACAATTATTTAAGAACACGAGTGTCGGTTGGGATATCATAATCTTATGTCATATCTCTTTTTTAGGAGTTTTGGGTAAAATTGATTTATATAGGTCTTCGTTTTGTTAAAATAAGAAATAATATATATATATATATATCCTGGTATAGCCATTATACAGAATAGTCCTTTCATGAAACAGTAATTGGGCCTTCGAAGTTCCTAAGGGAAGGCCTTCGAAGTTCCTACGGTATAAACATTTTAACCCTCAAATCGTCTGGAGATTTCCAAGTAGTGTTGTAGTATTGCAACAACACACACACACATACGAAACTATTAAATAACCGCATTGGTTTTGGTTTAAATAATATATAGACTATATCTCAACCTTCACAAAGATATTATATCGGTCCTTTCCTAAAATAGAATAATTTTGAACGATTCTATCGGTTCTTTCCTGCAATGATGATCATTTGGAAAATTATATTTCTCTTTGAAGTAGAATAGAATCCCTTAAAAAGATTTTGACAGTGCCTTGATTAAAATAAAAACCTTTGAAAATATTATATCGATCATTAGTAATCATTAGTCATAAGTGTAATAGAATTCTTAGGAAGGTTTCTATTGGTTCATTCTGTGAAATATAATCCATTTGAAATAGTACTATATCGCTGTTTTCCATAAAATAGAACCATTGGAAAAGAGTTTATTGGTCATGTAGAACAAAATTGGTTAGGAGTCTTGGCAGGGAAGACTAGATTTCAAGATAGAATTTAGCTTGTGAATCTCTCAGTGTTAGCATTAAATATTTTAAAAATATGTTTGAAATGATTCTTGGGGGGGGGGGATTAGAGGTTTAATATAATTGCTGAAATGATGAATGTGTGTTTGACCCTCCGTAAGATTTACAATTCTAACCACCAGATTGAAGCCTGCAATAATAATCGCATGGTTTCTAACTAACCTGGATCTTCGAGGACAAAAGAATGTTTCCAAAAGATTACATTCGAAAAAAAGAAGCAATAGAATCATTCCAAAAAATTATATTCCAAAGCAAAAGCGATCGAATCCTTCCAGGGAATTTTATTCCAAGGAAGGTAACAATATAATCTTTCCAAGGATTTCTATAAAAAAAAAGAAACACTATAATTTTTACTAAGTATTCCATCATGTGCTAAGGAGCAATAGAATACTTACAAAGAATTATATACCAAATAAAACCTATTATTTACCAAGGAAAGAAATAATAGAATATCTCCAAAAGATTCTATCCTAAACAAAGGAACAACAGAATATTCAAAGGGATTATATTATAATGAAAGGACTAATAGAATCATTCAAAAGGATTTTGTTCTGAGGAACGGGAAATATAATATTTCCAAGGTTGAAAGAATTCATGGATTATTTATGAAGTTATTTAGTCATTAAGTGTGCTGTGGGGAAAAAAGTCTTACAACATTTCACAGGGAATCTTGGAGGATTAATGAATTTCCCCAAAATAACTCTTGAGCTGTGTCTTAAAATACTAAAAGAAATGAATATCAACTTCACCACATTTCCTTTTCTACCGATAACACAACCGTGTAGTGTAAAGCTGTAGAGTTTCGATCACGAATGCTGCTTCCTTTTTTCCCCTCCCCCGACATATTCTACAATTGAATTGTGTACACGTGTTTCCGATAACTAACTTCATTTCGGATATAGAACTAGTTTACTGGAATAATAAACCTATCTTAGGAGAAAAAAAAAGAGAGAAGTAAAAACACGAGAATGACAAATTGAGTTTACTCTTGGAGAAACAGAGAAGTCTATAGCGTGAAATCACAATACAAAATCAGCGCTTAGAAGAACTGTAACATTTTCCCTAGCGTTGCGTTTCTCGATATTCGTGTATGATCTATAGGATGGAAATATATATTTTAAAACAAACCATACAAATAACTTTTAAAATAGAATATTAAAGAGAACAACAGGGTGATTCATGAAACTTATCTGTTTAAACTTTGACCCTTCAAATGGTTGCTACGATATACCCCCTCCTTCAATATCCTATTAATTTTACTGAGTGATGAATAATTAACGACTGGTGAAACTTTTTTGGGACAAAATTGTAGGATTATTCAGTAATATAAAGCCGAAAATTATACAAAATATTTAAAACGTCTTTTCACTAAAAAATGACAATACAGAGATCAAACAATACAAATTCAAAACATTTAGTGAGAGAACCATTTTAGTGATAGATGGTAAAAGTTTTTTTTGGCAAAATTGTGGTATTCTTCTGTAAGATGAAGCTTAATGCTAGTAGTTGAAACTACTCTATACACACAATGAAAGACAAATCACAGATCATACAGCCAGTACAAATACCTAGCATTTAGTGAACAAAACATTTTAGTGACTGCTGAAAAAATATTTTTTTGGAAAAATTCAAATTTTCGTCACTAAGAAAATGCATAATACCATTCAATATAGCTATAACTATGCAACATACATAAAAAACGGACACAAATCATACATGTAGTGCCAGAAACATTGTAGTAGTTGATACAAAAATTATCGGAAATATGTACGTTACAGCAGAAAGATAAGGAACAAGACTATACAGAATAGTTAAAACTACGCAATACTCATAAAAAAGACAAGTAACATATCATAGAACTGATGCTAATTAAAAGCGTTCAGTGATTTATTAAAAAATCTTTTGTAGGGGGAAAATATAAGCCAGAAGTTTCTGTAGAAAGATAGAACTACAGAGAATAGTTATAACTGCACAAGACACATAGAAACGACATGAAATAGATCGAACAGCCAATACATATTCAAAACATTTGGTGACCGAATAATTCTAGTGATTGATGAAAAGACATTTGTTAGAAAACATTTAAGTTTCTCCAGAAAGATAAACCAGAAAGCTGTTCAAAATTGTTACCAAGACACAATGCACAAAAAAGTCAAGAAACAAATCATGTTACCAATACAAATGCAAAAGTTTAGTTTTTAAACATCAATTAAGTTAAAATAGTTACGTAATATATTTCAACACAAAATTACACTCAGAGTCCCACGCAAAATATAAAACAATTTTAGATAGAAAACCGGCTGTAACTGGAATAATAAAATTTTACCAGTACATGAAAAAAATAACAACAAAAACCTCGAACTTCATATATGTGAAAAATTGAGTTCTGTTATGAAAAACATAGAAGAGCCTATCGCATGGAATCCCAATACAAAATCAACTCTTGTATACGAAGCATTTTTCATCATTTCTTTTAATGATAGTGACAGGAAGTGTAGAAGATTGCTGAAGCTCCGGTTCTTTCCGCAAAAGCTTTAGAACAGTCAACATACCGAAACATTTTTGTGATTGATGAAAAAAAGTTTTGTTGAGGAAATCATAAGATTCTTCAGACTTGAATTCCTCAGTAAATTGTATCGTTATGAAAGAGTTATATTTATTAGGGTACTGTTAAACATCTGATGGTTTTGCTGTAGTAAATGTTTTATTAGGATTAGAAGATTTGAGAGAGAGAAGCATCTGCGTACAAAAACTCTTGCATTGGATTGTCGTTATTCCAACAGAACAAAAAATGTAACTAAGTCGAATGTCTGAAAACAGAAAGCACAGTAGTAGTATTTAGGCTTACTATTGGTCATTAAAATATGAGGACATTCATTTTTAGACGTTTTTGTATATACTTTTTACGAGTGTTGTTTGTCAGTTTTTTATATTATTAAAGTGTTTTTTTTTTGGAGTTGTTTGTTTCCATTGATAGTCATTTTCAAAGCAATTATGAATAATGATTTTATATATACACCATATACTTGCTGATCAGGTTTATATTTGTGAAGGGGTTTTTTCTCTTCCTGTATATTATAAAATGAAGTGTTTGTTTGTTTTCTTGGACTCAAAGTCCTGACGAATCTATGGGCGCCTTCACACGAAGGAGATCGATCTCTCAGACTGGTCGCCTGCAATTGTCACCAGTATTTGTTTACAGATTAATTTCCCGCGCTCAAGCAATTCGAGCGAAGAGAAGCAAAACAAACTTTTTGACTGGCATTGTTTAGTTTTTTTTTTTTTTTTTTTGTAAAATTGGCATCGTTAAAGACAAATTGAAAATTTCAACGGATTTGAAATTTATTTTTTTCTTTTGGATTTGTTTGTTTGTATCCATAGTCATTTCCAAAATAGTTGTAATATTTAAATTGTAAGGTTATTTATTAAATACATTTAGTGTTTAAAGCAATAGGTCAAGGGGATGCGTATTCTAATAAAAGCGAGTTATTTTTAATTTGATGTACTTTAACATTACAGCCTTTCTGAATTTATGAACATTTTATAGTATGTAAACACTTAATGGTAAGTAATTATTTAACACTACCTTATTAGAAATGAACTGAAAACAAACCCTCAAACATAAATTATTACAATACAACATTTTAGGCTATTATTTGTAAACGAAAATGTTGGGTTTTTGTAGTTACATTGACAGTACATGGCATAATATATAGGTGTTTCTTAAAACGAAATTTATAAAAAATCGTGTGTGTACTAACAAAACGTGTTCAATATATTTTTCAGGCTTTAAAACACATAAATTCACAATGTCAATCATATATAGTAGTGGTAAGTACTCTAGGTAGAACTTCCGTATCCGGGATCAAACTCGTAGAATCATTTCGTAAATCTATATTCATGAAAAAGTGTGAGTTCTAACAAAATTCATCGATAATGTTCCTCTAAAACATGTAAACACTTGCTTTAACCATCATGGTGTTACTCTCGACGACGCATATCGTCATTATCAAAACTGACCAGATGTAATGGATGGTATACCTCGACATTAGAAGAAAATTGATCAGAACCTACAATTTTCAGAAACCAGATCTTCATCTTGTCATCCTAAAAAATCAGCGATATGTAGATGACCAAATATCTCTTCATTAGCAAAATTGGACAGTTCTTAATTGACGAGTTATCCAATCACAAAGAAAACGGGCCAGATCTGTATGAACGACAAATCTCGGCATTAGCAAAACTGAGCTTTCTAATGAACAACATATCTCGACATTAAAATAAAATTGATCACCCCCCCCCCCCCGCCCCCAGAATCTTCTGAAACTTTATCTAGTCAAAATGTTCATCACGAGATATCTAATCATTAGCAAAATTGTTCAAATCTTGATGACCAGATATCATGTCATTAGCAAAATATATGAGTGGATTAGGTATATATATATATATATATATATATATGGTAGAAATCGCTTGGAGGGAAAAACTTGTTAACCAATGCTAAGTGATCTGGTAGAAACTCCTTACCTTCAGAAAACCGACGACAGATTTCGACAGAATACTTAGCTGGGACCTTTCCGTAAAGCTAAATTGATGAAAAGGGGAGCAGCACGGAATAAAAACTGATTTTTGATCATTTGAATCAACTTGATACTTCTCCTTTGACAAGAAACGAAAGGAAAAAGGATTTGATTTGAGTGAAGGAAACTTTTCCCATCAAAAAAGCTTTTGAAGCGCCTTCGTTGGAATAGAAAACGTTGTATGCCAGGAAAAGATCCCCGTCTGCCCGTGGTCACGATGATTGATGCCGGTCATCTATCTTTAATGTTAAACGCCTACGATGACAGTCTTCCCCTATGCGTTACATCGTCCGCTATAACTCACGGACACTTCGGACGTTCGTTCACTTAAATTCCTTGAAACATAATCACAGAAATCAATCCAGTGCAAACTTCTCGGTACTTAAAAATGGAATTCTAAGTCTTGGGTTTTATTCTTAGGTTTCAGAAAAATTATTGCTTTCGGAAAATTCCCTATTGATAGGAGAGTAGCGTTTTAATGTCTTGTTGATAGTTTAAATTTTCGCACTTTCTACAAACTAAAAAATGTCCCTTACATCAAAGTGAAGGTTTAAAATATAAAATCCTCCAAGTAGTTGTGACGAGAAATCTTCATTAAAATATGGTCAGTTTAATTTATGACGAAATATCTCGTTCATTAAGATCTGATCAGTTTTCTTTTAATGACGGGATACCTCGTCCTTCAAGACTGCCTAGTTTTGTTTTCGCTAATGATGAAATATCTTGTCCTCAAGGTCAGGTCAGTTATGGTAATTACGAGATACCTGGTAGAGATAACCACCAGGGGGAGGGTTTATAGCTTGCAAATACGAAAATAAGTTAAAGATCATTACAATTTACAGGTTTAAGATCTCCCTTTTATGTACACAATATACTGGTATAACATTTATAAATTGAATAGTTTACTTTATTATCTACATCATACGTTTTATAAATTGAATATATCTATTTTTATAAACACTCCATTCACTTTAGAAATCGACTATTCCAGTTTTGTATGTACGCCTTGCACTTTATGAAATTAATTTCTTGTATCTACACCACACACTTTATAGTTTAAGTTCATCATTTATCCAGCATAAACTTTATAAATTGAAGATTTCATCTTTTTTCTACATCATACACTCTGTAAATAGAAGATACGAGTCTCAAGATTACACTTTTTTATTTACTCCATACACATTATAAATAAAAATGCACTCCATTAAGCATCATAAACTTTATAAATTGAAGAGTTCAATTTTCGCATGTACCATATACATTTCTAATATTTATAAATTCAATATTGTACTTTTAATGTAAGCCTCAAACTTCAGGAAGAGAATATTTCATTTTCAGAAAAACCTTAGTTGAATATTTCATTTTATAAACATTATATTACTTATAAATTGAATAGTTCACTTTTTTATCTGCACAGTTGACTATAAATTGAATATTTGTTCTGGTATGTATCGGTCAGATACACGTACGCCTTATGAAATGCTGAAATCTATTTGTTAATTTGAATTAAAGGATAATAAAACGAGAAGTTAGAAGTTCAATTTTCCTGAACTATAAAAATTGTAATCTCGGATCGAAAGGAGATTTTCACTATAACAAACATCAAAAATATACCGAGTAATACTTTTTAATTAAAATAATCAAATGTATTAGAGCTATATAATAGCAAAATTTCAAAACAGTATATTTTAGGTTTTACTAAACTATAAAATATTCTCTCATGACTCTTTGAAGTCATGAAAACACGAAACACTCGTTATAAATTAAGCCTTGCATCAAAAAAAATATATATAATTGTTGTCATTTTGTATTAAGATATGTTTAAAATAAAAGCTTATTCGTTCGTCTTCAATCGGCATCTGCCACCTGTAAATCTGTACTGTAACGTTTATAAAGTGAGTGAAATCGTGTTTCGGGTCATCGTATATATTCTCTCTCAGGAAAGAAATTAACCACATGTCTCTATTTGGTGCGTCACGTGAGTAATGTATAAAACATTGCAAACGTGTAGAAAATAATTACTATTCAGTTGACAGTCTCATCAAAACACAGTGTTCACAGCTGGAAAAGGAACAAAACATCTCTAAACATAATGTAAAGAAGAGAGAAATACAAGGTCAGACGACTTTGAATGTCATTGCAAGGTGAAAATAGAACCCGAATGGGAATAATTTCACGTTATCATTGCCAAATAACATTATGCCTTTCTGAGCTTTCCCGACATTCTCGATATAAGGTCGTGTATATCCAGTTCTATTGCAGCCAATTTATAATAATTAACCCTTCAAGTGGTAATGGTAAGGTAACTCGTCCATCAATATCTACCTAATTTATCTAATGATGTCATACATTACCCTACAATAATGGACCGGACAGCAAGATGTGATGGTACAAGGGAAAGAATGCATGCTTTAATAGGGGGATGGTCCCCCACATGCTGCAATTACACTAGCAACCCTTCTGGGCATACTTTAAACAAGGTTTTGATACACAGCTATTGGTATTTGTGTCTTAAAAATTTTCTGCTGCAAGAATGTCGCCAGCTCAGGTGTAGATTTCGGACGGTCCGTAAGCGTCGCTCTAACTCTTCCCACAAATGTTCTATGGGGTCTAGGTCGGGACTCTGAGCAGACCAGTGAAGACGTTTTACATCCCTATCTTGATACCACTGCTTGACACAGGCTGCCACGTGACATGGAACGTTGTCGTCCTGGAAGAAACATTTGTCCATTCCATAAAATTGCCAGAGCGTAGGATGAACTTGTCCAATTGTCCAAAACGTTCATGTAGGCATCGGCGTTCAATTTACCAGGAACAACATGCAAAGGTCCAAAGCCCAAGCCAAAGGTCCCAAGTCATATCACGAAAAACACCCCCAAACTAGTAGAGTAGTCGGATTTTTTGCAAATCCGCTCGTGTCCGGTTCATTATTGTAGAGTAGTGTAACTCCTCATCAAAATATCCCTGTATTTTCGATGATGACGAGATGAGTCTTCATCTAATAACCAGATATATCGTCTATCAAGATGTGGCCAATTTTTCCAATGATGATATATGTTTTCGAAAGAACCGCCAGGAGGGTTAAGCAAATCATAAATATTCAGTCACATTTATAAAATAGGGAAGTAAGACTTTTTGTTAAAAACTTGAACACATGAAAAGGAAGATAAAATATTTCATGTAATGAAAAATGTAAAAAAGAAGTTTTAGTGATATATGCATATTAGTTTGTTTCTGGGAGCATGCCAGGTGTGTTCGGGTGAACGTAATCTATTTCTTTCTCACTGAGAAACTGCATTCGTTTGAATTTAAAAAAAAATTAAATAAGACTAAGAAGAAATAAGAGAGTAAGTGGAAAAATACTCTCATGTTTTATATCCTACACATCCGGCGCTTCATTCTGAGTAATGTCTGAGACAAATGAAAGCTTACTAAACTACTAGCAATTGAAGGAATCGTAAATTTTTTTCAAAGGATCTCGGTCCATTCATGTTGCAGGTAAAGTTATTTGTTTTCTAAAGGATTTGGTGACTAAGGGTACATTCAATCAGAAAGAAAACATTTTATACTTGACTTCTATTGAATTAAAATGTTATGTTTTAATACGCGTCAATATAAAGGAGTAATGTATTAAACTATACTTGTACAGTAAATACTAAAAATTACAATCTAGATTAAGTTTTGTTATTAAGTTTGCTACACATTAATCGCTTTCCCATAACGCATCAAGTGTTGCAGTAGATTTTATCATTTGTATAGTAACTATTGAAAGGTCATGCAATCGATAAAGGTATGCTGTTAAGTTTGCTAAATCATACTGGTCATAAATCCTACATTACGCATAACTAAAGCTGTAGTAGATTGCACCTTTTGTATATATATGAACTGTTAGAAAATTACGAGGTAGATTAAGTTTTGTTATTAAGTTTGCTAAATCAACACTTCCCCATAATGCTTCAAGATGTTGTAGATTTCATCATTTGTGCAGTAACTATTAAAAAATCATGCAGATAAAGGAATCTTGTTACGTTTGTCCCATCCTATGACTCATAAGCCTACAATACGTATCACTAAATCTGTGGTAGATTACACCTATTGTATAGATAGGTAATTGGTAATGGTAATTTTTAGTTAATGTCGTACTAGAGCAACACAGCGGGCTATTGACGACGGTCCGGGATCAGTCCCTTAAGGGAAAGATCCGAGGACAATACCTCGTAATTTTGAACCACGGTCATATGACGCCTATTGTATAGAAAATATTGTAAATGAACTCATGAAGTAGATAGAGGTTTGGTGTTGAGTTTAACACATATTATAAGCTATAATCCTACATTAAGCATCACTAAAGCTGTAGTTGATTGCACCTTTTGTATACGAACTGATGAAAAATTACGAGGTAGATTTTGAGATGTTAAATTTCTCATATCTTATAGGAATGTTTGTTTTAATTAACAGTCCTGGTAGATGCCTCGACGTGGAATCTCGTCATTAGGAAACTTGAAACGTAAGGACGAGATATATTGTCACTAGAAAAAAATTAACTTAGCTTTATGGATAAAATACCTCTTTATTAGAAAAAGTGACTACATCTTGATGGACGAAATATCTCGTCGATACCACTTGGACACTTAATGAACGCTTTCTAACTAAATCGGCTATATAGACTTTTGTCCCCTTCCATATACTAGCTATATTTTAACTTAACAATTTTCACGTGCACTCCTAAAGCATCACTCAGTTATGGTTGTGGGTGGGATGATGCACTGTTGCTTTCAATCACCAATTAGAAGTCTGGACTAGTTTTAACTCTCTCAGTGGTTATCTTGACTATTTATCGCGCCATTAGTAAAGTTGACCAGAGCTTGATGAACGAGACATGTCGTCATTAGTAAAAACTGGGCAGATCTTGATCTCGTCGTTATAAAGAAAAATCGACAATACATTTATGAGGAGATATATCGTCCTTAGTAAAATGGTTCGATTATAATGGACGATATATCTCGCCAGAAACATTTGGAGGATTAACAAGGCACTTATTTATTTATATACGAGTTTCGAAGAAAAAAAATTTCACAAATTGAGAGATGTCATTTATAGTAAAGGTCTAGAAGTATGTTCTATCTGCAGACAGAATATATTAATACGAAATCTTATCCAATCACACACCGTCGTGTGAAAAGAGTCTGGGGCACGATAAATCTGTCGTGGCCTCATATGTCCTTACGTTGTCGTAGTGTGGAAGTTTAGAAGTGGGGTGTCAGCTCAGGTGTGACCTCGTCTTCTAAACGTGGTTCAAAATTACGTGATGTCGTCTTTGGGTTTTTTCCTTAGGTTTGATCCCAGACCGTCGCCAATATCACGTTGTATTGTTCCAATGTGACGTTAATTAAAATATCTACCTACCTGCATCTTTATAAACTCACGAAAGCGCACAACTGAAGTATTCATACACACTAAGCCTGTAGATTTTGTTTACGAAAACACTCATGAATATTAGATCTAACACAAACCTTTGTTCTTAAACTTTAAAGTTTTTCGCAGTGAGGTATCCAACGATAGATGAATAAAACTCCACCCCAACTCCCCAAAAAACGATCAAACAAGTTTATATTTCCAAGTTCCTAAGAACGGTCCAAAATACTTCTTTAAATGTGTGCCTTCTTCTTCTACCCAAGCATGCATACCCAAGTTTCAATTCGAAATCCTCACTTCGAAATATTCAAAGTTTCTACCGAATGAAGTTTTATTTCAAAGGTCTTTCCGGAAAAACTTGTTGGACTGTGACTAGAACAAAGGAACAAATATGAAAGCGAATTCGGTTACTAGGGAACCCCTGGGAGTTTGAAAACTAGAGTCTAAGTTAAAAAGTATCTCTATGAGCTTTCTACGGGATCCCCTGGGCATATTTTATTCCCTGCATTCGTCTTTAAGTCCACATTTCGCCTGATTGCACTATCTGCCAGCCGAGCAGCATCTATCAGCCATTACAGAAAAAAGGTTTTCTTTTCCAGGTATTGCAGTTTATAGTTCTGAAATAAACAGAACTTTTGGATCGGGGAAGAATGCGGAAAGTGGTTTTATTCTAATTCGAAATTTCGAAGCGGAAAAAGCTATTATGTAATTTTGAGCTGGAATTGGATTGAGGACCGTTTTCAGGTGGTTGGTATTTTGTTATGAGAGTCAACCCCCAGCAGGCATCGGTGACATATTGTGATGTGAGCTATTTTTAGTTGGCGCTATGTCACAAGTGTGCTTGCATTTTAGGCTTACGGTAGAGCAAGACGAATTACTTCTCGAGTTTGAGGGTTTACCTCTTAATGGCGTTTGTCTTCATTAGCAAATCTAACTCAATCTTGATGGACGAGATATATCGTCCATCAAGGTTTTGTTGTCTCTCGTTATTAGAAGAAAATAGGTCTTGATCTTGTCATCTTTAACGGCAATTCCATGACGAGATGTCATCACACACACATAAATATTTCTCAGATCTTGATGAACGAGATAACTCGTCAAAACCAAAGGGAAAGTTAAGATTGCTCATGCTTTTTAGAATATTTTAATTCAATTTGAAGCCACTATTATAGTTTTATTACACTTCAGACCACAAATCTGTTTTTTCGGGATCTTTTGTCAGCTGTCATTTAAAAATGTTCACTTCAGGTATTCTGGTTAGGAGTTATAAAATAAATATTGGGCATATGTTTCATACAATAATCACTAATCGTGGGACCTCCTCCAGAATCCAACTTAAGGGGATCCAAGACACAAAAATTGTCAAATTTTCGAATTTTTTTTAATTTTTATTATTTTAAGAAATTCTCTGTGTTTTTCTGCTTAAAATGACGTCTAAATCATGTTTCTATCTTAATTAGAACTAGAGATATAATAATTTTTGTGGTGCGTTGTTTTGAAAATCTAACATTCTTGACAGTTGTTGTCATGGCAACAACACCTGTCTTTAAAACTATAAATGCGTTTTTCTCCATGATACATTTTTTCAAGATTTCCTGTATTCAATTTGCTATAAGTCGAAAACCGCTAATGCTTAAGAGTTGAAATTTGGAATATATCTTTTTCAAACATTATACTTTAATTTTGATTCAGCAAATTTGAAACAAATATTTACTTTTTAAAATATGACTTAAAAAAAAGTACCTTAAAATTTTCAAACATTTTCATTCAAATATTTTTTATTTTTTATTAAATTAATATTTCTTAAATTGCTGAATCGTAATTAAAGTTTATAAATTTGTGAAAAATTTGCTGCAAGAATTTTGAAAATTGATCAAGAATATTTTGAGTTTTAGCAATTTAAAATGACCCCTCTTTTTTTCAAAATATTTGAATTTAAAATTTTTAAAAAAACTTTTGGAAAAATTTTGTGTTGTGATTTTGCTTATTAGTTCTATGGGTATATAATCAGTACAAAAAAGTTCAAAATTCTAAATTAATTAATAAAACAATTTTTTCAATGTGTACCGGACCCCCTTAACACTATTGACTCATAATCCTCCAAGCAGTTTCAACAAGGCATCTCGTTCATTAATATTTGACTAATTTCGAAAATGACAAAGTATCTCGTCCGTCAAGATCTCATAAATTTTACTAAGGACGAGATATCTCTTTCATCGAGATTTGATTCATTTTACTAATGTCTAATCGTCTCGTCCATCAAGATCCTTACAAATCTACCTATGACGAGATATCTCGTCGCTCAGTATAATACTGATTCTATATGATGATGAGATCAAGATCCTGTCAGTTAGTATCTAATTACGAGGATCTAGTTCATCAAGAACTGGTCAGTTGTGCTTACGACGACATACCTTGTCGAGACAACTACTAAGAGGTTTAAGGAGATAGGATATTTACAACAAAGCAAGACGTATGGCTTCTTGAGCTTAGATCTGTAAGAATTACACATATTTTTTCAGGAGATTTTAGTTCTATTTAATACCACCCTTTGATTTTAGGATACATCAGACCACGTGTCTATGACTTTTTCCAGAATCTCTTATCAGCCATTTTGGAAACATATAGCTTCAGGTATTGCAGTTTAGATCTCTGAAATAAATATTGTATATACTGCATACACTAATCACTACTCGTGGGGCCTCCTTGGTACTCAACTTACTACAAATGGCTCTTACCAACAAGATTGTCTAAACATCAAGATCTGACTAATTGTACTAATGACGAAGCATGCCGTCATCAAGATATTGCCAATCTCTGATGATGTTAAAATCAATATCAGTTCAGTTTTTTGAACTGATGAAAAATCTCGTCCATCAAGATCTGTTTCGTTTTGCTAAAGATGAGATAATCACCAGGTGCAGAGGTTCTAAAGTACCCATAAACAGTTTAATAATAGTTATCAATTTTATTCACTCGCATTTTTTATATTTTTTTCTCTCGGGGTTCCACACTGATATCCGCTCTCTTACCAGTAAGTCTTCTTCTTATGATTTGTAACCAGATAGGAGCTTTCTTTCTTCTCCAAACTTTTAACGGCTCTTATTCACATAATAATTACTAACCAATATATGTAGTTAGTTATGTGTGTAGTGAAGGAAAAAAAAAGGGTCACACAATTCGGAAGCCTTGTGGCGCTCAGAGAGTTAATACTTACTTTTGTTTGGTTTTAAGTTAATTTATTACTTACTCACTGAAATGTATGTACAAGCATTGATTTTACATTAACTTAAAGATATAGAATTTGTCATATGAATTAATTGATTAGTTTCACCACATATATATTTCATATATTTTAATGGTTATGATTCTACTTCATTAAATCATACTAGGTCCTATCTATTGGCTTATAGATTTTCTATAGATATATATGCTTGTCTTCTTGTTAAATATATTTCCTCCCAGTCCGTGATTCTTGCAATGTTATGCGAGTAAAGATGGACTATATCTATGCATAAACTGAGGATTCATGAATCATATAATCAGCACTTTCGAATCTTATTCAAACATTGCCAAATATATGTGGTGCACCAACCTCATTTATTTCTCCAGATAGATTTCAACGCCATTAAAGGTCTATGATTCTTCTTCCCTAAATCATTCCATGTCATATTTATTGGAGTATAGACTTTCAATAGATATACGATTGTCTTCTTACTAAATGTATTTACTACTAATCTGTGATAGTTAGAAAATCACCCGAACATAGATGAACTAGATCTACGAATAAAATAAGCTCCTGAGGAATTTGGCATCATAGTTTCTGAAAGCACAATCGGACTCTTATTTAAACAAATATCAAAAATATGTGATGCACCAAAGCTGACTTATTTCTTCAAATATATTAGCTAGATTTAGAATCTGTTAATAGTCTACCATTCTATTTCTTAATACCATTCCATGCCATATCTATTGGTGTATAGATTTTCAATAGATATATTTGTGTTCTTACTAAATGTATTTCCTACCAATCCGTGATTGTTACAATGTCATCCAAATGTAGATATCTGCATGAAAGGAGGAATTATGAATCATATTTTTTATCAGCACGATTCGACTGCCAACGATATGATAAGGTCCATCAAGATTTGATCAATTTACTAATAACTAATTGCATATTGTTATGAAGACATTGCTGATTATTTTGTGATTACGAGAATAAGATATGCTCAGTTTTCTTCTAATGATGAAATGTTATATTTTCCAACAAGATAAGCTTTTAAGGTTTCACTAATGGCAAGATAATTCGTCAGGACAACCACCAGGAGGGTTAAATCATTCGATATACTATTTATTGGAGTATATATATATACACACACAGACTTTCAGTATAAATATACTTGTGTTCTTACTAAACGTATTTCCTTCCAATCCATGATTGTTACAATATCATCCGAACATAGATGGACTAGATCTCTGCATAAAATGAGGAATTAGGAATCATAGTTTCTATCACCAAGCTTCGTCTCTTATTCAAATGACTGCCAAAGATATGTGATGCATCCTAAGCTAATTTTATGTTGAAATGTACCACTCGAGGCAATCCAACAAGAATCTATTGCGTCCATCATTTCTCTAAAGGTAAGCATGTATGGAAACGCCAGAATTCAAAGTAATTCTAAGACGCGAGTCAATTTCAATGGGTATCCTGCCTCTGGACAATTAGGAACCTAGCTGGAGATTCTGAATTTAACAATGCTTTCTACACCTCTCCATTGAGGCTTGATTAAAATTCAAATGTAATGATTTCTCTATTTGTAGACTTATTGCCTTGAAGATTCCTTTAAATATTGGTGATTTTTCGGACAACTCAATTTTTGATACATTTACACTCTATAACTTCCAGGCTACTTGATTGAAAATAAAAGTACACTTTTTTCCCGTAATGATTTATGAAGTTGGTTGAGTTTTTGAAGTAAACTGGTTTCCATAAATTTTATAGGAATCGGTAAAAGTAATAATAGTTAACACTCTAATTAGTAGAACTAGTCTAAAATATTAGCATAATGTGTGTTTCGGACAATTCGAAGATGCAGAAACTTGTCCAATTATACGAAACTTAAGAATGCGTAAGCAGCTTCAATGTAAATTTTGGTCACCTTGAATTCTCCTGGTGATTTTCTCAACTAGGTATCTGGTCATTAGCAAAACTTACCGGATCTTCATGGACCAGATATATCATTATTAGAAGAAAACTGATCAGATTTTGATGTAATCATCATTAAAAAAAATTGACTATATTCTGATGACGAGGTACCAAATTGCCGTTAGCCAATTTGGACAGATCTTGATAGAAGATATTCCTGGTTAAAACAACATGGAGGGTTAACTTATATGCACTACCGGACATAGATGCTTCGCGCCACGAATTTGTCGATTGACTCAGTAGACAACAATTACAGTTGCAACATGTCTTCCTAAAGTATCCCACGAATGCTTAATTGGATTGAGATCAGGAGATTAAGCTTGTCATTTCATTCATACAAGGGTCTCATAGTGAAGATCCTGTTCCACAATGCGAGCTGTATGTAGGTATTTCTTCGTCGATTTTTGTGTTTTTCTACTAATTAATTGAAAATACTGTATTTGGTTCACAAATTAGTCATCTCTAATATTATAAAAGGAATTGTTTGTCTGTTTGTTTTCTTGCACTCAAAGTCCTGACGAATCTACGGCACTTACAGTAATGAGATTTGGCACACATGTAGTCCGAATGTTTTGCAATTTTAGGGTCAAGGCGAATTTTAAAATTCAATCTAGAACTTTTTAAAATGAATTGTAGTGTTTTTCTCACCATTCTTCCTTCTTCAGGGGTATGAAGAAACATCAAAATTTAAACTTTTCGCCTTCACATCAACCTTTGGAACCATACCAAGTTTTTTTTTTTTTATCTCACGTCTGAATGAAAGAGAACAGATTAGAATGACCTTCGTTTGTTTCGAGATTCATTCATTTTGATTTCCTGCGAAACGAATTCCAATGAAGCAAAATATATTACTAATGTTATCACTGGCGTTCTTTTGTGCTTTTTTCAATTTCAGCGATCGTTAAAGGTAGAATAAAAATTTTAACGGATTTGAAATCAGCGGAAAATTTTACACCAGATACATACCTTATACGTATGATTTTCTTTTAATATTTTATATTTTCACAAGAGATTGTGACGCCACGTGAACTTTCGCTTTCCAAAAATAAACAGATTGCATTTTCTGTCCTTCGCGTTAAAATAAAGATAAAAACAGATTACGTTTCCTGCCCTATTCTATTTCAGCGAAGGAGAGCAAAAATATAAAAAACATTTTGACTGCAATTGTTAAGTTCTTTTTTCGTAAAATCGGAATCGTTTAAGTCAGATTAAAAAATTCAATGGATTTGAAATCTGCGGGAAATTATACACCAGGTTAATGCTTTACATCACGGGCACGGACAACGCCGGGCTAGCCACACTGTCGCTAGTAAAATATTTAGATGAATGTTTACTTAAAACTTATGCTCTTAAATCGTACTTTTTCAGATATTATAGTGTATAATCGTGATATTTAAAGGATATATCGTATACATTTTTTATTTGCATAGTACTATACCTATGTTATTGTATAATAGATTTTTCATTAAATTCTTAAATCAAGTAAAACGCATAATGACAAGATTTAATAACTTTAAGCAGACAGATAAAATTACACAAAACTATTCACTTACTGCATAACTTGATTTACCAGTTAAGTCTTTATAAACTACACTACCTGCTTATAAAATATATGAAAATCGACGTTAGAGTGGGTATAAGAAATAAAGTCTGATCAAGCATTTGAAAAAAATAAATCCCCTTCTATTTATGTAAAGTGACAAGATTACAGGAAATTCATAAAAATACAGAACTTTAAAAGCAATCAAATAAGTGTATCTCACCTGGCCCGTAGGCTTGAGAAAAAGTGGATTGAATACACACACGCTGGCCATCCTATATATATATATATATATATATATATATATATATATATGTAATACCATGATTTATCAAAAAGTCATGGCTGTCAAATAAATAAGAGGTTAACTAAGACTTCATGATTTTAAACATCTATAGATGCGAACTATCCAACGTAATAGGATTTATCACAAAGCCATTGATGAGCCAAATAAATAAAATCAAAGATCTAGGGTTTTTAAACATCCAGATAGAAACAAATTCCTTTTTTAGCATGACTTTCATTTATGATAAAATCCTTGATGAGCCAAACCAGTAAAATCACAATCAAGATCACGTAATTTTAATTATCCACATAGGAACTGTTACAACGTTATTGCATAACATGATTTGTCAATTAGTTTTATTTGGCTTATCAGAAAATCATTGGTAAGTCCAGGTTACTGATAACACTTTTATCATTAATTGGTAATTTTTTTAAAATTAGCGTCGTACTAGAGCAACACAACGGGTTATCGACGACGGTCCGGGATCAATCTCTTAAGGGAAATATCCGAGGACAACACCTCGTAATTTTGAGCCAAGGTCAGGTGACGAAACACTTTTATTAGAAAATATTTGATACGCCAAATAAAATAGAGCATGATCAAGGCATCGTGATTTCGAACATCCATATAGGAACTATTCCCACATTATTCAAATTTCAATCAAATTTATCAGAATATGCTTGACGAGCCAAATAAGTAAAAGCATCATCAAGATCTGTATTTTTAAACATCCATATAAGAACTATTTCTATAAGCATTGCATTTTATCAGAAAATATTTGATAAGCTAAATAAATAAGATATGATCAAGACTTCGTGATTTTGAACATCCACATAGAAACTATTCCCCCGTTATAGCATAACACGATTTATCAGAAAATCCTTGATGAGCCAAATACATACCACCACTTTCCAATAGAGAAAGGGAACGCCATGGTCATGAATATCCGAGGTAGATATGGCGACCCCGATTCTCGAATAGAATCCAACAGAGTCTATTCCCTTCAGATTTAATTTCCATTCCCCTTCTTTGACTGTCTGAGGATTGACGTTTGTTTGTGTCCTAGATATCACATACGCATTTGCTAGAGGGCCGGTCTCTTTCCCAAGCTTCCATGCCCATCGGGCGACGTAAATTGCGTGTGCCTGCAGTGAGGTCATGTTCAATTGAATTTGCTTGCTGACATCTCTACCGGTGATGGCATTGCTATCGCGTAATGTACTTCCACTCGGATAAATGAAAAGGCTTTGCAGTCGGGCGTGCTGGAAGGAATAAAGGATTTTGTAGAAACTTGCGAAATCTTGGGTTTGAGAATAAGAGCAATCGGATGAGGAATTCATTATTTGAATAGATTTTATGCCCAGAAAAATCGAGTATTCGCGCGTCATTCATAGTAGAACACATTACTTGATGCATTTTAAAAGATAATAGCGCTTTCACGTGAATAAAACTTGCTTAAAGGATTCGCCTTTGCATTAAATTGTGCACAATCATTGATTCTATCATATAAAAACGCCAAATTTTGATATAAGGAATAAAGGTCGATTTTTGTTGAGTTGGTGGTAATAAGAATAAAGAATTTGTAGGAACGTTCGACATCTTGTGTTTGGGAATAATGGCAATCGGATCAGAAAAATCATTATTTGAATACATTTTATGCCCAAAATAATCGAGTCATCGCACGTCATTCAAAGTAGAGAATATTACTTGATGCATTTTGATAGCTATCAGCGCATTCTGTAACTCACTGGAATAAAATTTGCATGAGGGGTCGCCTTCACATTAAATTGTACACGTTGATTCTTTCAAATGAAAAACTGTTAAATACGATTCCTTCAGAGGAAAGGAATGACACAAGCCATGTGGATCGCAAAAGGGAAAGAGATTGAGAAAGAGAATATATATATATATATATATATATATATATATATATATATTGAAACGGACGTACAAGAAAGCTATAGTACATTCACACATGCTGCCTGACTCAGCCCTAGTAGCACAAATAAAGATACTAAGAGTTCTATGGGCGATTACATTATACAACAAAAACACTTATTTTTGGCATAAGGAATAAGGGTTGATTTATTCGTTTTGTGTTTTTTTCACTAGGGCGTTATTTTTTCAAGTTGCGCTAAAGGGATGAGTGTTTTTTAGGAACTTGCGACATCTTAGGTTTGAGAATAAGAGCAATCGGATCAGAAAATCATTAGTTGAATACATTTGATATACAGAAAATTCGAACCACCTCCATGTGTGAATTCGAGCGTCCTTCGTAGAGGAGCAAATTACTTGATGCAGAAGAAAAAGTACCTATAGTCACTTGCGTAAAATTTATTTAAGGGGTCATATTCACATTAAACTTTGCAAAAACACTGTTATGAGAACACCTAGTTTGACGAATGGAAGAAATGATTTTTTATAACAAGATGCGTTTTTTTTATAGTAAAATTTATTTAAGGGGTCATATTCACATTTAACTACCAAAATATTGTTATGAGAACACCTAGTTTAACGAATGGAAGAATGAATTTTGTAATAAGTTGCGACACCTGGGTTTGGAAAAAAAGAGCAATTCAGATCCGAAATTTATTATTTGAATGTATCTTATGTAATGTGTTGAGAACAATTGAACCACCTCAATGATATTGTCCGTGTTTTATATATAGCTCTCTGGTCGTTGTGGTTCAAAATAACGAGACGTTGTCCACTAAACGTTATCTTCGCGGCTTATACAGAACCGTCACCAATAGACCGTCGTATTTCGCAAGTATGATGTAAATTCAACTACCTACCTACCTTTCATCTGTTTGTCTACATCGTTTTCATTTTTTTTTCTATTTCGTTTGTATTTCAATTGTGGTACAATCTCTAAAATCTGTTTTTGAATTGAAGTACTAAGGGAGAGATTCGAGTACAACCCAATCGACATTGTATGTCCTGTGTCTGGCGAAGCATGGCCAAATATGGCCCTTGCGCTATAAAACCCTAAAACCAACCCATCAAGGACAGCACAACGTAATTTCGAATCACGGTCATATGACGAGATTGACCCCATTCTTCAAATTTCAACACCACACCGACGTGAGGACATTCGAGGCCACGACAGATTTAACGTGTACCAGACATCCTTGTACAAGACGGTCTTTGGTTGTATTCAAACTCGCAACTCTCCGGATTCTAATCATTTACTCTACCAACAGGATTACTGCAGTCCGGCTCTTCGTTGCAATCCATAACTTATTTTTACTTTTATTACCACGTTAAATCTGTCGTGGCCTCGAATGTCCTCACGTTGGCGTTGTGTGCAAGTTTGGAGATTGAGGTGCCAGCTCAGGAAGGACTTCGTCATCTGGCCGTGGTTCGAAATTACATGCTGATGTCATCGAATCTTTACTTTAGTGTTTGATCTCAGACCTTCGACAATAGTCCGGTGATCCAGTGTGACGTTAATTAAATTCCTAAGCTGTATTTACACATGGTCTGGAAATGCTTAGTTGATAATGTGGATCGTGGCAACATTATATGGAAAAACATACTTAAACGTGCGTTTCCTTCTTATGACTTACTTCTGTCCGGAGGGTGGTTGACGTCTAGATTCATCGAAACAGCTATTGATGATTTTAATTTTATTAGTCTCGTTTTTTTCTACCAATTCCACTAAGGTTTTCGCCTATATATCCATTCCGTTGTATTTTACGTGTAATGCAATAGTATATTATTTTGTTGGTACAGTGAAAAATGTCTTAAATCCGGACGTCCGAAATCCGGATTGTCCAAAATCCGGACGTTTTGCTATCGGCGTTTTTGTTTTTTCTCACTTTTTCCATCTTTCCGACAATCTTTAAAGAACAAGGAGTTAAACCTGGACCTAATTGATGAAACAACGCAAAATAACGGACATTTTCAGAGTAAATACTACAGGAAAATTAGATTTGCAAGTAAATTGTGTTGCATTGTATTAATAAGGTTTTTTTTTCTGTTTTAAAAAATTATTCCTGTTTTGCTATTTTTCTATTGCAAACGAAAAATTCACGCGAAAGGGGTCAGATTAGGATTTTTTTGACAAAAAAGTATGCAAATAATCCGAATCCGGAAGAGTTCAAAATGCGGAATGGCCGAGGTCCAGAGTTTTCCGGATTTGGGACTTCGTACTGTTTTTCGGTTAAAGTCTAATCTTCTATAGCTATTCTCGAGTTGGACACCAGAGAAACCTTATCCATTTTTACGTTGTCTAACACAGTGGCTGGTTTATTTGGGGTTTTATGGCACAAGGACCATATTTGGATAGGCTGCTCAGGACAAAAGACATACAATTCCAAGTAATGGACACACATAATGAAGGTTTTACTGACGCTGAATAGATAAATACACCCTGGGAAGAATGCACCCCCTGACAGGAATCGAACCTGCGTCACCTGCAATTTGAAAGTCACTAGTGACTGTCGCTAAAGACTTATTAACCCTCCTAATGGTTGGACTAGATAAAAAATATCTCTATGCATCAAAGTGGTTGAGATATCTCATCAATAGATGAAAACTGACCGGATCTTGATCTCGTAATCTTAAGAAAATCAGCAATATATTGATGACGAGATACCTCGTGTCATTAACAAAATTTTTCAAGTCATGATGGACGAGGTACATCATCGAAATCATTGAAGGGTTTAGAAAGTGGGTTGTGGCAACACTATTATGGAAACAACACATTTTAATCACGTTTACCTCGTATTACTTCTGGTGAATTTGTGATGGTGTATTTTAATTATGTTTAGTGACATTTGTGTTGTATCGAGGTATAAGAAGCGACACTATCTAAGATACAGTGCGCTTCCTCGTTTCACATTTTAGGCGGACTAACCTAAGGGTTGATTAAATGTCTCGTACCCCTTGTTTTGTCGCTTAGGTGTATTTTAAATTCACCTTAGTCTCAAGAAGTTGCTGGCTTAGCAACCCACCGGTAAAATTATTTTATTACTTCCCATCCACTAATGTGACTTTTATTTACTGAAAGCTACTTTTAGTTACTCTGAAAAGTACGTAAGCGTACTTAATGAAATGTGAAGGTGCGCATTACAAAGTACGGTACGTTAACTTTCAACGCAGCGGTAGCGAAAACTAGGGGATGTCTTAAATCCTCCGCTATGCAAATTCTTTCTGAAAGCACACATTAAAGTCATTTCTGCTATGTAATTGAATAATGCCCGCCACCCCAAAATATTTAAATCTCACATGTCGCATATATTTTCTGGGCACATATAGATAGCAGAATAATTAGCAGGCGGATCTCATTTTAGTTTCTTAACCCTATAAGGGTTTCGCAATCATAATTCCACAATACAACCTGCAGTCTTCGCTGAATGAATTCATTCAATTTCTACCTTTCGGACCAACAAAATATTTCCAAACAATTCTAATATGAAAAGTATCAGTAGAATATTCCAAGGCATTCCTTTCTAAGGAAAATGGCAATAGAAGCTTCCCAAAGGATTCTACTCAATTCTACAAAAAAGTAAAGGGAGCTTTTCAAGGAAAATTAATTTAAATTTATTTGAAATTTTTTGAATTTGCAGTAGTTAGTAATTTTAAAACGAAAAATATTTTTCATTTGATTTTTTTCTTTTGTACTATATATTTCACGTGTTGGAATAAGATGAACTAAAAACCTTTTTTAAAGTAAATTTTAAAAAAATTGCTCAATGGGTACTGTATCTCTTTAACCCTCCAGGTGGGCTATTTTGACTTGTTATCTGGCCAGAAGCAAAACTGACCAAAACTTAACGGACGAGATAGTATACTGTCATGAGAATAAAACTGATCAATTCTTGATCCGGTCATCATTAAAACATCTGTAATTCTTTGATGACAGTATATCTCTTCAATAGCGAAATTGTTTAGATTTTGATGGACGAAATATACTGTCTAAACCTCATGAAGTGTTAACCCTAAACTGCTGTGTCACAAACCGTCTCGTAACTGGTGTAAAGGGTTCTCTCAGACCTTGCTCACTAAAGTGCGTATAAAGTTGATTAATATTATATATTAATGAAAGATTCTTTAGATAATTATTATTTATACATTTTAAATTTAGATAATTCAATTCTTAACATGAAGTACTTTTTATATTACTATATAAGTTAAGTAGATTCCTTGTCTCTTTAAGAAGCTCAGCTTTCGGGCCCTAATTTTGCGAGACGTTTCAACCCTGGAAACTGTAAAACTATGTTGTGCTTTGGTGTTCTAACGGCACGATTAGGTTCCCTCCCCCAGGCATCCCACTTGAAGTTATTTTTTTCGTAGAAATATAAGACGCACTTGAAATGTCTTCGTCTTCATCTGCCTAAATTTCCGAATCCGTTTCGTGTTCGCTTTCAATAATATTATCCGAAATTTCACTGTCCTAGTACTCTATTTCCGACCAATTAACCAATTATGAACAACATCCTGAATTTCTTTTTGTGTAAGATACACAGGTCGTTTTTTGTAAAGTTTGTTGCCATTTTAGGTTCTCTGCCTAAATTCCCTACTTAAACTTAGACGATTTCATTCAACAAGAAGGGTAACGCAAATGCTGTGAAGGGGTCTAAGAGACCACATATTGAAATGAAAATAGTGTAAAGCACGAAGTAGTTGGGGCAACCAAACCAGTCTTGGAATGTGGCTTCTGTTGGATGTAGTAGGAAGGTACTGAATAAAACCGAGACCAATATTCACTTTAAGATGTGGAAACGACCTGTCAAAAATGACTCGGGTTCTGTGAGACCCATGACAGAAGTTAAAGGTTAATTCAATAGAATGTTATAAACTCGCCCATATGGATCTGACATGGGTTCAAAATTACGAGGCGTTGTGCTCGGATTTTTCCTTTCGGAATGGATCTCAGAACGTGACCAATAGCCCGTTGTGTTGTTCCAGAACGACGAAATTCACATACCATCCTACTAGCAAGGGCTCATCAAAAGTAAATTTTAAATAAAAAATTAGAAAAGTTTAGAAATTAACAAGCATGAATACTTTTCATTAAGTCATATCAAGAATGCATATAAAACGTCAAAAAACGTTTTAAGTTTATACTTCGTACTTGAAAGGGTTAGGTTACTTTTTGGGTGTTAGAGATAAAGGATGATAACGGGTATAGATAATAGTTTCGAAAATGAAAATATCACTGATGTTAAACACAAACATTAATGACATCAAAACGAACCAGTTCACTAGAGAGAGGACTTATTAAATTTCTCAACATTAATGATCAAAACTCCTTCACCGAAACTTTTTTACAGGATACGCGATTAAAAAAGTGTTTCCTTTAGTTATCTACAACGGAACTAGAAATATTTTTTCGCTGAGTAATATGAGTAAATGTTTAAACTATAAAGTTCAGGACTAAAAGTTTGTATAAAATGACTTCTTTAGGAACTGAATATTATGAAGGAAAATATGAAATTTTTATATCCTGTGCAAGTTTCTCTTTTTTAAATTTTAGATTAGAGTACGGTGGTAAAAGAAAAATTCAAAGTAGTATAATTTCACATAAAGAGAGCAACGAACTGTCAAAATTACGAAAACGGATTGAAAAGTGTTTTTAATTTTTTATCATGCAGTTTAATATCAATCTCTACAGATTGCAAGAAGTATTTTTTATTACGATCATTTTTGATTGGATTGGTTCACGTTTGCGTGGTGAGGAAGTTTGAAGTATGGAGTGCCAGCTCAGGTGTGAACTCGTCATCTGACCGTGGTTCAAAACTACGTGTCGTCCTTATATCTTTCCAATAGCACATTGTGTTGTTCCAGAAGGACAACAATTAAATACCTACCTACCTACCTCGGATCTTTCTTGTCGAGTTTGGTCCCTCACTGTCGCCAATAGCGCGTTGTGTTGCTCAAGTGCGACTATAATTATTATACCATGCCATACCATTGACTGGATTGGATTGAATTCTTTGGTTTCATGGTACAAGGTCCAAAGGTGGACAAGCTGTGCCAAGCTAAGGATAAAACAATAAAAGCAATGAAGTTATAAAATTATCATAATATAGTCACTGAGTATAACATGTTAAGAGCAAGATAAAACAAGAAAATGGAAGAACATGTAGGTCATTACCGTAAATGTAGATAAACAAATTCAAGACTTAAAATATAAATTTAATTTGTTGATGAAATAAACATGTTGATACATGTAACATGAAAATAAATAAGTAAATGGTTAACACCATTTTTGATTCATTTGGGACATAATAGATACATTGGGAAGTGTAAGAAAAAATTTTGTTTTCGTTTGCTATTGTTTGACATTCTTCTAACATACTCTGTACATTAGTTTTTCTTTATTTTTATAGATATTCTAGTATAAATTTAAATGAAATTGAAAAATTCATAGTGCTTTCTTGCTTTGAAATTCTGGTCCGGTTTCTGTCGGCCTTCCTGAGCCTTGTTGTATCCATCTCTCCCAACTGCCTGAAACAGTAACATCACTACAATCAATATGTTGCGCAATCTGTCGATTAGACCATTCACCTTCTCGGAGGCCCCAATCACTCGGCTTCTATCAAACTCTCCCAGTGGCTCAAATTGCTTGCGAACTTTTCCCCGAGGCATAACTCAATGAGAAACGATGTAACCAACACAACAGCATGAGCCGAAATGAATTTGCTGAGCAAACGGATATCCTTTTATGCCCTGGTATGCAGCGTGTTTGAGAGCTACCTTGTACGGGGCGCATGCTCAAGAGATTCTGAAAATTCGGTCATTTGCATCTCCAACGCAGATGTACCACTCCCCCAAATTTCATTTATGCCGGTCAATTTCATCCAGTTGCAACTTTTTTTTGTCTTCGAGTGTATAATGTTAATGCTTTTTGACATGATGCTAAGTGTTTTAGTACAAACAATTTTTAGCTTCATAATTAATTGATACTTTCCAATTTAATGTTAATTTTACTTATTGTAAAGCAACCAAGAGATGATTTAAAGTAAAGACAATACATTGAAAATTGATGCCCATGCTACCAATGTTTGCTAATTTATCTAACCTTTTGACCACGTAATACGAAATAATTTAAGTACAAGTCTATTTTCTTAGCAAAATGTAGCCACTGTTTAACGTTTTAAAACTATAACAGTCGTAACTTAACGCTAAATAAGTAACTAACGCTGCGGTCACACCAACTCTCGTGTAGCAAATATTACCGTTGAATGAAAACCTAACGATAAATATAGTAATTTGAATGTAAATTGTAGAAGAGGGCCTTACTATTTTTATTTTAACCTATAGCAGATTTAGCATATACTTTAAACGTTAAAAGATAAACAGTGATGACATAATGCTAATGTATGTGTGGTTATACATTTGACGTTAAATGTCTCTCATCTGAACATTGCTTTCCACTTCCTTCCCTTTCCTTTAATTGGGAAAGGATTATATTAAGTAAATAGGCAGTAATGCAAATGAACAGATTCATTTTTGAGCCTGAGTACAAAATTTATTAAGGTCCTGCTTTTATATATTTTACAGATTAAATTATGTAATAATGGTGATCTAACTCGACAGTGGCTTAGGTTATCATGCGTTAAAAACAGTTATCGGGTAACAAAAGTAGAGTGACAAGCGTAACAAGAAACACGGCAACTTCAATGCAAAATGTAGCAATGTCCTACTGTTTTACCTTTTAAAAGGCAAAAAAGTGGTAATCTCACTAATAAAGGCTGATATCGAATCAGCTCCTGTGTAGCAAATATGAGTGATTATATTTGTTCAGGTGCTGTCACATCAGCTCTCGTATGCTGTTATAACTGTTACGGTACTGTCACATTAGTTCTCGTGTGCTGTATATCTATTAAGTTAGTAACATCAGCTCTCGTATGTCAGATAGGATCCCGTAGTGACTAGTTTGACGTCAAATATAGTAGCTTAAATTCAAAATATCGTAAAACCTGTTAAAATTTAAAAGATAAATAATTACAACCGACAGCTAAACTCGTTGCGATTACATCTACTCTAGTATAGAAAAAATAGCCCCCTGAAATATAAATTTGACGGTAAATGTGCTGTAATTCTATTGAAAAATGTAGTAAGACCCTTGTGTTATATCTATCAAAAGACATAACAATAGCAACCAAAAGCTAAAGGATATGTGTAAAAACAGCTCCCACATAGCTAAATTGACCGTCGTGTGACAAACCCAACATTAAATGTACAACTTTAATGCAAAATGTAGCAAGGATCAACTAGAGAAGCGGTTCCTGAAATCAATTCCCCTCTGCATCATGTTTCACTCCGAAATTGGAGTTCAACAAATATGGTTTTAAATTTTCCGCTTCACCGAAATCTCTTATCCGAATCCGTTCATTTGCATTACTGCTATTGACCCGATATCAATCCTTTCCCAATTAAAGGAAAGGGAAGGAAGTCGAAAGCAATGGGCAGATGCGATAACGGCATGAAATTGGACGGAAAGTGTAAGTATTAACATTATTTTATTCTTTGTTTTAGTACTAGACGCTGTGATCCCAAATGCGTTTGGAGTTTCTATTAATCCTCCAGGTGATTTCAACGAGATAACTCGTCAGGAAGATATTGCAGAGTTCTTGATGACGACGGCATCAGTGTCTGATCTTTTATTCTAATGACAATGTAACGCGTCGGTCAAGATCTGGTCAGTTTTGATAATTTCGAGATACCTTTTCCTTTACACCAACCAGGAAGGTTTAAAGCACAATTCCTTGATGGCAGTGTCTAGAAAGAGGAATGATTAGTGGGATTCAGTCAACTCTAAATCAATAGAAAAATTACGTTTTAAGTTGATTTGAATATTTTAGTGGGATGAAGGTAAACTTTTATGTTAATACATTGAAGTTCATATTACCCAACAACACAGTTATAATGTATCTTGGTATCCTCTTGTTGTAATGAACTAAGATCCTAAGTAGTATTTCGTTACGTACAGATAATTACACAAGAAATGTGTGTGTGTAAATTTAAATATATTTTCTTCTTGTTTATAGCTCTTCAAACCTACAAATGCTTCCCACCATCCTGAGACGGTGGTGTCAGGATGAGAATTGAAATGAGCAGTGGGTAAAATTGCATTTTAACCCTTTAAACCCAAGACCTAATATTATTGTGTCTTTAGGGGTCAGTGGACTCTCAAAAAAAATTATTTTTATTTTTTATCTGATTGGTATAGGGTCGATGCAAAAGTTCGTCCCGTTTTTGGCGCCAGATGGAATTACATCACAAAACCGAAGTGTTATCTTCTTCACGTATGTAAAGTTTTGATCTTGTTTGAAAGAAGAAATTTCAGTGAGTATTTGGTGCAGTTGGTTTGTATTTTTTAAACTTTTGTTACGCCTTAAAAATGACAGAAACCGAGTAACATTTTCGACAGATTGTGTTTTGTGTAGGGTAATGTTAAAGGTGCCGTTGGTGATTCTACGTCCGTAAGGGATTCAGAATGTTGCATGATTAATTTCTTTAAATTTTCTGAGGTTTCTGGCTAAAGACTACACACTCTCGTAGCCCATAGAACGTTTCTTGCAAGTACTTATAACTTACGTTTATGAATTACTTATGTAAACTTTATCCGACTAACGTTACAAATACGCGTGGGGTTTCCACGTTACTTCCCACATGTGCGTGTACGTGCAAAAGTTTTATTTAAAGTACTTTCCGAATAACGTAACACTACACCTCATTACATTGTCGAATTCATGTCTTTTTCATTGACGTAAATTTGAAAAATATGTTTAACATTAGGTTGATGCAAAAGTTCATCCCGTTTTTTGACCTTGATGGCATTGCATCGCATAACCGAAGTCTTAACTACAATATTTCAACCATGTAAAGTTATGATGTTGTTTGCAAGAAGGAATTTCAGAGAGAACTTGGGGGGAAAATTGTGTTATTTGTTGTCTTTTCTAATCTTTGTTAAGCATAAAAATGGCAGAAAATAAGGCAGCATATTCGATATATTATGCTTTTTTAATTCCGAAAAGATAAGAATGCTTCGCAGACGCGAAAGCAGATATATGTTGTGTAGGCTGATGGGGCCATTGGCGATCCCACGTGTCGTAAGTGGTTCAGAAAGTTTCGTCATCTAGATAATTTCTTTAGCCAGAAACCTCGCACTTTCTATGAGCACCGGATTATGCAGCTACCGTAGAGATGAAGCAAAGTCAGAGAACAAAACGCCGCATACTTCAATATATGGATTAAATGTTATTTTTAATAAATAATATAACTTTTCTACAATTCTTGTCAACAAAACGGGACGAACTTTGCCTCAAACCCTTTAAAATTTGCACCCAACTGTTTTTATTCTAAAAGGATTGATTATATAAGCTTGATCTAAAAATTTGTGTAAGTTAATACATGAATTGTCAAAATATGAAAATGTCTCATATGCATTAATTTTCAATACATTATCAATATTTTAATTCATCTCCATAAACATTTTTCAACTGTAAGACAAAAAAAAAACATGAGTTCAAAATCACCTAAGATTTTGCAAAGTTAGAAAAGGTCGAACACTATTTAACCGCAAATTTCAAAATTTAGAAGCATGATGAATTACTCATTTACTATTAGATATACGAGTATATACAATAGATTTCAAAGATTACCTAAAAAATGTTTCGTAAATCAACTAAAACCAAATGCTTAGGGAACAGTTTGCATTCAGAATGCCACAAAATATGAATTGGAGAAACACGTGTTTTTGTAGACTTACATATTTATCTACTCTATATTATATAATGCTGTGCATGCAACTCCGTGAAAATGAAACATGATTTTGCTACCTGCAGAGTTTGGGAATCTGTAATAAATTTGAAAACCAATATCTGATTGCTAATTTTAAAACAAATACAACAAAAAATTGCAATGCAGGAAGCACGATTATCGGTTAGAATTACTATGAAGCAAAAATGTATTTTTGGATTTTATTACTAAAAAGCAAATTGAGTTACTCAAAGTTCATGTCGTTCAAAGCAAAAGTAAATCACTCAGTTTCTGTTACTAACAATCAAACATAAATCACTCAGTTTCTGTTACTAAAAAACCAAACATAAATCACTCAAAAGTTCTTTCTGCAGAGAAGGTAAACTAAATCAGTCAAAAGTTTTCGAGCTAAGAAAGATTCTCCTTGTACGTATTCTGATTTCGACGTCAGTGTACTTTTTTCTCGTATACCATTTCTGCACTTCATCAACAACTACTCAAAAAATGAATTTTGAATTGATATATGAGAGTTTTTTGTTCGGCGCCAATAAGATTTTATAATAAATGTGGCAAAATATGGTGATAAACTACATTTTAAGGTAATCTCGATATCTATCATTCAAGAGAATTTGGACAGCAAAGGTAAAATATTCCTATACCATTTGGTTTGTTTGCTTACACAAAAAATATTTCTCATAACCATATTCAGAAATGTCTGACTCACATAAGAACAGGGTGATTCATAAGTAAGTATACAATTTCAACGCACTATATAACAGTGACAATGAAAGATATTTTATGTTACCTGTAACAGAAGTATAGGTGAATGTTTCAAGTTTTTTTAGAGACAGTCACAGATGTTCTATGTGTGCACCCTTAGTCACACTACACACATCGAACCGGTAACCCATTTCTGCCCAGATGCGTGTTAAGGTAATTCCGTGTGAGACGCCCCAACGGTAGAGATGCCCCATATGATGTAATTTTGAAACTTTAGGCTAGGTGGCTCTACTAGTTCCATGAATACAAATACAAATACAAATATTGACGACCAGATACAGGCTCAAGCCCAACAAGGCTGGTCCTTTGTTTATGAATTCTCCAATTCCCACTGACTATCTAATTGTGTCTTAAATTCGTACACTCCCTTTGAATTAACTATATTTTCTGGCAACACGTTCCAACTGTCTATTACCCTATTAAAGTAGTAGTTTTTCCTTAAATCCCGATTAAAATGTGTCTTATTCAATTTATACCCATGACCCCTTGTTCTGTTATCCCTATTGAAATTTAAGCCCTCTGTGTCCCCTTGTTTTACAAACTTGAAAAGCTGAATCAAATCCCCCCTCCTTCTTCTTCTTTCCAGTGTATACATGTTTAGCTTACTTAAACGTTCATTATAGTCGAAATTTGCTAGCCGCTTTATTATTTTTGTAGCTCTGTGCTGAACCCTTTCAATTGATTCTATGTCTTTTCTCATATATGGAGCCCAGAATTGTACAGCATATTCTAGATGTGGTCTTACTAAACCCTTATATAACGGCAAGATTGTATTCTTATTCCTTGAAGTTACAGTATGAATGTTTCAGTTAAATATTGTTTGGTGTGCTGGGAAAGTTGTGCTACATCACGTTTAGTTTACTGCTATCACAACAACATTTTCAGTAAGAGTTATGTTTTTTTTTACTCCGTTATAAGATTGATGTTGTAGTGTAAGGCTGGCACTAGATAATTTGAACGGATTTTTTTTATGTCGGCATAAAAACCTGTAGTCAGGAGTTGATCAGTTGACTTCAGGCAGTTTACCGCCATCTTCGATGTCTTGTACTTTGGACAGTTTCCGAGGCATATCTCCCATACCAAAAGGAAGACGCCCCACATATATTTGGGAGAGATGTCCCACATACATTTTCAGGGAGAGATGCAACGCATCCCACGTAAATGGTAATGATTTACGGGACTTTGCTGACAAGAATCAGATTATAACTGTATGCCTATCAATACATATAATACAAACTCTTCGGCCCTTTTACGGGTATTTTTTAGGCCATTAAAACGTTTCTTTAAAGTTGAAGCACGAAAATGGATAATTCATCAACCAGGAAGAACAATTGGAAGAATCTAAGCTTCATAATTGATTGGTAGAGCGTGGAAAATGGCAGCTTCTGTCTACACTGCTATCAATGTTTTTCGGGAGAAGGGAATAATCACTCTAAACCAAGCAGCGATTCCGAACCTCCTCTTTGCTATCAATGAAGAAATGAACAAGACGGATGAAAAGTCCCTAAATTGTTCGCAATAATTAGGTTTTTGTGCTTAACAGACAACAAGCCCGACAAAATTATTGCATCAGATTTCGCCTGTACCCAGGCTAGAAGAAAGACCCCGAAATAGAAAGATATAGTGTCGACAAATATACTTACATCCCAAGAACACATCCAAGAAAAACAGTTAAAATCCTTCAACAAACGTAACAAGGTATCAAAAAAGCTGATAGACGACAAAAGTGATCCTACAGGCAACTGCTTCGAATGTGTGGGAAACTATTATTCTACAAAATAATTGGTAGACTGGATTGAAAGTGTTAAGTGTACTAAATGGTTACATGAATCATATACAGTGTACGGGAATCTGTGCACTATATGCGGGAAAACAAAAATTAGAGAGGAGAAAACGAAAACTCTTATCTACTATTAGGAAATGAAGTTCGTGTATTGGGTGTTCGCCGTGTCCTGACGAATCTATGGCACTTACAATAATGAAAATTGGCACACAGGTAGTCCGAATTTTTTTGCAATTTTATTGTCCAGCCCGAATTTTAAAATTTAATCTACAACAAATTATATAATGAATTTAATGAAATTTAATTATTATTGCTTTCTTTGGAATGGCAACAGCCTAGATATATGACAGATTCTAAATTTATTTTTTCCGTTTTCATTTTGCGCGGAGGAATGATTTTCCACACAGCAGACAGTAAAAAAACAAAATTTTAACATCAGTAATGTAGCTATTTCTTCTATCGCCTAGATCGTTAAAGATAGAGTAAAAATTTCAACGGAATATGAAATCTGCGGAAAATTTCACATTAAATCGATAAGTAAAAATATGATTTTCTTTAAAAACATTATTTTTCTCAATTGAATATCTTTTATATTTTTGCAAGACGTCACGATAACATTCGTGTTACAAAAATAAACAGATTACATTTCCAGCCCTCTTAAGATTTCAGTGAAAGAAAGCAAAGAAATAAAAGAAAACATTTTGGCTGGCATTATTTAGTTCTTTTTTGTAACATCGGCATCATTAAAGATAGATTGAAAATTTGAACGGATTTGAAAATTTTACACCAGATAGATCCTTATACGTTTAATTTTCTTTTAATAAATAATTTTTCAATTAAATATTTATATATTTTTTGTTTGCGATGCAAACCACCACACGGGCAATGTGATCTCCACGAAAAGAACTGTCACGGGCAACGCCTTTTTGGTTTGCGAAGCAAACCAATAACACCACAAAAGTCCATGGCACGGGCAAGGCCGGTTAGCCACGCAGTGGCTAGTAATGTATCTTGTAATCGACATATCTTGTCGGCTATCGGCTTAATCGGCTATCTTGTAATCGACATATCTTGTAATACTTTAATAGCGTAATAATCTTTTAATACTTTTTAAACTAACAATTTTGTAATTTTCTAGCAAACTGATTTTTTAATAGTTTTAATGTGTTTTACTACACTTTGTTTATTTAAAATGTTTTTTTTTAGTAAAAACTTTTTACATATTGAGACTATGGTTGTTAAATGCCGCGGTAGCTCAGCAGTAGAGCTTCGGGCTCGCATCGGAAGGGTTGTGGGTTCTGTCCTCAGCGGAGCCTGCAATTCTGATGGTTGCGAGATCGGCGTTTATACCTGGCTAAAGACCGCCGTGTTCGCTAATGGTGGCTGGGGCACCGTTAAATAGGTCGTGGTCACAAAGTCCCCCATGTTCCCATACCAAATCAATACCTCTTTGGGTACCTGATCAGGGGGTTATCGGCCTCTGATTGGGATCTAAATTACGATATGTGTGGGTGAATGGATGTGTGAAAGGGACCTTCCTGTAAAACGGATGTGTCATGTATGAAGAAGTCCAACCCTCCGGGGCAATGGCACCCTCAATTGGGCCATATATGGCCCGCACAACAACAACAACATGGTTGTTAAATATTTCAATATTTTATAAATTAATGCTAAGGTCGTATATTCTTAAAATAATTTACTTTTAATATGTTATATACGTTTAAAAACTTTTATGTTTTAAAAATAACTGATTTTTATAGGTAGGGCATGTATCCCACGTAAGTGAGGCATCTAATCCGGAACTTTGGAGAGATGGCCAATGTAGTGCAGTCACCAGTTTTATTTTTTTTCTATAGAAAATTTGCAATAGTGTACAAAACAACTATTCAGTATTGATAAGCAATAACTATTATGTATTCCCACAAATTTTCGTTTTTATTGTTGATACCTAATTTATTTAATAACGTCTTTTCCTTAAGTGGGGCATCTGTCCAGGAATTACCTTATCTGAAGCAAGTGCAGTGGTAGTGATTGCGATACGCCTTTCAACTCCGCTAGATCAACAGGAAGATGAGGGTTAAATACGTTATCCTTTACTTAGCCCCAAAGATAAAAAGTCACATGGTGTTAAATCAGAGCTTCTGGGTGATCATTATGTTAGTGACATACTGTAGTCTGCGCTTTGTCCAATCCATAAATGAATAAGATGTTAATAGAAGTAATTTCGCATGTCACCTGACCAGTGTAGTGGTGCACCATCCAATTGGAGAATAACATTTTTCGACTTCATTATCCAATTATATGAATAAAGTTTTTGCAAACATCTGTCGATACACTCGGTCGTGCTGGCTTTGGAAACGTGCACAAACAGCCCGTAGTTTCAATTTTTTTAAACCAATCGTAAATAAATTTTCTGGTTGGAGGTTCCTTTCCAAATCGTGATCGAAAATACCGTTGCACAACGTTGACAAATTTCGTTTTGCTCAATTCAAGAACACAAAACGCCTTCTCCACTGCAGATGCAGCTATTTCCACTGACTAGTCACATGACACGCTCACTATCGCCTACATCACTTCGCTCGGGAGAACACAAACTTTAGGAGTATACCTAGCTAACAGTTCGCATTTGGGGACCGTGTCTTAAACTTTTCCTGTTTTACAGCATCTGGAAACTGTATAGTGCTTATGAATCACCATGTATTTATTTTGACTTTATTTGGCAAAAATGTTGCCGAACTAAATGCATCATTAAAATGATATCCAAAATCACTGATGGAATCTTTGGATAAAAATATTTTTTAGACTTTAAATGGTAAACTAGAGTTGCAAAAAGAACAGTCATCCCACCAAGGGATATCAAATAAATAAGGTATCAGCTGAGATATCTTATTTCCCTAGGGTATCCGATGAAAATGAGGTTCCTAGAGACCAATAACACAATTAGCGCCACAATTTCCTAGTTTCTGAAACTATATCACGGTATGAATCTGTTCTCTGAAGAAAGATAGTATCCTTCGAAATACATATATATCCTTTCAAAGCTCTTAATATAGAGGTATAAAGAGCTTAATATTAATGGAAGAGAAAATATTAATGGAATATAAAACGAACATCCAATGAAAGTAGGGTTATTCAAAGCACGAAATGTCCGTACCTTGAGCATGTGTGTTTGCACAAGAGAAGATAAAGATCCCTTAGATGAAACTTGTAGTCGTTGGTATAAAAGTTTCGGAAAATGACTAACAAAAATTATGAAATCGTTCTATGGATATATCGATGGAACCAGAAGTTCTCTCGTCTCCAAAAATAGTCATGAACCGGTTCATCATCTGGTTTGTATCAACTTTGAACAAATGTAGATAAAAACACATCCACAGTAAAAGATAAATCCTTTGCCAAATTGGAAGTCATTAGTGTAGATTAGTTTCGAATTTTTATTTTATAAGATGCTAAAAACGGTCCTTAGGTATTTTAGTGGAACAAAACGTCCTTCATATAGATAGTATTGAACCAGTTCATCTGGTTTTTAAAATAAATCGGAATTACTCTTTCTTGGAACTTTAATGTATCTACTTTCCGGAATAAAAGATACTTCTTGCAAAATGAACATTGTTGACATTTTCTATCACTGTAATCTGGATAAGTATATTTTCTAAATAATTTATGGCGGTAAATAATTCAATTCTCAGAATCAACATCCTTCCAACATAGAGGATCGTCAAAGTATATATGATTTGGATAAATATTTTGTCAAAAAGCGTTACGAGATAAATATACCTCACAGAATCAACATCAGCCCAACGCAGAAAAACTACAAATCATATATTTTTGTACAAATACCTTCTATTAGTGTTTTATGTGATAAATAAGATTACCAGAATCAACATCCAGAAACATAGAGATACTTTAAAGCACATGTTATTTAGAAAAATATCTTCCATCAGTGCTTTAGTGATATAAATACGATTATCATTATCGACATAGTCCAAACGTAGATAAACTTCCAAACATAAATTCTGTAGATAACTATTTTGTCTAAATGTGTTAATAGATAAATACACTTCACATAACCGACAACTAACAAACATAGAGAAAATTCAAAGTATTTATTATTTGCATAAATAATAAATGTTTTGTAAATTATTTGTAAATATATTCTGTTAGGCATTTATGCTATTACCAGAATCGACAACCACCAAACGTGGAAACACTTCAAATCATATATTGTTTGGATACATATCTTCTTTCATGTGCTTTATGCGATAAATGTGACTCACAGATCGACGTCGTTAATAACCTGATATGTTGCTTGAGTACGACATTATTTCAAATACCTACCTACGAAGAATCAATATCCGTTCAACGCACAGAAACTTGAAATATAATTTTTTTATATAATTATTTTGCCTAAAATCTTAATGAGATAAATACACTTCACAGAATCAACATCCATCAAACTTTCAGAAATTTCAAAGTAGATGTTTAGATAAATATCTTCTATCAGTGCTTAATGCGATTCCCAAAATCGGCATCGATCAAACTCAGAGAAACATCAAAGCTTGTATTATTTGGATAACTATTTCGTCTTAAACCTTTATGAGATATATAGGAAGCAGAGAATCGAAAACCGTCCAACACTGAAGAATTAAAGCCCGGATCCTAGAAGAAATGCTGAAGACGCTGCTGTGAATTTCTAAAATGGTTTGAACCTAAGGAATTACACACTTTGACTGCAATGTAATTAGTTGATGTGACATTCCTCGTGGCGTTAATTGGATTGGCTTTTATTCGCTGAATCTGCAGGAATGAATGATAAATGCTATTTGCAGATGCGAGCTGCATTTGCTGCGATTTTAAAATTAGATTAGTCTACTCGTCAAAGGGAAGGTTGACCGAGTTACAAATATGAAAACTTCAAAGACCTAATTTAATGTAATATAGCTAATCGATGACATTTCTTTACATTTAAGAAACAGATTCATCGGTGTAGACATTCCCTTGTTTGCAAAGGTTTAATTAGAGAAGTTTGTAGGATTTTAGTAATTTTTTAGCATTAGCCACACTGTCAATTAGACATGTGTATCATTATTGTAACAGTGAAGTTATATCCTGTTGACAATGTACGCTGTTATCAGATATTTCAAATAAGGTTATCTTGGATATTCGACACATTTGAATTCCTGAACGTTAGTGTTCGCCTAAGTGGCTAACCTATTAAATCTGAAGTAATCTGACCTATTAAATTTCGTTTTCAATTGAAAACACTGGTAATTCTTGAATCTAGTCAAATAAAGCAGAGTTAGCGTCTGTCTTCTTAAACAAATATACACCGTTTGAAAGCATGTTACCTGTGGCTTTGTCTACTGGTGTAATAATTACCTCTTCTAAATTTAAAGTCCCTTTATGTTTATTTACAGAATGGAAATGGAAATTATATGATAAATTTAAAGTTTTTATTTATAATAATATTCAATCTATTTTTGACAATACCGGTAAATGCAAGACAATAAACACAGCCATTAAGGATATTCAAAATAAATTTATTATTACACCAATAGACTAAGCCTCAGGTAACTATGCTTTTATTTGTAAGAAACTATATTTACACTTACTAGATGCCGAACTTAAGAACTCAGATACATATAAATTCTGTAAATCTAATTATAATACCATTATTAAAAAAATCATTTCTTCAAATAAAAGAGTTAAAATTTCCAATCAACACATTATTTTACCGTATATAACCGTTATTCCTAAATTTCACAAAAATCCTATTAAATTCCGTTACATCACCTGTGGTAATAATTCTTATATGATTAAACCCGGCTTTCTACTATTTAAATATTTAAAAATTATCCTTGCTGTCATTTTTGATGAAGGCTTTACCTGGATTATATGTGATAATAATAAAGTTTTGAATTTTTTGGATAAAAATATTATTAATGATATTCAGACCTATGATTTAAAAAACCTATTTACCAGCATACCCCTGGACAAATTGAGAGATGTTTTAACTATTATTACTATGATTTTAAAAACTTAATTGATCTGGATTTTGAGGAATGGGAGTTTTTGATTAATTATTGTATTTTTAATAATTTTATTTTTAATGGTGAGCACATTTACACTCAAGTTAAGGGTATACCCCAGGGTTCTAATTTTTCTTCCTTTCTTGCTAATTTATTTCTTCATTATTTTGAAAAAAACTTTTGCCTTCAGATAAATACTGCCTTTAGATTTATTGATGATTTAATTGTTATTAATAATAGCAACTTTTCTAATATTTTGAAATCCATCTATGCAGACGAACTTTCTTTATTTAAAACCAATCTAGATAACAATAATACTGATTTTCTAGACTTAAATATTTCTGTTTCATGCGGCAAAGTTGACATTAATGTACATGATAAACGCAGCGATTTTAAATTTACAGTCATTAAATTAATATTTTGGGACTCCAATATATCTAAAAGAATATACTATAACACGATTTCTGGTCAGTTGGTACATTTAAAAAAAAATTTGTAATTCTGATTCAAACTTTTTATTACAATGTAAATTTCTAAAAAACACACTTCTCAATAACAAACACCCTTATTCATTCTTCAATAATATTTTTGAAAGATTTATTAATATCAACAGCTACGCAACCCATGAATAATTATTTTTCGTAATTTCCTCAGAGCCATGGGAGTTGCTTTTCAACTGTATTTTACTATTTATGAATATCTTTTTGAATAAGGGCTGGGGATTTTAATATTATCTATATTTTTATTTTTATTTTTTTGCTTTTTATGGACTTGTTGCATCGGAAGTATGGTGTTAGCATATAGTTAGATTATGTACTTGATGACATCTGGTGGTAATTTTTAGGCTTGTTGTTGTTGATCTCCCGGCTGCGGCTTAAGGTTTTATTTCGTTTTGTTTCCTTCTCTGTTTTGTGGTATTTTATTTTGTTCTTGTTTTACTTGCTTTTTGGTGGTGTTTGGGGGAGTGTATGAGCAATTTTTTTCAGCCTAATGCTGCTCATATGTAGAAAACACCATTTTATGTTGTTTGGGTAGAGTTAGCGTCTATCTTCTTTTTTAAACAAATCTACACCATTTGATCTAATCAGACCACATTGGGTACACTTGTTGAACCATGCAGAAAATGTAGCATTCATATCAACTGTTTGATTTGTCCTAGCTGTGCAGAGTAGGCTAAAAACAATTCAATGGTGCCATGATTGTGATTGAATCTCAGAATGTTTTACCAGTACTGGAAAACAATTGTTTTCCTAAAACGTATTTTTTGAGAGAGGAACGTTAAATTATATAATATTTACCTACAGACCCCCTCCCCCATATTTTAGTTAGTTCCCAAATTTTAATATAATTTGTCAATATTTGATTAATGATCTACAGAGATTTAATGTATCTAACATAGAATAATTCGTATTTTCTAAGGAAATTGGTTTATTTGATGTGAAAAGCGCAAGTAAAAAACCCACTGATAATAAATCTTTAAATTTGGGACTCTATATCATATCTTGCAATGTCTCTCTCACAGTAGTGATGTTCCATTTTTAATTCAATATAAAATGTAGCGTTTATGTTCTGTGTTGAGGCATCGAAATGTTGCATCCGATATTTGAGCCTAGTATATTGTTCTTTTTTGCATTGTGTTCTTTTGTAAATAAAGAGCTATTGTTTATCAGTATCCGGATTCTACATTTTTTCAATGAACAATTCTCCAGTGAACTTGAAGAGAACTGAAAGACTTTGAGCTTACAGAGCTTTTATGCAGTCGAGGGAGACCTGGAAGCCCAAAAGGCAGAACTGTATACTGTCAAATCCAGAAAAAGAATTTGTCGCTGGCATGTATTCTTACGGTATGTTAGATAAATCTGGAGTAAATGCGTGGATTTCTGTATAACGAAGTGACTGAGAAGCAGGAACGAGGTGACGGAGAAACAGGAAGCCAAGAGGATGAAATAACAGAATACTCTGTGCAGAGATTTTGCAAAGGAAACAATAAAATCCAGATGCTTTGCGAGTGTAAAAACTGATATTAAATAAAAACCGGTTAATGTGATGTTTTGTATTTGGAGAATAGCATATCACACTTATACCTATAATAATAAATCTAATTTGAACCAGCGCTCCATAAGAGCATGGAGCTGCACTGGCCTCTTCCGCCTTTCTAGGTATAAAGCAACTTTTTTGAGAAAATTGAATTTACACAAGTACGTTAAACAAACTCTATTCACATCTTAGTTCAAAATTTTAACTCCACCGCTGCACACACATTATTTCATCTTGCAATCTAATTGTATTCTCTTCATGACATTCAGCTAGTTTTGACCTTCCTGACCATTGGAATCTTTCCCGGGGATCGTATTCCAAATAAAGGACAATAGAATACTTCTAAAGGACTCTATTTAAAGACAGTTTACCTTCAGCATCTTACTAAGGTATGCTAATCTACAGATAGGGTAAATAAAATATTTCCAAAGGATTCATTCCCAAGGAAATAAAGCTCAGGTTTTATCTCGTCGTCTGACCGTGGTTCAAAATTACGAGGCTTTGTCCTTGGATCTTTCCTTTGGGAATGGATCCAGTACCGTCGCTATTAACACGTTACGTTACTCTATTGTGATGTTAACTACCTACTTATCCATGGAAATAAACAATAGAGTCTTTCCAAATGAATCACTCATATGAAAAGGACCAGTATAATTTTTCCAAAGGATTCACTTATAACGAAGGAAGAAAATGACTCTTTCAACGGATTCAATGTCAAAGGAATGAGAAATGGAATATTTCTCTCCAAAGGGATCATTCCCTAAGAAATTATCTGTTGTTTATTTAAAAAGTTCACACTCGCAAGGAAAGGTAAGATAGAACCTTCCCTTAAGATTCACTCCTAAATAAAAGAGTAATGGAATCATTCCAAAACGTCCACTCACACGGAAGGAAGCAATATACATTTTCCAAGGATTCTCTACCAAGGAAACGAGCAATATGATATTTCCAAAGAATGCATTACCAAGGATAGAAGCTGATTTTTTTTTCAAAAGGATTCACTACCAAGGATGGAAGCTGTTGGTTCGTTCCAAAGGATTCAGTCCAGAAGGAAAGTAAAAATAGAATATATATATTATCATAAGATTCACTTTCAAAGAAAAGAGCCATCAAATTTTTCTAAAAAATTCCCTCTCAAGGAAAGGAGAAATAAAATTTATCCAAATCATTCACTCCCAAGGAAATGAGCAATAGGAACCTTCCATAGGATTCACTCCAAAGGAAATAAGCAATAGAATATTTATAAAGTTTGAAGCAATCCACAGATTCTTTAAACTAATAGATAACATTATATAGGTATTTAAGTGTGTGTTTGTTATAGGGTTAACGAATACTACATTACTTGGAGATATCGTGACGTTCAGGGGGGAAAATAACTTTAAAATAGTTTCAAACAATTTTCGAAAGAAATACCCCACAGAATGAGTAACGGTCTTTATTTCATACATGAGTGCAATTAAGATTTATGCACACACTAAAACGTATGCATATGTTGCCTTAACAACATTTAACGCTATCATAAATAATCCAAAAATTTTGCTGAAAACTTATATCTAAGAACATATTTCACGGAAGCTCAAGATTTTCTTTTAAAGTGACACTTTCCTAAACATTTAGCCTTTAAGCTACTTGCATCTATCTACTCTCTGAGTGGAGCAGAAAGTAATGGGAAATTTAGTTCTCAATGCAAGCGTAGCATCATTTATTTAGATATTTTTCCAATGAATAAAAAATGTCAAGTATGCAATGCAGCGATAGTACGAGCGCTTGAGGCTTATCAACGACAGCTCTATAAGGAGAAGGAGCGTATTATTAGATTGTATAAAAATTATCCATATTTTAACATCAAAGGCGAATGAATTTCAAACTACTTTGAACTCAATTTCATCTTACACAACTAAAAAAAACTATAATAAAGGATTTTAAATCATTTGAAACGTGATAAATTAGATCACTCAAATCTCAACTCGTAAAAAAAAATGGTATTTAACAAAATGAAAATATAATAATCCTTCGAAGCGATTTTTACGCTCGGAATTTCTACGAACCCTCTATTCTTCGAGTCAATAAATTAAAGAACGATTTTTTTTCTTAAGCACTGCACCTCTCAAACAATCAGTGTAATTAATTAATCCTATATATCTACATTATTACTCGTTTACAGCTAAGCTTGTGAACGGTTAAGTATTTCGAGTGAAAGTTCATCAGAATTTTTTTCAAGTATAATTTGGATAAGGAGAAACGGAATATCAAATTATTCTAAAATGAATTCCAGATTAGTTATGGAATAAAGTATGTTTATGAAGAGGTGAGTTCTCAGGATTCAGTAAAACTTACGAAAGTATTAATATTTAATTGATGTGCATTTCGGAGGACGAGAATTATAGCAAATTTAAAGTTTCAATGGAAAAGGCTGAGTATGGTAGGTATTTCTGCGTGTCTGAAAAATATACAGCCATGCAATATTAAACAAGATACATCGTAACCAAGACTGTTAGAGTTCGTAACTAAGACTGGTACACACCATTCACATTTCACCCACCGTGTCTTCTAGTTTTGAAAACACTTTTTTCCCTTTAATTAATCTACATTTTACTAAAATCTTGTGAAAGATGCGATTATTTATATACATAAATTTTATAAGTAAAAGATTAACCAATTCAGGTACCATATATACACTATAACAAAAAAAATCGACGCACCAAGAACAATAATTACAGTGGTGCCGGGCTCGATCACCTTGGAACGGCGCTGACTGGGGACTTATAGTCTTTAGGGACGAGTCCCGTTTCCAACTGTGTCCGGACGACAACCGCAGACTTGTCAGGACACGTCCAGGACTGCGTGGGGATCCTACCCTTATTATCGCACGCCACGCATGCCAACGACCGGGCGTTATGGTCTAGGGTGCCATCTCTTTTGATACCCGGACCCTTTTGGTAGTCATTTCTGGCACACTTACAGCACAGCAATACGTCGAGGACATTACGACTGGAGACAACCGGTCTTAGACGACATTCTACTACCGGTTGTGTTACCGTTCCTTTCGCGACACCCCGGACCTACTTTTCAACAAAACAATGCCCGGCCGCATACGACACGTGTTGCTATGAATTGTCATCAAGCTTTCTCAACACTTCCTTGACCAGCTAGGTCTCCTGAACTCTCTGCCATATCCGACCGAATAGAGAAGCACTTCCCTCCGCACCGCGCTATTAAAATCTCACAACGGATTAGCCACTGGCTAGGAAGGGGCAAGATGCGTCCCGTAGACAAGGGAAAGGTGGTCATCGGACTTTGCTGCCGTCTCCCTGGTACGCGCGCTCGAATGCCATCGACGCCATCATTGGCTAAGCGAGGTATTAGAGGGACATGCAACAATTGAGGCAGAGCTCCTACACGAAGGTTCATGATCACATGAGTTACGAAGAACCCAGAGTCGCCATTTGGAGCAGCAGTCCGACTGGTGTTGACCAACCAATCTTCACTCCTTGAAACCAATCAGCTTTGCCGAGAACCCCTTTATAGCCATTCGTAAACATGCTACCGTTACTTGGTTGCGGATGAGTACAGCCCAACTACCGTAGAGCCTTTATCCCGATCCTTTTGTCCGAATCACAGATTTCTTAAACCCGAAGGCTTCGTCAGCATTTTACAATATCCCAACGGACGGTCAGCCCGGACTTCTGCATTCACCACCTGCCTTCCATCCGGGAGTCCCACTTCGGCCACAACGTGTTGAGGGGTGGAGCGTACATCTCGGTCCAAAGATGCGGTTGCCTAGTCGGCATTTGGTACAAGTACTACACAGGAAATAGCAACAATCACACGACTTCCAGCTCTTAGTGTTTTCTCAAGTCGACACCTTCTGCACCTACAACGAAATATCAAGTACTCAACGTACTTACCTGCACCACCAGAGAGAGATGCCCTCAAGCCGTGGGATGAGGCTTCATCGTCTCGGTCACATGTTTGTCCAGGCCAAGGGGGGCTTGGAAGCATTCGGGATGTTTCACATAGTCGCTGGGATTTTTTCATAGAAAATGTAACCCATGTCTAAGGTGTCCGACAAGTCTGAAGTTGAGGATATAATGCAGATAATCTCCAATCTCTCTCCCATAGAGCACATTTTGTATGTTATGGGAAGGCGATTGTAACCATCCCGGAATGTTGACCATTAATGGATACAACTGGATACAATTTGGCAAGAAATTCCGCAGGACACCATCCGGGAACTTTTTCAGTCTATGCCACTCTGGGTGACATCTTGCATCCAGGCCAGAGGTGGACAAACGCCTTATTCATTTCCTCCCTTTGTAACGGTCAACCTCTGCAATAAATCATTCAATTGTTCTGAAATTTTAAACGTTTGTTTTACTATGTATATTCTTCGAATCTACCATTTGTTATCGCAATCGAACAACTCCTTCTTCGAGCGTCGATTTTTTTTGTTATAGGGTGTATATTAAAATGTGTGATTTTTAATCAAACTGCGATTTTTGTTTCACCCGACTTCAATAGTAACTGGAATAACTATGTGTGTTAGTAAAAATACGTTTTACTCAGAGTTTGTGAAAGATTCCGTTCAGAAATCGAAACTATGAACCAACTTATGAACCTTATGACTTTAAAAATGGGACAAATACAGCAACTACACTTTTTGTTTCACACAACTTCAATAGTAGCTGGATACCGCCTGCTCTTTAATCAAACACAACGGTCTAAATGGTTTAATTAAAATAAATTTTACTAAAAGCTTATGAAAGATACACTTGTTTTACATAATTTTAGAAATCGTAGTGATAAACCAATTCATACACCATACTTCACATATTTAACTTCAATGGTAACTGAATACCGACTGTTCCTCTAATCAAATACACGTAATTCCGTAAGTGGGCCAATTTAATTACACTTTACTAAGAACTTATGAAAGGGAAGATTAATTCAATGACAACCTGATGAAATGCAGAAGGCATGCAGCTGACACGGAAACATAATTAAGCAGATGTTTTCCCCCCGAAATTACACATGTCCATGAATCAACCGGATGCCGAATGTATTTGCTTGCCAGTAATTTTATCAAACTAGGGGCTTAAATGAACTAGAACCGCTAGGATCTGAGTTTTCCGGATGCAGAGCACGATAGTTTGAGATAAAGACGGTAAATTCGATAAAGTACATTTCGCATAAACATATTTGCGTAGGATTAGTCTGTCGATTTCTTAGGTGTAAAATAATTAGATCATAACAATCTGAACACGTAAGTGTATCATTTGGAGTCCTTTTTCAATCTTAAGTACCATTGTAAATGAAAAAGATTGAAGGCTTTTAACCACAGAATGTATAAAAACGTTTATTGTTTAACGCTACACGTGGTTTCGTCACGATAACTCATCCATCAAGATCTGACTAATTTTGATAGTGACGATATGTCTTGTAATAAAAATGCCTTCAATTTTTTATGATGACTAGATCAGAATTTGGTTAGGTTTTTAATAATTATATTTCGTCCATCAAGATCTGGTTAATTTTGGTAATGACAAGTTACCTCGTCCTCCAGATATTGCCAATGTTCTAACGATGACTAGATCAAGATCTGGTCAGTTTTTCATATGACGAGGTATCTCGTACATCAAGATCTGGTCAATTTTTCAAGTGACGAGATATCTCGAACATGAAGTTCTTTGAATGAAGATATATCTAATTCCTTTTTCTGTCTGGTTTGTTTACCACAATGAAAATCCCTTTCTTTTTTATAAAACATATTTACACTTGAAGTAATCTATTGGTTCCCTACAAAGTGTATTTCGGTCTTAAATTCCTCGAAACAGTACTTAAAGTAAACTTATATGTTGGATGCAATGAACCAGTCTACGTAATTCTCTTTAGAAGAACTAACGAAATTCTTTATTAGCAGATAGGTAGGTAGTGGAATTTACCTCGCACTGAAGATAACTCAACGAGCTATTTGCGAGGTTTTGAGATCAATCCGAACGTCATTAGGACAGTTTGGTGAATGATATTTTCATAATTTGATAAACCATTCCTTACTGTTAAATAAATAAAGAATAACTCTTTTGGTCGTTATCGATGAGGATCTCGCCATTTAAAAAAAACTGACCACTTCTTGTTGAACTAGATACCTCGTTATTATGCACGTGAAACACGCAAAATGCAGTGTAGTTTCTAGATAGTTTTGAACTATGTTAAAATTAATATATACACAGTCCAGTCACATTAATGTGACCACCACCTACTTTCGACGTCAACGTGAAATAACTAACTAACTAACACCAACACACACTCCCGTGCCTAGTGTCGTGAGACACTGTACCAGTTTAAATAAGTGTGGTTGGATGAGTAGAGCATTCCACCAAGGTGACATGTCTACCCAGAATGTTAGAGCACATTACATTACATTTATACATCCTTACATCTATACAGTATATACATTAAATCATTATACTAGGTTACATTATAAATATATATATACATCATGCAAGGTGAGAAAAAAGTTCGTTTTTCTTAGTCTCTTAGGATAATCAAGTCCTGATGATTTTCAATGAATCTCACCATGTTAATAATTTTAACCCTCGAGCCCTTGTTGCATGCAATGTTCCTGAGCCATGTAATTTTTAGGTGGTCGGCAGGTGTTCTCATATGCCATGAAGCTGTAAGGGGGCAAACTGTGATGTAATGTAGAGGTGTGCCAATTTCACCACATGAGCAGTTTTCGGACTTAATTTTCTTAAACCTCGTTAGGTAGGATGGGAATGGGCCGTGCCCTGTGAAGAAAAGTGTCTCTTCCCTGGTCCAACTTGATGATTTTAGTGACACTTTTGGTAACACATCGTGCACCGTCCTGCCTGTTTCTCCTTCGTCCCATTCATTCTGCCATGCATCAAGTAGCCAGCTAGTGGTTTCCTTTCTGTAATGGCTCTTGGGCCATTTCACCCCTTCATCTACGCATTCCATTGTTGTTGCCTCTTTTGCTAATCTATCTGCTTCTTCGTTTCCATCGTGACCCGCATGGGCTTTAATCCATCCTAGGCAAATTTCCTTGTTGTTGTATAGTAAGTGTTGTATTTTTCGTGCCAGTGAACGTGAAATAACCAATCACAAAAGACAGGTGGCAGCACATTGCAGTGGAGTGTATATAAAGGATGTCCTAAGGCATCGGAAAGCATTTCAATCGTTGGCGTAATGCAGAAACGTACGATCCGACGTCCAAAAGGGCATGATTATTGGCTTTCGGGCCAAGTGTGGAAGCATTTCGGAAACGGATAATTTTGTGAACTGTTCGCGTGCCGCCGTGGTAAAAGTATACCGTGCATGTCAAAATGGCACTATCCAAAATCAGCGGCTTGGCACATGTGGTGCACCACGGGCTATAGATGACAGAGGCGAACGAAGGCTACGGAGATGCGTTCGGGCGAATAGACGTGCAACTGTTGAGTAACTGACCGCCCAGATGAACCAAGGGGCTACCAAGAGTGTATCCTCAACAACGGTTCAGCGAACGTTGCTGCGCATGGGCCTCCGCAGCAGACGCCTGGTTAATGCACCTATGCTGACTGTTGTTCATAGGCGACGAAGGCTGGAATTTGCACGCCAGTACCGCAACTGGACGTCCACAGAGTGGCGACAGGTGGCTTTTTCCGATGAATCACGTTTTATGCTCCATCGTACAGATGGACGTTGTCGTATACTGCGTGAAACGTCTGAAAGCAAACACCCTGCAACAATTGCCATGGATCCTTAACCGCGTAATCTAGAGCAGCTGGCCACGGCACTGGAGTCGGCATGGCTCAACACATCCCAGTGAACACCTTCAAAAAACTTAATTGACTCTCTTCCTGCACGTCTCGCAGCGGTCCGCTCTACCAAAGGTGGTTATTCTGGCTTTTGACAGGTGGTCACATTAATGTGACTGGACTGTATCTATATAACACACACGCACGTACATTATTGTATAAGGAGATATGGCTGAGTAAATCTTTGAAAGATTAAAATTTGACATAGAAAAGAAAATCACATGATAAAGTTATTAGAACAGGGCCACAAATGTCCCTCCCTCCCAAGATTATAAGTGTTTTAGATTATGTTTTGTATTTAACTCATTACCAAAGACGTGAAAATTTCAGACCTATATAAATAAGATGGTGGGATCGAACCGGCACCATATTGTAATACTTATTACATTTGCATTTTTGCAGTAAGGATAGTCTACGTATGTAGATGTCAGGTGTAGGCCGCGTCAGGTTTAGGGACGGTTGGCACGAGGTGAGGTTATTCGGGGAGTTTACAGGTGTTGTTATTACATATATAATTTCTTTAATTATTTATATAAAATAAAAATTTATTTAATTAACTAATTATTTATAGAAACTAATAATTTATTTAATTAACTAATTATTTATAGAAACTAATAATTTATTTAATTAACTACTTATTGGTTAGGAGACTTACGTTTGTGTAAAAATCATGGAACCAATAGAAATTGAAATAAAAAGAATTTGCATCGTGAAACTTCCAACTTTTTAATATTAAGGCTTCTAAAAATTACTTATATGTGAGAAAACTGTTATTTCTAAACATACAGTTAAAAAGGACAGTAAACATGAAGTAATATTCATACGGTAAGCATACAGAAATGATACAGTAAACATAATACAGAAAGGAAAATGAAGGTTTAAATTTTGATTTAAATAAAGCTAATTTAAAATGGAATCGTAATAACAAATTGTTAATAACATTCTTAAGAGAAAAATTGTCAGTCCCATACAATTGAAGAACCGTCCTTTATTTTATTGAGAATCTTTATGTAGTTGATGATAAGTATAGTACCAGTTTCCATGATTCGATTGGTTGGCACTATGTCTTCGCCATGCTTAGTGCCTGTTATCGCTCAGCACGTCGGGAATTTTCTCACCAGTTTGATTTCAAACAAGCGAAAGTTCTAGAATCTCCGAGATATATTATCGAGTCGAACATCAAAGAAGCCTTATCTATTTTTACGTTTCACAATTCGCTGGTGAATGCCGCTAGTGCTTCCTTATACGAGGCCTGAAAAGGCTTAGTGAAAAGTGAGACATCGTGACGCTATTCTGGAACAGCTAAACATGGTGGCCATAAAAAGGCTTTCACTCGAGACATCTGTAGCTGAAACGAATAAACGGAAGAGAACCCAATATGGCGATGAGAGTTTTGAAGATATGGGAAGATGGAATTGGCAAAAGAAATTTTAGTACCGAGTCAACGATCGGGGGGAAATTAGCACTGTTGGAGTCAAAAAATCGGTCAACGAATTTGCATTAAACAACGAAACGATGGATTATGAAAAGTATTGTAAGAAACAACCACGTCACTAATTCCAACTAGATAAGTGGCACTTTGCAATAAATAAAACTGGAAATCGACACAGAAATTAACCCTTCAATTTGTTTCAACTAGATATTTCGTTCATCGAGATCTGACCCATTTGCTAATGACGAGACATCTCGTTATAAAAATACTGTCGATTTTTTTAAGAGACGTGATCAAGATTTGGCCACTTACCTTCTGGACAAGATACCTCGTCGAGACCACTGACAGGAGGTAAGTAGGTATTTTAATTAACGTCGTACTGAAGCAGCACAAAGGGCAATTGGCGACGGTCCGGAATCAATCCCAAAGGGAGAGAACCGGGGATAAAACCACGTATATTTTGAATCACGGTCAGATGACGGAGCTACACCTGAACTGGCACCCCACACCATGCCAACATGAGGACGTTTGAGAGCATGACAGATTTAACATGCACTAGCCACCTTTACACATGATGATCTTTCGTTAGACTCGAACTCGCTACCTTCCGATTGCTAATCCGTTACTCTTCCAATTGGACTACCACGACCCAGTATCCCTGAATATAGAGATTAAACTCATGGGAAACGATCTTTTATTCACCAAACCAAGTTCTCCTAGATGCATACACCTATTTCAATGTACTGACCTTTCTAGTGTACATAGATTTGCATCCGGAATCTACAGATGTGTAATGAGTTGAGATGGATGTTCGTAACACCCGTCTTATATTCTCTTACAAATTACTCAAATTACTTAATTATTACACCACCAACCACACATCACTTCAAGTACCCCACAGCCAAAATTCCCATGAAATGATGTCCGGGGATCAAACCAGACATGCCGTCGGAAAGAAGTCACCCATAATCCTCTCTTTACAGAAATGCTAAAGATGCTGTCAGGTAGTTGAAACTTTGCATAATCCGTTTTATCTAAGTTTAATTCTAATGTTCTACTCTTTTCGACTACGAAAGCCCAAAATTGTCCTTTAGGATATTTTGGTACTAAAAATTTATAAAAATATATCCCCCCATTTCTTCCCAAAAGTATCACCACCGCTATAGGTTCCATTCCGTTAATTTGACTTAGCTACAGATGCCTCCAATGAGTGAAAATTCTTTTATGGCCACCCTGTATTTAGATACGCTTTTTTCTCTTGTGACTTACGGGTGATAGTTATTTTGTGGCCACTCTGTACTTAGAGACGATCTTTTCTCTCGTGATTTACGGGAGAAAGGTATTTTGTAGCCACTTTGTATTTAGACTCACTTTTCTCCCTTGTGACTTACGGGTGATATTTAATTTGTGGCCACCCTGTACTTAGACACGCTTTCTTCTCTTGTGATTTGAGTGCAAAATGTATTTTGTGGACAACCTGTATTTACGCACTCCTGTTTCTCAGGTGACTTACGTTTGAAAGTTATTTTGGGCAATCCTGTATTTAGCCACCTTTTTTCTCTTGTAACTTATGATTGAAAGTTACCACACTTAATGACTAAATAACCACATCCATTGGTTAAGAAAATCCATCGATCCTTTCAACTATTAGGTGCAGTTCTTTTTAAAGGTGGTTATTTTTTGCTGCTAGATTTTCGAGAAATGTAGTGTTGGTTTTCTCCCCAAACTCGCTCATAGATTAACTAGAAAGACGGAAGGGCATTTTGGGGGTTGTTTCCCACCCTGTAACCCCTTTTCCCAAGAATTAACTAAATTGATATTTCATTAAGTTTAATTTTTTTTATCTCATACTTAATCACTTTGTCCTAACTGTTATAAAAGTGGAGCTTTTGCACCTTAAATCTAGAGAGACAGGAAGGGGACCAAAATGGCTCATTTGACATTTCATAGTGATAACGTGAAATTGTTCCTCATTGATGGCTATAGTTACCTTGCAACGGCATTGAAAGTAGCTTTATTTTGTCTTTCCCTCTACATCCTGTTTTCAAACATTAAAAGCCCTCTACAGTTGTCCGCATACTTTGGGAAAAGGGAGAAACATAACCACAGATAACTATTTAACATCCTGAAAATTAGTATATGAACAAATGAAAACAAAATGCACAAACCTCGTAGAAACACAGAGAAAAACCCGCAGAGAGAAGTTCCACCAAAACAGCAAAGTTGGGGAAAAAAAACCCTCTTCATTCCACAATATTGTTCTGAAAAGGCTCAGATATAACGTTTACTTCTTATCAGAGAAATATGAACAAAAGTGTTCTGTTATTTAGTTCTCTTCACTTTACTGTTACCATCGATAACAATGAGAAGACGCCAGAAACTATATTTTTATAACCAGACTAAGAACGGTTTCGACATTGTAGACAAAATGTCACTTCTCAGCAGCACAAAATTGGGATCTTGTCGCTGGCCTACGCAAGTATTTTTTTAATATTTTACACATGCGTGCGGTAAATGCTTCGGTTTTCTATCAGGAAATGACGGAAAAACAGGAGAAATTTCATCCTGCAGATTTCTGAAGAACTTCGTTCTCCAAATGAGGCATCTAAAATTAATGCAGCAAATACTCGGATTTTGACGCAGGTAGTTGCAAAAGAAGACATCGTCAATAAAAGTTTGAAATGCAGAGTGCGGATATTTTTTCATGGGAAACTTCATAAAATATAACTGCGAAAATTGAAAAAGGCTGTATTCGGGAAACGCTCTTCGAGAGAAGTAAAATATGCCGATTGCTTCAACGAATGAACAAAAAAAAATCACATAAAAAGAATGGTACGTATGATCAATTTTCAATTTGAATACTAGTATACAGGGTGGTCCCGAATTCATGGTACAAATTTTAATGGTAGGTACAGGACATTGTAACAATGATTTATTGTATAGGAATGTATAGTCGCAAGTGACGCGGTGAGGCGAAAACAGGGGAAATAACGGCCGAAAGGAAAAACAAAGATTTTATTGAAAGCGTTGTTGACAAGTGTCATGTTTACAGTAATTGTTCAAAATTGCGTCCACCAGTATCGATACATGCTTGACAGCGTCGGTGGAGCGATTGGCGTACACGTTCAAAGATGCCTGGTATTTCACGCACACCTGCAGCAGCTACAGATAAGCGAGCGACGAGATCCTCATCTGAGTCAACTGGAGTCTCATAAACAAGATGCTTTAGATGTCCCCATAAAAAGTAATCGAGGCTCGATAAATCGGGAGATCGGGGTGGCCAAGGGACTGGTCCACCACGCCCAATCCATCGAGTACCAAACGTGGCATTCAGGTAATTCCGTACATCAATGCTGAAGTGTGCTGGCGCCCCATCGTGCTGAAACCACATGCGGTTACGAATGGCGATCGGAACATCATGCAGCAGTTGTGGTAACACTTCTTTCAGAAAAATAAGATAGCTTCCGCCAGTGAGCCGCGTGGGTAGTAAGTATGGGCCAATCAAAAAGTAGTTCACAATACCAGCCCACACATTAATACTGAAACGTTGTTGAAACGCATGTCGACGCGTTGCATGTGGATTATCGGTTGCCCACACATGGGAATTGTGCGCATTAAAGACACCCTCGCGTGAAAATGTCGCTTCATCTGTAAATAGCACATAATCTACGAAATCCGGCTGCAACGCACATTGCTGCATCACCCACAGGCAGAAGTTCACGCGGCGAGGATAATCTGCCGGATTCAATGCTTGTACTTTCTGAAAATGGAAGGGGTGTAAGCGATTTTCGTTTAACACTCTGCATACAGTCTGATGACTCACACCTACGTCACGCGCAACAGTTCTTGTGCTTGACTCGGGTCTATCAGCCACAATGTTCAAGATGCTTTCTTCCAGCCTTGGAGTGCGTACAGCTCTTACTCGACCAGCGCCATGTCTGTTGACGTCGAACGCACCTGTTTCACAAAGTTGACGATGTAACCGTTGAAAAATTCTATGATCCGGCATTCGTCGATCAGGATACTCCGCGCGATACATTCGTAACGCAGCTCTGCCGTTACCATTTGCACGGCCGTACATGTAATGCATGTCTGCTTTTTCTGCATACGTAAAGTCACCCATCGTCTACGGCAGCACAATTGTGAATGGCGCTTTTCCCTACTGCGATGCATCATGTTCAACAGCGGCTAGACATCTACTGCCCTCTACCGGCAATGATACCAACCGATCACTCCATTTCTCTTTCCTTTTATTTCCCCTGTTTACGCCTCACCGCGTCACTTGCGACTATACATTCCTATACAATAAATCATTGTTACAATGTCCTGTACCTATCATTAAAGTTTGTACCATGAATTCGGGACCACCCTGTATATTCTATTACTTATTATCTGTCATTTAAAACCTAAAATGAGCTGTATAACATACTCGAACGCTCATTAACCATCTGACTGCTCAATTTGTAAACCGAAAAATCGCTACAAAAATAATGTTTTTTTTTTTTTTTTTTTTTGCATATTAAAAATCTATATATATTGGAGAATTGAAATATGCATTTTTTTCTTTCTAGAAAAGACTTTTTATATAGATTTTTATCATGAGAAACTAAAAACTGTCAGAAGTTATTGTTAGCTATATGCACAGTAATTCCCGGATTTCCACGAAAAGGAACTGGAGGAGGAGGAATATTCTTCATATCAATTTTGCACCACTGCCTAACGCTTTGCAAGTTTATTCAATCATGATCAGATTCATCGCTATCTGAGGAGCAGTCCGAAAAATCTATATCACTATCACTATCAAAACTAAAATCACTTTCAGAATCTGATAAATCATCAGGAATATATACTCTGTCAATCGCTGAACGTTTTCTAGGAGCCATTTCTGATTAGAAAAAGGCGCCAAACAAAGGCGCGAAGTTAGAGCGGTAAATACAAAGTACCTTCAAATGCCGCAATTTAGTGGACGACTAGCGACAACTGTTGACCAAAATCTAAATTTAACGTCTAACATTGTATGTAATTTATTTCATTGGTTAAACGGTGAAAAAACGGGATGCGCTCCTCAATAAAGATAGAAAAACACCTGCCCGCGAAAATCGCGGGATGAGCAAATTTTGCTACATTTGAGTTTCCCGTGGAAATCGCGGAATAATCATTCAGTGGGTTAAGAGTCAGTGGCCAAATTGACCCTTACAGTATTTCCAAGTATAAGACAACTTTCCGTCTCTTTCGTGTTACATAACCACACCTATTGGTTAGAAGAATCCATAGATTTCAAATTCGCTGAAGCCCAATTTGATCCTGAACCTGACAGCACATTACTTGTCTATGATTTGCTTTCTAATATATAATTTTAAAAACTTTTGACAACGCTTGCTTTCTTTGGTAACATTCATGATTTACTTTATTTCACTGTACATGGAAGCTCCTTGTACTTTTCCTTCGCGTCGAAAACTGCCCTTTAGTGATTAGCCTGTAGTGCAAAATCCTGTTCTAAATTGGGGACCAGGTAGCCCGGTTGGAAGAGTAACAGGTTAGCACACAACCGTACGGTAGCGTGTTTGGATTTAACCTAAGACCGCCATGTACAAAGGAGGATAGTGCACTTTAAATACGTCGTGGCCTCGAATTTATTCACGTTGGCTTGATGTTGAAGTTTGGAGAGTGGGATGCCAGCTCAGGTGTTGCATCTTTATCAATAGTCCGCTGTGTTACTAACGTGTTACGTTAGTTAACTAAAATACCTACCAACCTGTTCTGCATTGTCTCCAGTTCTGGCTAAGGGATAGTGTGATTTCTTATTTCCATCTTCTTAGAGTAATATGGCAGTTTTGTCTCGACAACACACCGTGTCTTTATCAAAATTGACCAGATCTTGGACGAGATATCTCGTCGAAACACCTACAGGGGGAACTAAGGACATTCTTAACGGTCATTGTTAAACTGAAAAAATGCTTTTTTTTTCCTCGTAGTTTTCCGAAAACAGGATAAATACTCCAACAGCTGCAGTTTATGCGCAAGATACCCAAATTCGTATATCAGCTAGGTTTCCTTATTCGTCTGCTTTGCATTGAGAATGACTGTTTTACATAGAGCGTCTTTCCTTGAATATTTTATTCACACTTTCGTCTTAGGAATGGTGCCCTTAAAGTGCCGACTGCTGTTCTTGGGACTTTCATTAGTAATGGATGAGATTTTAAAGTCAATGCTGCCTGACTTGAAAAGTAGAATCCAGTAGAAGTTCAAAATGGAATTATTCGACTTGAAATTTTGTAATACTCAAAAGTTTTAAGCCTAATTTTACTTAGGTATCTCAACTTGATATAATTAATGTCATTCATCAGTCTTTTAGCCTCCTAGTGGTCTTGGCGAGATATCTCGTCCATCAAGATCCGAGTTATTTGTTTAATCTCGTTCCTATAATGTCTCGTCATCAAGATAAAGTCGATTTTTTATGACGACAAGATCAAATTTTGGTAAATTATTTGCGAGATATTATTATAACGATTACCCAACAAGATCTGGTCAGTATTGCTAATGACGAGATATATTATCCATCAAGATCTGGTCAGTATTGCTAATGACGAGATATATTGTCCATCCAGATCTGGTCAGTATTGCTAATGACGAGATATAATGTCCATCAAGATCTGGTCAGTATTGTTAATGATGAGATATATTGTCCATCAAGATCTGATCAGTATTGCTAATTACGAGATATATTATCCATCAAGATCTGGTCAGTATTGCTAATGACGAGATATATTATCCATCAAGAAACCTTGGTGAGAGAACCTTATGGAGATTTAATTATTTCCCAGTGTCAGTTGATCGTGTCAATTGTGTGTGTGCAGTTATAAATACAGGATGTACAGTAAAGTCCTTATGCATCTAACTAGCTACGGGCCGCGGTAGCCCGGATTGGAAAAGTAACAGACTAGTAACCAGAGGATTGCGTGTTACAATCCAGCCAAAGACCGTCGTGTACAAAGGGGGCGAGTGGACGTTAAATCTGTCGTGGCCCCCAATGTCCTCACGTTGGTGTGGTGTGAAAATTTGGAGATTGGAGAGCCTGCTCAGGTGTTGCCTTGTCATTTGACTCGGTGTAGTCCTCGAATCTTTCCCTTCAGGGATAATCCCGAACCGTCACCAAAAGCCCATTGTGGTGCGTGTGCTCTAGTGTGACGTACTTAAATTCCTATACTTACCACCTAACTGCTGCACACATATAGCAATAGTTAGTTATTGGTAATTAAATATCCATCCGACACAACGGGCTATTGCTGACGTTCCCCGATGAAAAGATCCGAAGATTAATCCACGTAATTTGAAACACAGTCAGATGATGATTCAACACCTGAAATGGCACCCCACTCTCCAAATGTTCGATACCACGTTAACGTGAGGGCATTTGAAGTGACGATCGATTTAACGTGCACAAGATCCTGTGTGTATTACAGTCTTTGATTGCACCGAGATTCGAGCTATCAATCTTTCGATGGCAATGGTTATGAAAGTGATGCATAAATATAGTAAAGTGTATACCCTACAAGATCAGACCGCTTGCAGTATCCGCAGTAGCAAATCGTAAACTAGAGTTCACATTTTGAAGACTGCAGTATAATGGGGGAAAGACATTTACAGGGTTTTAGATCATAATAAAAGTGTCAGAGTGTCAAAACCAACCTTAATTATACTTGAAAGTATTGAAAGTTCTACCCTACGTATTATCAGTGGTTATCCCTGTTTCTACAGAAACACTAAAATTAGCGAAGACCTTAACAGTTCTGTGAACTAAAGAAATTCTTCACTGAAACTGCCATTAAATTTTATACCAATCTTAACAATATGGATACCACCTCCATTCAGTATACCTCCAGGTATGACTTCCGCCAACCTGAAAACCTTAAAAGATCAAGATCCATGCTTAACAAATAATTCAGAAAGCTTTTAGTTTCTCTAACTGTCCTATTTAAATTTTATTAGCTGTCATTTGATTAATCTTAAAATTGGTACCATTTTCTGACTCCTTTACTTCACTGACACCACCCGCCTGTGGAAACCAGATATTTTCATTGGAGCATTGCCTCCCCACGTTTCTGCCGCATTCCCAGCCATCCAGATCCTATATTAAGCTCCTGTATGCCTTTCTGATTCTCATAAATTTCAGAAAAAGATAGAAGAACCATCGCCTAGGTTCTCCAGCGCGCGCATCTACTATGTTCAGCACCAACTTCAAGAGATATAAGGCACATGTACTAGGTTTTCTGGCTCATGCATCTACTATGTTCAGCACCAACTTCAAGAGATATAAGGCACATGGACTAGGTTCTCCGGCGCATGCATCTACTATGTTCATCACCAACTTCAAGAAATATAAGGCACATGTACTAGGTTCTCCGGCCTACGCATCTACTATATTCATCCTCTTCTGAAGGAGATAGAAGGCCCATCGCTTAGGTTCTTCGTCTCATGCACCTACTACTACTTTTACAACTCACATCATAAAGCAGCACATTGTGTAAGTGTACTCTATAGTAGTCCAGCGTGCGGTAGTCTGACAACTCAAAGAACACGTTCAAAGATAGAACCAACATTGGCGCAGCGTATATGGCCCATTACCGATGCATTTACCAGAGTGGCATCTGGGATGCCGCTGGAAGCGCTAAGAGACGACTATAGCTTATGTAACACATTGAAGCAAGTTCTGAATATCCTTGAGAGTCGTGATATTTGCGAGTTCGCAATTCAATACTCCTTAAGATGGTCATGTTCGTGGGGGCTGTTGTACGTTGTAACTGCCATGACCTCAAATGCTCTCACGATGACGTTGTGTGAAAGTTTGAAGAATGGGGTGATAAACCCCACCAACTGAAGGTATTTAAAATGATGATGTGTTGTACTCTGTGCTTTCCTCTTGTCGTCTGATCGTAGTTCAAATTTACGAGATGGTGTTCTCAGATCTCCCCTTCGGGTTTCATCCCGTATCATGGCTATTACTCCTTTGTCCTGCTCCAGTATGACCCGAATATTCTATCTATATACCAAAATATTTTTGTAAAACCGTTACATGCGTTAGTACTTGTAAATAATATATTAAGGACGGTTTCTTAACACAAAAAGCTCCCCGTATAAACTTTAAAGGGAGCTAGGAAATACAAATTTCAACCGTATTCCTATCGGCATGTAAGTATCAGGTATGTAAGCATTTGATAACTGTATGAATTTTTTTCCACTTCGAGAATTCATGAAAACTTCAGATTATGTACATGGATACTCAATAAATGTGTTAATAGGGTCATTGATATCTTTCTTAGGTATAGTGTAAATCGCAACGGTGGTGGAAAGGTTAAATGAATTAAGGAGAGATTAAACACGAAATATTTTTTTAGATATAAAGAGAGAAAACTTTAAACCTTTTTAACATTTCAAGAGTTTCGACGAGTTACCTCGTCCAAAATTCTTTCTGTTTTGCTTCGAACATCGTGTTGAGTCAAAACTGCCCTATTTACCCAAGGGGAAAGAATATCCAAACAAAAAAAAACAAAAAAACGAATTGTCCCTTGCACGGAAGTGGTAATAGTTTGAAACAGGTTTTTTCATCACAAGATGGCCACTATAAAGAATCTTCAACAAGAAGGTTAACCACCAGGAGGGTTATTTGAGTCAAGTCTTAAAATTAATGGGATACGTAAAAATTTCCTCCTGTTTTCAAAAGACATTATTTACATATATTCCATAAAACTAATATATTTTATCTCAAAATTATTTATACATTTCAAAACAACTTAATTATTTTCCAAGCAAACTACTCTTAAGATTGTTTTCTATGAGTATGGTATTGCTGCATATTTTATTTTGAAATATTTCCGACAGATGGCGACTGTGTTTATATGTAATGGACTTTAATATGTGAATGTTCCTGTGTATGCAGGAATATTAATGATCTCTAAAACAATGTGTTAATTTTTCAATGCAAATAACTCCACATAATTTCAAATTGAAATTGTAGAGCTCCACACGAAAAATGGCTTGCCAAAACAATTTATATCCGATAGCACAATTGAATGTCATAATTCTGTCGACAACACATACGAGCAATTTTATAAGTATTTAAAATTTTACAACCTTTGCAAAAAGTTTTGATTTGAAAGGAATTTTGATTCGTATTTCATGAAGAGAATTTTAGAAGGTTCTACTTTGTTTTCTGTCAGCGTATTAGATTTATGAAACCTGCCGAGAGATGGCAGCAGAAATCATTTGAAACAACAGTGCAGTGATGACGAACCTTCTGAGCTCGGTGTCCAAAATCCGGAAAATAAAACCTAGCTTAACTAGGGTGCCGTGTCAAATCTAGAAATATACATAATTTTGTGAAAAAAAGATTTCATAAAAAAATTATACTTTTGACATATTTATTTATTACAAAAGAAAACAAATTATTTTTTGCATGAGTGACTTTTTGATTACTGAATTGCATTTGCTAAATCTTCAATTGAAAGTTGGTATTTCGTGCACTTCAAGCCCAAGCAAGCACTCCTAACTTCTTATGTCAGTCGGTTTATTTTATTGGTTTATTTAACGTCGGTTATAAATTCTCAACGAAGTATGTAGAAGGAAAAATTATGAGTGCCTCAGGACATCGCTAGATTTTTCAAGGTGGTAAAAGTGTCCGGTAATCGGTTCCAAGCACTCCAAATTTCCTGTTCGTAGTTGCACTCTTCTTCATTCTTTAAAACATTTATTTCCAAGTTCTCAAGTTTCGACCTCAAGTCGACAAACACTTAAGACCAGATGCTGTCTTGAAATTCTGCAGATTGCATCTATTGGAAACCATGTACTGTAGACTACAACATCCGGATATTTAATTATATTAATTGTTTGTTCCAAGTATCTAACTTGATTAAATTTTTCGCCGAATTGATCAAGTAAAGAAGTTACAATATGTGGGTACTTTATATGCATGGGCTTCATTTCCTTTTGTACAGATGTGCTGGCCTTCTTGAAATACGTTTTTCGTCGAGGAAAGTACTTAAAAATGTTAGTCTAAATTTCGTTTAAAAGTTTACCGTCCGTGAACAATGCAGGTCACATAAATGTCTTAGCGTGTCACCTTTGATACGTGTGTCATAGGTTCTCCATCATTGACCAAGTGTGTGTGATTTTCATGTGTGTATGACTTTACTCACGTACAAGAACTAACTTCCCAAAGTAAAAATCATAATCACAATTTCTTCTTTGAAATCAAACAATTTAATTCACTTTTGTGTCTGTGCTGGTTTAATTTATTAGTACATTGTATACCTGGTAATAATATTTATAAAGATCAAAGTCTCCTACAGATGGAGACTTGATATACCTGACCTGGATAAGTAATGGGTGTACTGAATTTACATTTTTATTTTCATGCTTCGGTTTATATTGTTGGTACTAAATTTATCAAATGAAATTATACAAATACTGCACCTGCTTCTTGTAAATGTAGTCACTATTTGTGATCTTTGGATAGTAAGATTGGTGTGATTGTGAATCAATATATATATATTTATTTATTTATTCACAGAGTGTGTTTCAAGTTCAATTGCAGCGTTACAGATGGCGCCACGAAATATATTATGGAAACCTAAATGATATTCTGTAATTTGGTGTTAACATTGGTTTTGTTGAAAACGGAAAATAGCAATTGGAACTTTATGAAACAAAGTCCATTAAAACCGGAGGAGGAAACTGGCTTGACAAATGTTCCTCATTCATTTTGAAACTTTAAATTATTCAGCAGATTTTTTTTTAAAGTTAGTTATAATTCCTATGCTAAAATATATCTAATGTTTTCTCCGCTAAATGCATATTCAAAATTAAATAAAAGTTGTCCCCATTTATTTCCAAAATTTCTCTATTTCTCTCTCTCTCTCCGCCCCCTTCTCGTTCACAAGAATTTCTTCTGCAGTTTTGTTTTATTTTGGCCTTAATCTATTATTAAAGGCGTATCTAATGTCTCTTAAAGACATAAAAGATTTAATAAAAGTTTAAATTACAATATACAATTTAATAGTAATGAGAAAAACGATTATATTCAGAACATCAAATTGTATCAGTGATAATATATACAATATTAAAAAAATGTTGTAAATTTATTTGCGAAACAAGTGTACAAGTACTATTATAGTTACATTGAACCTCCTCCCAAAGTGGTCTTCAAGTTTTAGGGTAAACAGCAAGTTTACTTCACTGAGTTTATAAAAGTTCAAACACCGGTATGGATAATGTTATTTTTCTTTCCTCACTTTGTTAACTCATTGAAAATTCACGTGAATCAAAGTTTATTTCTTTTTTGCTAATTAAACTATAACTTTATACAATTTTCTAAATTAATATAGAATATTGTCGTAACAGCAACGGAATTAAGTTAATAATAATATAATGTGATGAAAATTACATTTGGTCAATAATTATATAAAACTTTTGTACACTTCAACTGAACTGATAGTTAGTAATTGTACACTGTTTGACAAACACAATTTTTAATATAATTAATAATATTTATTGATTAACGAAACGAAACTTAGTATATATTTAATTACGATACTATACATTAAGTAAAATGCATAATGTTACAAATTTTGGCACATGGAAAAGGAAGATGATAAAAAGAAAAAGAATCTGCTCCTTATATAGCAATTTCCTAATGTTCTTTCTGTCCGGAGTCATGACAGATATAGTCACTCAGTAAGAATTGAGGCCTCCTGGCACACAAATGCACATTTAGAATTTGCTATACATGCTCTCCATTAAACAGTCGAGGAATGCTTGGGGATATTGTCCCATTCTTCTCTCAAAGCAATTTTGACCGCCTGCACAGTTTGGAGTGGGTGATTACTTTCTGAAACACGTCTACAAAGATCATTCCAAGCATGTTCAATAGGATTTAAGTCCGGTGAATGCGCAAGCCATTCCATACGCTCAATACCTTCGTTCTCTAGTGTCTCAGATACATTAACTGTCCTGTGTGGGCATGTATTGTCACCCATGAGTAGAAAGTAATGTAATGTTCATCGTTTGAAGAGGAAAATCCAGGATTGTTGTAATTATGTTAAACAGGTTTAAAAACCTGTCTAACAAAATTCAACATGTCTAAAAAGACTACAAAATGACAATGTATTTTTCATATTCTTTAAAATAAGCATTTATTGTGCCCGAAAAAATATCAGTTAATGAGTTTCTGTTATAAGCCGGTGATTAGTTGCTGTATAATAGGGAGTGAAAATTGTTTGTGAGATTTCTAGGTAGGTATCTTAAATAACGTCACACAGGAGCGCACAGTTGGAGATGGTCCGGAATCAAACCAGAAGGGAAATATACAAAAACAAACCCACCTAACTTTGAACAACAGATGACGAGATCACACCTGAGCTGGCACCCTACTTTTCAAACTTCCACATTGCGCTAACTTGAGGAGATTTGGATCCACGACAGATTTAAAGTGCACCATTTCCCCTCGTACACGACGATCTTTTCTTGAATCGAATCGAGTTTTCAAATCCAACCCTTCGTTTGAAAATACGCTTCTCTTTCAACCGAGTCATAAGATCAAATTACGTCCTTATGAGGATACATAGGAACGTCATACATGGGTTCACTAATTATGCATTAACAAAGTGACAATGTATGCCCCGTAAAGTGACGACCCACAAAACATACATTCATTACATTTACATTACACACATACCTTATTTGCAAGTGATACAGTACTAGAAATTATTTCGGCAAATTCACCAGAGACCACCAATACCCTGGAGGATTACAAATGTTTTTGGTCTACTGCGAGTAGAAGAAATGAAAAATCCATGATACATTTAAAGGTAATAGGAGCTCTTTTTGTTTGGGTTGCATACCCACCATACTTTTTAAGCGAAACATATGCGTTTCAGATAAATTTTACGTTCTGCTTTTCAGCTTAATTTGGGTACATATTACTTTGACTGAAACTCATGATGGGCTTAAAGCAGTTTTGCTCGCCAACAATTGTAGAATCGTTACCTTCATGCCAAATATTTCCAGCAGCCCAAATCGACCAATCACCCATTACATATTTTCTATTCTGCACTATCCTGAGCGATGCAATACAGAAATTTTCGGGGTACTGTCATCGTCACCTGTGTCACTTTCTTCAGATTCATCAGGTTCATTTTCACGTAATTGTGTTTCTTCATCCGAATCTATATCGAAATAGGAAAGAGCTCGCAACAATCAGATTCATTTTCGGATAGTTCTTACTATGATATGCAATTGATTCCCAAAGGATTTGGACCTAGGGGTTTTCATTTTGTATCTGATAGGATATACAATTATCTATGAATATCTTTGAAAGTACAAAAATAAATGCTAACGTAATAAAGATTTAGAGTGAGACCAAGTCAGTTTCGCTTTCGAAAAGGATATTATTCAAGGTTGGTAGGTTGGTATCATTGCAGCAATACGCCGGGGTATATGTAACGGTCCGGATTTAGTCCCCGAGGGAAGGAACCGAAAACATATTTCCAAAAACAACGCCACGAAGTTATGAACCATGGTTTGATGAAGAGGTAACACCATAGCTGGCATCCTACTCCTAAACTTCCACACCACGTTAAGGTATGTATACTCTAGAAATCACGAAAATCGACAAGAATATCAATAATGTTTTTATTAATTATATTTTCCTACTCCTTAGCCTTCAAACGATGGCAAGATGCTGTAAATATTCGAAATTATTTTCTACTTACAAAGGTTTTCGTTAGGTACTTTCACCAAGTACAGAGATGTTTCCAAAATTTTAAACTCGATTTCTGAATAACTGTTATTTTTTTTTTGCAATAGGATACTTTATTCAAATATTGATAACTCAGCAATGAATTGAACTATTATAATCATTTTGTGTCATTAACCGGCCGTTAATCGCACATTTGTCTTTTCCCCGCATGTGTATGCTTTTTCTGTTGTACGTCCCCGTACTTTTCAAATATAGAGGAATGCTACTGTGTAGCTGACCTTCAAAGTGTCATCTAGCCCTTCCCACCGTTTGCTCACATTCTTGTAAAATTCTTGGAAGTTCTGGCATCCGAAAGAGAAGTTTGGTCAAACTGAGACCGCTGCGCACCTATTGACGTTAGTCGAAATTTGTAGAAGAGAACGCATTCATTTCTCCACGTTGTTGTGGTGTGGGCTGGCTGTTGGTAGCGCTTCAAAGTGATAAAGTCTTTGACTATTAAGGAAGCTAAACCAACTTTTTGATGAATTAGAAGGTGGTGATGGTAGTATTTTTGAAGAAGACATATTAACGCAAAAGTAATTTATCAATCAAATACCGGAGAAAAATTTGCCCGTCAAAAATATCTAAAACAGTTAGGACTGGATTTACTAAAAGAGGACATGAATGAAATTAAAAAACAATCAGTATTTACCAAATGCTCTTAAAAGAAAAATCTATTCATTTTGTGGAGAAGCAAATAAAAGACCCTGCACTGGTAAAATCGGACGTTGTAATCTCTGCTCCAACACAAAAAATCGAAAAATACAACAAATGTCACGATTGTTGCCAATATATTTGCAGGGAACATACACAAACGGTCTGTATTCAGCGTTCTCAAATGGACAGAGCTGAATTCGAACTGGAGTAAAAAATATACGTGTGTATATTCACTTATTTGTTAATTATAATTAAATATTTATTATAAAATTCATGACTAATTAATGAAAAAATTTTAAGTGTTTAATTTTACATAAAAATGTATGTTTATTTGTTAAACATTATATTCTTATACTTTAAAATTAATTTTTTAGAATTAATGCATTTGCCACTCGACTGCCATTGCGAATTATGTTTGAAAAATAACTTTTTAAAATACATTTATTGATAAATATCCATAAAAATGTTTGGTTATTCCAGAAACAGTTCCTCTTGTATAAAAAATTGTTCGGTCGAAAAAGACCGGCACGCCTACTCACTTTACAAAAAGCAGCGTGACTAACGGTGGGTTAATATTCATATAATAAAGCGGATGTTTAGAACTTCAGACAAAGTTATTAGTTGAAAAATGAATTTTTAATTGAATTTTAAATGTTGAAATTCTTAAAATCTTGATTTTTTAGACTTAATTAGCGAAAACAACTGTCAAAAAAATATAATCTTTCTAGCAACTGGATGGTGGTTCAAAACGTGAAGAATAGTATTAGGTATCAATTCCAACTAATTATCTTTCTGAACAAATTGAAATTTGAAATATCACTGTTCAACTGAAAAAAAATGCTAATTAGCTAATTATATTTCAATTAGATAATTAATAAATAGCTTAATCTGAATTTTTAAACACTGCAATGAATTTAAATACAAACCATTGACCTATTGTAAAGAAATTAAATTTTTAAAGTAAAAAAAAAAAAAAAACTCTTATAGTGAATACATAGTAGCTACACCTTAATATTCAAGGTCAAATAAACTAATATGAAATTATTTTATGTTAGATAAGTGTTTGAATAAGCAATCTGAAGTTTATTCATTTATACTTTAAATATATTCTCCATCTATCGCTATTAAACCGATACCAAGGGGTTGTCAATATTAGGATATTTTTAAAAAATACACGGGTTTATCGTCAAGTACTGCCAATCCAAATATATTTCCAAATCTTTAAATTCGATTTCTGAAAAACTGTTTTTTCAAAAATTTTCTTTGTACGAACGGTGATAAGTCAACAATGAATAGATTTGTTATCATTATTTTTGTACCATTATCATTTATATAAAACATAGAATGTTTTGACCTTCAATCTGTGATTTATCAGTTAAGAAATGAATTTTGTTGGTTTTTAAATGTTAAAACTACTGAAAAAATCTTTATTTTTTGTATGCTTCCTTGATGAAAAACTGTAAAAACCTATCCCCTCTAGCTACTCGATTGTTGGACAAAACATGATAAATAATATTAGAAACGATTTCCAATAGATATTGCTTTTTTGACTAAATTAGAATTTCAAATACCACTGTTCAAAAAACATGATGATTATTTAATTATTTTATAATTTAATTATAAAATAATTGATTACCTTATCTGATTTTTTCACACTGAGATGGTCTAAGTATAAATCAACGTCCTATCGTAAAAAAAAAAAAACTTAATTTTGAAAGTCAGATATTTAGAAAAGTGATACCTTAAGGATTGTAGTCAAAAAGATACCACAGAACATTCTGGGTAAATGTATCCACAAACCTTTTCCAAATTTCGTTAGAGAGAACATTTCGGGTATGTGCCTATCAAGTAAAATGATTTACCTTAAAAATAAATTGTAATAATCCGATCAAATGTCTGAAAGGGAGAAAAAACGACCTACAATACTCCGATGTGGTAATGACACCAACAAACTCTCTAACATAAATAATTACTTTTTTTCTGAATTAATACTATTATGATTGGTGTCTAAATGACACCAGTGGACTTTCTAGGTAAATGAATTAGCGAAATGTTTGATGAAATGCTTCCAAATTGCGTTACATAAAACATTTCTTGTATTCCGATGTCTCCTCTCTGATTTCCGATGTCGTAGTGACGTCATCGGAAGGTCTAGTCCTAATATGCCTTCTTTCATGGTAGGTGTTCAGTATAATGTGTTTCTTTGAGCCCGTAATTATAGTGAAGTCTCGAGGATCTAAACGCTTATGAGGTACTATAGAGTGGAAGTTGCTAATAAATAAAATTTTAACTGAATTATGTAGTTCTTTTTTCTATATCCTAGATCTTTAAAGATAGAATAAAAATTTCAGCGGATTTGAAAACTGCGGAAAATTTTACTTCAGATCGATAACTGAAAAAACATGATTTTCTTTAAGTAAATAATTTTTTAATTGTAACTTTTACATTTTTTCCAATGCAAATGTGACCTTTGCATCACAGATTCCATTTTCCATTTCCTGCGCTCCAACAATTTCAGCAAGGGAAAGCAAAACAAATAAAAAAATTTGACTGGCATTGTGTAAACTAGACACTCTTGTGTAAATTCGGAATCGTTAAGGATAGATTGAAAATTTCAACGGTTTTGAAATCTGCGGAAAATTTTACGCCATTTAGATACCTTATAAGTTTGATTTTGTTTTAATAAATAATTTATCAATTAAATATATCTATTTTCGCAAGAGATTGTGACGTCATTACGATTGGATCTCTTCACAATTCAAACTTGGCGGCGTTTGACAATGACGAGGCCATCACGTGTTGGCTGTTATCCAATAGGCTACGAATTTCCATTTGGTTTGCGAAGCAAATCAACACCATGGACGATTTCATATATTACACAATTTCAGTTCTTCTAAGAGGCTAAATATGTTAAGAATTTCATTGAAATTGGATAAGGTCAGATTGAAAAAATATCATTTGGTGTGTGTGTTGATTTAACATGGCAAGAGTCTACCGTAAAATTATTTTTAATTCTGTTGCATTTGGAATTATTTTTTACTTCTGTTGCATTTGGAATTATTTTTTACTTCTGTTGCATTTGGAATTATTTTTTACTTCTGTTGCATTTGGAATTAAAGTTTACTCGTGCCTTTAGAAACAAACTCTGCTCTAAGCATTTTCTGGATCCTTAAAATTCCTCTTCCATTTTCTGGAGTTCTGGATCCTTAGAGTGAAGAGTTTATTGAATATTTGACTTTTATTGTATTATCAGTGAATATTTAAGCCTTACAGCATCTGTTATAGTGTCAGTTTCAGTGAAACTAATTGTGAATGACTCGAGTTTTTGTCGTTGAACGCTCTTCCTATAGCAATCCCGTATGGGGTAATCCCGTCGGAATTAAAATTATTGTTTACCAGTGGATTGTTTACACTAAATATCCCAATTTAGGAATTTACATAGTCAGTGAAATTTTCGATTGTTTAACCTCCGTTGGTTTCTTCTACGTGGTATCACGCTATTAGCAAAACCTTAATCAGATCTTAATAGACGTTATATTTCCACATTAGAAGACTGAACAGATATTAAAGTCATAAGATAAAAATGACAACATCTTGATGACAAGATATATCGTCATTTGCTAATGACGAGATATATCGTCATTAGTAAAGCAGGTAAGATGTTGATGAACGAGATAACTCATTCCAACCACTTGGAGGGATGAAAATCTTGCATTTTCTATGTGCTGTAATAAGAGCAAACTATGTTCCGTGCTACTTGAACTATTGGTGTATACTACGTATAAATTGTCGCTTTAGTTTAACTTTTATTCTCCAGTGCACATTAGCTCCTACCAAATTGTAAGTTTATAGCTATATATAGATCATGTAAACTGTATAAATATACATTTACCACTCGCTTCACCTCTCGTGATAAATTAACACTTGATATTACCCCAGAAGTATTAATCAGAAAATTATAACCTTTCCTAAACATGTGTCTGAATTTGTAAACTATCACATGCGCGATTCCTTAATTAAGCCTTGCTACGGCTCATATACTTCGGAGAATGAGTTTACCTTAGATGTTCAATCTCGTTAAATGTTTAAATAAATATTCTGAGGAACACACACCAACCTGGTTGGCGTTACCCTCGAACTTTGAGATATTTGTTTGATGGGAAATATTTGGTGCTGAAGAGTGTAGTGTAATGCAGGAGTTATGCTGTGCTGTTTTAGATGGATTGATTCGATAACACTGAAAAAGTGATGAGATCGATTACTTTTTCATTTCGTAGGTAGTAGTAAATGTTAGATAGATGGGACAGAGTCGAGTACTTTTAAGAAACGAATATTTGATATTCGAGTACTTTCAAGTATCGGATGAGATTCTGAATTCATATGCAATAAATAAATCGACTGAAAGAATCAGTCAACTATGATTGTGGGCCATAATATTGGATCGGTTGTTTGGTAATCGAGTACTTTCAAGTTCCGAATAAGTATATATTCGAATTTATTTTTCAAAAAAAATCGACAGAACGAAGCAGCCAACTATGTTATGGTATCCAATGTTTGCTATTCGATTCTGAAAAGTATGGAATACTTTGTGTTCGATTCTTAACTTTCCAAGTGGTGCAAACATGAAGCTGGACTGCATATGATGTGAAAAAATGGTTGATGGTATTACGAAAATTAATAATTTTAAATCTCCGGGTGGTTTGAACGATATATCTCTCAAGATATGACCGATCTAGCTAATGACAAGATATATCGTCAAGATATGGCCGTTTATTTGTTGATGACTAGATTAAGATCTGGTCAATTTTATTCCAATGACGAGATATCTCGTTCACTAAGATTAGATCAATTTTGCTAATGCTCAGATACCTCGTTGTGAGGAGAGGGTTTAAAGAATTGAACATTTGACATTCGAGTACTTTTAAGTTTTGGATAAGTAATAAAATTTAACAAAAGTTGGACGCAGTATAGACATGCATCTTACTCGAAAATTTCACGATAAAACAAATGAGCTTCCCAAGTTACCATGATAGTTTTATTGCTTTAAATCCTTAGGCAAAACAATGTGAAGTACTTTTTTTGTGATTGTTGAATCCGATTTCAGTCTAGACACGCAAACTTACACAAGAGTTATACATAGTATTTTTCATTTTATTTAAAAAAAAGGACACATATTAAATAAGAACGTTCTTTTTTTGTTTTTGTTTTCAAGGTTTAAAGAGGAGAGTTTCTATAAACAAATGATCTATTGTATTATTGAACGGAATACATGAATCTTCACACACTAATGCATTTTTATAACAAATAAAATCTAGTTTTTCATTATTGTATCTTTTGACCTTGATATTACCATTACTTATACCTTCAACACCTTCCTGAATTCAATTTCGTACAGCTCACCTTTCTTGCTTTATTCAATTGTAATTAAAATGTTTCTTTCACTTCAAATTGAAATGTTTTTCTTTGAACTCTAGTTAAAATGTTTCTTGAAGTTGTAATTGAAATGTTTCTTTAACCCTTTGATGGGTTTTACACATAATTACCCTTGCAATCCGATGTGATCTCTGATACTTGATTGGTCGGCCGACCAACCCGTATAGTGGTTAAGGTGTTAGCCTCTAGATAGGAAGGTTCCTGATTCGAATCCGGGTCTCCTCACGTTGGGTTGGTGTGGAAGTTTGGAGAGTGGGTTGCCAGCTTAGGTGTTGCTTCGTCATCTGACCGTGGTTCAAAATTGCAAGGTGTTGTCCTCGGATCTTTCCCTTAGGGGATTGATCCCGGACCGTCGTCAATAGCCCGTTGTGTTGCTCTAGTACGATGTTAATTACAAATTACCAATTACTTGATTGGTTAGCACACACACCATTTGCATCAAACGTTAAACTTTTCAAAATGGTTGGAAACCACATTTTAAGGTAAACTCAAAATGTAACATTCGAGAGCATTTCGACAGTGAAATACTTTTAGAGTCAGTTTTGTCTGTCTGTACTGAAAATTCCTCTCAATAGCATAAAGTTTGGGGAGGGAAATGTCAGATCAGGTGTTGTCTCGTCATTTGACCGTCGTTCAAAATTACGAGGTGTTGTCCTCGGATCTTTCCCTTAAGGGATTGATCCTGGACCGACGTCAATAGCCTGTTGTGTTGCTCTAGTACAACGTTAACTAAAATTACCATTACCGTGGTATTGTGCTCGTATCTTTCCATTTGGGATTGATCCCGAACCGTCACCAATAGCTCGGTGTGTGGCTTCAGTACGACGTTAATTAAAAACCTACCTATATCAATGGCATAATATTACTAAATGGTAAAGTGTCTTTCAAATTGGTGATTATATTTCGAAAATAAAATTATGTCATCTTATTTTTTGGTTAGAATTGAATACATGAACTAGACAAAATAAGTTGTTCAATGTAGGTAAATATACCTGAAGGTTTTACTTTAATTCTCCAAATACTCTAGGGCCACCGTAATCCGGTTGGAAGAGTGAGGGACTAGCAAACGGAGGGTAGTGAGTGTTAATCCAACCAAAGACCGTCGTGTACATTTTGATTAAATATGTCACGGCCTTAAATGTCTTCATGTTGGCATGGTGTGGAAGTTTGGAGAGTGGGATGTCAGTTCTAGCCTGACGTTGTCATCGAATCTTGGTTCAAAATGATGTGGCGTTGTCCTTGGATATTTCTCTGTGGGTTAGATCCTGTACAAAGATATTTGTTGGGCATTAAAACAAATTTTATACTTATTGACAAAGTGCCTTAATTATAAAAAAAAATAATAATCCAAACAATGTCGTGTTCATAATCCGTACAGAAACACGGTTCACCTAAAAAATAAATAGGGACGCTTAGTCCGGACGGATAGTCCATGTTTTAAATAACGATTCCCTCCATTTCCAAGAATCATATCATTAAATGGTACCATTTAAATGCTAAGTAATATGGCGGTGAAAGCTGCTGACCTACTTTTAAGAGCATTCTCATTCTCCAAGTTGCAATCCCTGCTAACACAGCGCACGTATTTTGTACAAAACATAACATATTAATCACCAACCGAAAAACATTATCCCCCAGCTTATAAATGTATCATTTAAATGGATATGATAATAAACTTCATCAGTATTCACTCGAATGCATGATACATCTCAATGGGAAGAACCTGATACAACTGAAACTCATTAATATTTATGATGTGAGTTTCCTACATACTTTGTATTTAAAAGTATGTACTTGTATCTTTGAGAGAAATTTTGAACCGCTGTTTTTTTTTTGTTGTTGTTGGCGTCTCTCTTTATAAAGATGTCATGAGAGAAGTAGGTCCATGTGGTGCTTTGCAAGAAAATTGTAGGAATATATAATGGGTAAGTAATTAGTCCTTCTCACACAAGAAATCCTTCCTATTAATAGGGAAGACTTTAAACGTATTAATCAGTGCGAAGGTAGCACTAACATTCATTTTTAAGAAATGTGGAATTGATAGTAAATAAAATTTCTTTGCTCGTTGTGTAGATCGTGTTTGGTATGAAAATAACTATAATTAAATTGATATACCATTACATTCAGTTCAGCGTAATCATGCTTCTTCTGAGTAGTCTTATCTTATTCTGAAGTTCCTATGCTTATTCCGGGTGTAGTGCCAAATTTAGGAGAGTGGAGTGCTAGCTTAAGTGTTGACCTCGTCATTTTACCGAAGTTCGAATATAATTCTGATGATATCAATTACTCAGAAAAGGCTTGAATAAAACAATAATTGCCACAACGATTCAAATTATATAATTTATCGTAAACATGTTTCTATTATTTTGAATATTTATGAGTGCTTACCAGTACTTTGGGTAAATTCAATAAATGAAATGATATCCCAAAAACGTTGTTCCTTAAGAAATGTGTATTACAAATAATTAAAATTAAATTCTAATTTTATATAATTGTTATTCTAAATAGCTTTTCCTAAAATTTATGTATATGCCAAGAACACTAAAAGAATTTCACACTACATCTATTTTAACCCTCCTAGTGGTTTCGACGAGATATTCCGTCAATTAAGATTGTACCAATTTTGGTAATGCGATATGTCTCGTCATTAAGTAATTTCCTATTTTTTTTTATGATGATGAGTTCAATATTTGCAAATTGTTCTTTTATTGACTAGATATATCATCCACCAAGATATGACTAATTTTGCTAATGAGGCACCTCTTAAAGATAACCTTTCAAACAGGCTAAACAACTGGTAAATATTTAGTCACACTTAAAATACGAAAGTACGAATTTCTGTTTAAAACTTGAGTATAGGAATAGAAATACAGAAAATATTTCATTTAATTAAATATGTAAGAAAGAAGTTTTAGTTTTTAAAAGGTTTTAGTTAAGCTAGAGTTAAAAATGAAACCAAAAGGAGGATTGAAGACAGTGGACATTCAAAATCATCGAAATCGATCTTTGATTTTAGCAATAAAAATTAACAATATCAAACTCTATGTTCAGAAAATACAAATTTTCAGTGTCATATTTTCGACGGTAGGTACCTACTCGTATTTTAAATTACCTCTCACTAGAGTAACTCAACTGGTGACGGTCCGGGATCAATCGCAAGAGAACAATTTGAGGACAACACCATGTAATACTTAACCACGGTCAGACGAAGAACCACCTTAACTGTTACCCAACTCTCCAAACTTCTACACCACGCAATTTGAAGCTTTTACGACAGATTTAATCTTCACTAGCCCCCTTTGTACACGACGGTCTTTTGTTGAATTCAAACCCGTAACCCTCTATATTTTTGACAAAGTAACATATATAATAACAGAAGATGAACATTATAAACAAGAATAGCGAGGATTTTACGATTTATATTGATAAATTCATTACTTTACCTAATTTTGAAATTTTCGTTTAAAATTTTCCTTTATCTAATGCGTTTTGGCATAATTTTGATGACTTTTATTTTTCTTCATAATCAAACGATACACTTACCAAATTGAGTTCTTTTTTTTTTACATATACACGAACTATTATGTGAATTAAAGTTTATAAGTAATACATGGAAAATCAATGCGCATAAAACCTATAAATGTTTGATAATTTATCAAACTTTTTGACAATGTTTCATGCAATATTTTCTGAATAATTTAATATTTTTAGACGAAACTTTAAATATATATATGCTTCTAAGTAAAAAACAGTCTCCAAATTCATAACAATCGGAAAATAACTGCAGAAATTTCTTTGAATTTACAGTGCTATTTGGAGCACATAAGTCAAAAGACCAAGGAAGTTCTAAGAATATGAGTCTCATCCAGTACTTGTTGAAGTATCATCAATCTATAGCTCTAGAACAGAAACGTCTGTCAAATGGATATCGAAGCCGTGAGCTATCAATCTTACAATTTAAGACTTTTGCATGAACAGTATTTGAACTTCGTTCGTGTGTGTGCATATGGATCTTTCTCAAAACTAAGTCTTTTGGCACATCCTTCTTCTGTTATCTTTGCCGTTGGAAAGCTGAGACACCATTATTTTTTTGAGCCATACAAAAGTTTCTCCTACTTCAGAGGCTTGACCTACTTTCAAAGTCTGATATATTTGTGAGTATTGATCTAGTTTTGGACAAAATATATTTAATCTCTCCAAGTGGTTTCGACGAGATATCTCGTCCATTCAGATCTAGTCAACTTAGCTAAGGACGATTTAACTCGCCAACAAGATATCGCTGATTATTTTATGACGATGAAATCATGATATGGCCACTGTTCTTCTCATGACGAGATATATCGTTACCAGGATGTTGCCACATTCTATAATGATGAGATTACGATGTGGTAAATTTTTTCTAAAGACGAGATATCTTGTCCATCTAGATCTTACTAATATTGCTAAAGACTAGATATATCGTCCTTCAATATATTACTAATACTATTTCTATAGACCATATATTTCGTCACCAAGATTTTGATGATGACTAGATCAAGATCTGGTCAGTTTTCTTCTAATGACGCGGTATTTCGTCCATCAAGATCTGATCAGTTTTGATAACGACTAGATGCAGAGCCGAGATAACCATCAGGACCAAGGAGACCGAGATAACCAAATTCAAAATTTTGAATCTGTTTTCATGGTTTGATTGATTGAAACATCAAGATAGGTACTTATGTTTTTGTAGTTTATTTGAAGTTCCTTATTATTTTATAGTTATACTTATAGTTATTTATTATTTTACAGTTTATTTATAGTTACTTATTATGTTATGGATTATACTTCTAGTGTTATTTATTATTTTATATTGTACTTATAATTACTTATTATTTTACAGTTTATTTGTAGTTTACTTATTTCACTACTTATTGAGTTCCTTGCCCAATCGTATAATAATATTATTATTGTTAATCGTATCAATTAATTCACGTTGGGGTATTTTACATAAATCAGATAATTTGATGCATCCAATTAAGGGAAACTAATATCATCCCTCAGAGGGGTTCAGACGCTTATATGAGTGCAGCAACCTAATGTCTTCCCTGCTTGACTTCTAACCAGTATAGGTCTTCTTGATCAGTATAATCCTTCTATCATTATTTGAACCAAATATATGATTACTTATTCATTATGCGTATGGTGGGGTATAAGCAGCCTACACTACTTGTAAATATCGTGAAGCTCAGTGGATTAAGGGGGTCTGCAACTCAAAATATGAAAAAAAGTACAATTTTTTTTATTATCTTAAAAATTAATATAAATATTTCTGAATAAAAAATACCTACATATTTTTTCTACCATGAGTAAAACCGGAATAAAACCGTAATTTGATATAAAATATTTCAAGATATATCAATTTTGCCAACGTCAAAATTTTTATATATTTTTAATTTTAATAGAAAATTGTATTGTTTTGAAACTATAAATTAGTTGTTATCATTGCAAAATACACAATGTGTACCTATAGAAAAAATTTCAGAACAAAAACTTTAAAATTGAATATTTTAGAGTTTGAGTCCCGGACTCCCTTAATATACTTTGTAACGTCATGACCCACGTCATTATGAGCACCCAGAATGCTTTGCGGAAGCAGAGAAAGAACAACGAGGGCGGTTCTGCGGATGGGACGGCTGATGACGTTGGATTCAACAAAATTTAAAATGTCTTTCTGTTAATATATTGTCATGTTTTTACGTCCAAGTGGTGCACGGTCCTGTAAATTGGTGTTTGTGTCGTCCAAGCAAATAAAGACTTGACGGTCTAGTCCAGCTACCTTATTCCTTCTACGAAACTCCTTACAGGCCTGCTGAATGGTGGCATACGGTTGGATACGTCTCACAATAGTTAAACAGAAGTTCAGGGTAAGTACCCCTTACCAGATAAATTGTTTAGTACGGATCAGTACCTGTCCTATAGTTTAATGATAATGGTGTATTAAACCAAGTTGGACTTCCGGTAAGCTTGTTTATATCTGTTGTGTGAAATATTGTTCATTATATTTCGGGTATACCAACAGATTAGCTTAGGAATCCACTTGTTAAAAGTACATTGATTGTGATTATTGTTGAACTGAAATCGTTATAATTTCCGGTAGGCTGTAAAATTTGTTATTGAAATAGTGTTCTTAATATTTCGGGAATAATAACAAATTAGCTTAGGAATCCACTTGTTAAAAGTACATTGATTGTGATTATTGTTGAACTGAAATCGTTATAATTTCCGGTAGGCTGTAAAATTTGTTATTGAAATAGTGTTCTTAATATTTCGGGAATAATAACAAATTAGCTTAGGAATTCATTTGTTAAAAGTACATTGATTTTAATTTCCGTTAGGCTGTATGTATAATTTGTTGTTGAAATAGTGTTAATATTTCGGGAATAATAACAAATTAGCTTTGGAATTTGTATCCATTATTTTCTTGGATTAAAAGTAAATACTAAGCATTATTCATTTCTGGTTAACTGTTAAAATTTTGTTATGCGAAGCACAGTTCTGTTTCGGTTTGGCATACTTAACTAAGTTTAGAAATGAATGTGATTGTATAACTCTGTATCGGACCTTGATATGTTAAATATTAATCGTATTGATATGTTCATATATTTTTCTGAGTTTTGGTAGAATTCATGGCTGAATTTATGTAGTGTCTCGTACAAAATTCTGAGAATATTGAGTTTGGAACATTCAACTATTAATATATTTTTTGTGAAGCATCCCCGTTTCATTGAATTATATTTCTTTCTGAAAAATTTGTTCTTGCAAAGTTCAATCTTTACTAGAAGTGTGTAAAACTTGTATCAAATGTGTTTCAACTATTTAGATACGTTAGTTTTGGTTCTGAATCGTTACTGATTGCTCACAGCTGTTAAGAATTTGAAGTGTGGAATTTGTTTTTGCGCGCCATTGCGTTTATTTATAGCTTGGTAAAAAAAAAATACAGATTACTTCCTGTTAGATGAAAATTTGTTTTCTTTTTGGAGTAGAATTTTGTTTATGGTGCTGTCGATGGATAAAAATGAAATAGTGTTTTCTGTTCCTTGAATACATTGGTATATGTATATATTTTCTTTTTCTTTCCTATGTCAGAAGAAAAGTAGGGAATTTATTTTTGTGGTCACATGTTTATTGCCTCTTTTATGGTTTCAAGCTTAAAAAGAAAGTTATTCTTTTCACTGTGCATATGATATAAATCCTAATTATTTCGCGATTGCTCACTTTTATATATTTAATCATAATTCCATTTATACACATTTTTGTGTGTGCACGTGTTTATACAATCGTTAAGAGTGTGTATTCGTTGCTTGCATTTTAGAAAATTTAATTCAAAATTGTTTCGTAATTAAAATTAGTGAGTTTATAAAGTTCGAGAAGATGGCATTTTTAGGGTCAGCACGAAAGGCCGATCTTCAGATTTTAGCTGATGAAATGGGTATAGAGATTAGGGCTTCGGCAAAGATAATCGATCTCAAGAAGGCTATAGAAACTCATGAGGATTTCGAAGTAAATTTTGTTAGAGAACTCTTAAGTACTATTGTTGCAACCAGGACTGAAAAAGAGGACCTTGAGAAAAGAAAGAGGGAAGAAGAATTTACTCTTGAGAAAATGAGGATAGAGGTACAAAACAGACCTGAACCAACAGCAGGTGGAACCAACTCAAAATCTAAACTGGAATTGCATCATCTTATGCAGAAATTTGATCCAAAGAATGGGGATATTAGTTTATATCTCGTCCTTTTTGAACGTCAAGCAAAGAGAGTTGATATTTCCCAAGAATTCTGGGTATCTCATCTGATCGGGTTGCTACCTCAAGATATGGCTCAATTGATAGCAAGGGAGCCGGAAGAGGTATGTGATGATTACGAGCAGGTGAAGAAAATTTTGCTGAAACGATATAAATTGACTGCCGAAAAATTTCGTCAGATGTTTACTCAACATAACAAAAATGTCGAAGGGTCGTGGACTGATTACCTGTACGAAATCAGAAACTACTTTCAAGAATGGATCAGGGGATTGGAAGTAGAGACCTTTACACAATTGTGTGATCTGATTATCACAGATCAGATAAAACGCCGTGTTCCTGCAGAGATGAAAGAACATTTCATTGACGAATGGGCACAAATCAAATGTCCAGAGGTTCTGGCTGAGAAGTTGGATGGATATGACAGCGTTCGAATGCTGATCAAGAAGAAAGCTTTCAATCCAAAGGAAAAACCATTTCCTAGTTGGAGAAATAAATTTCACTCAGAACCGAAAAATTATCCTAAGGAACTGAAGCAAGAGAAAATTGAAGCTGAAAAGACGATGAAAAGTACTGAAGCATTTGAAAAACGAAGAAAACTCCGTTGCTATATGTGCAACTCAACAGAACACTTGAGACCCTGTTGCCCGTTGCTGAAAAGAAAAGAAGAAAGTTCCGCCCCTGTAAATCGTCTGATTGGTAAGGAAGAAGATATCTTCTTGTCCCCTTACACCTACATTGGGGAAGTGAACGGATTCAAGATGCCGATTCTCCGTGATACTGGGACCAGTATTGACGTAGTGTGCAGAAACCGTATAAAACCCGAGATGCTCACTGGCGAAAATATATGGGTGCAACAACCTTTAGATGATGCTCCTGTTTGCTTGCCACTGGCAGAAGTAGAGTTGAAGGGAGAATTCGGACATGTAATTACGAAAGCAGCAGTTGTGTGGAGTCAAGTAGACAAAGGGAGATACTTGCTCGGAAACCGAACTGCGGCTCTCCTGGAGAAGATGAAGGAAGATCCAGTTCCTCATCAAATCAACGCTATCCAAACTAGAGCTCAGAAACGTCTAGTGGAAGAAGAAAATGACGGACACGAAAAAGGTGTTGAAGATGACAAATCCTTGTCGGAAGAAATCCTGATTGAAGAAGATGATCTATTTTCTTTTCCTCCCAGCGAAGAGTTTGAAGGGTTATCTCTCTTAAAGGTGGATTCTAAAACCTTTGCATCTCAGCAAAAGGAATGTAAAGATTTGAAACACATAATCGAGAAACTACAAAAGAAAAGCCCTGAAGATAAAGCAGAATTTGAAATCCTATCAAATGAACTCCTCATCAAAAAGAAGATTGATAAGTTAGGAGTGAATCGACCGTTATTGGTGATTCCTAAGATATATCGAAATGACTTAAAAGCTTTGTGCCACGAGGGAACTTCTGGTCATCTAGGTGTGACGAAGACTAAAGACGTTCTATCGAGACATTTCTTCTGGCCTCAATGCTACAAAGAAATAGAAGAATTCGTCCGAACTTGTGATAAATGTCAACGGGTTGGAAAACCAAGCGATAAAAAGAAAGCTCCTATGAAGTTAGTTCCTGTGATACAAGAAGTTTTCTCGAAGATTAATATAGACGCATGTGGTCCCTTGCCAGTTACTTCAAGTGGTAAACGTTATCTAATTACTGCCATGTGTCTAGCATCTAAATATCCTGATGCCGTTCCTGTCGAAGACATAACTTCTACATCTGTGGTGGACGCATTGATGCAGATTTTTAGTAGGATGGGGTTTCCAAAAGTTCTACAGTTAGATCAAGGAAGTTCTTTTACGAGTGAACTTACTACAACATTCCTTGAGAAATTTGGAGTAAAAGTAGTTCATAGTTCAATTTATCATCCACAAAGTAATCCGGTGGAAAGATTTCACAGGACAGTTAAAAGGATTTTGAAGATTCTGTGCTTGGAAGCTGGATCAGATTGGGAGAAATCAATTTATCCTGCTCTGTTTGCTTTGAGAACGGTTTCTCATGAAAGCACTGGGTTCACTCCTGCTGAACTTGTTCATGGAAAGAATTTAAGAACACCTTTAACATTGTTATACCAGAAGTGGATGGACTCGGAAGACGATGGAGAACCTGTAACCGAGTATGTTTTCTCTTTGATTAATCGAATGAAGCGGTGTCAAGAGCTTGCCACAACAAACATGGAAGAATCCCAACAAAAGAATAAAGCTTGGTATGATAAGAGAGCAGTTAAAAGAGAATTTCACGAAGGAGACCTGGTCCTAATTTTTTCTACCTTTAAGGCAAATAAGTTAAGCCCTCACTGGACAGGTCCTGGTAAAGTTATGCGACAACTGTCTGAAACCAATTATGTGGTAGAAATGCCTGGTGAGAAATCCACATCTAAAGTATACCACGTCAATATGTTGAAACCTTACTACAGGAGACCCGAACAAATTAACTTTCTTTTGAATGAAACTAATGAAAATGTGGAAGTCGAGATGGAAATTCCTTATGTGGACTCAAATCCAAACATCTTAGACTTAAATGAGATGTTTCAAGAAAATCTTCTAGGAAATAAGTTGGAGGAAGATCAACTCATTCAATTGAAGCAACTCGTGTGTAAATACGAGAAATGTTTTTCTAATGTTCCTGGAAAGACCGATATTGTTACTCACGATATCGAACTAAGCAGTGATCAGCGACTTCTATCGAAACCATATCGAAATTCGGCAAGACAGAACGACATCCTGAAGTCCGAAATTCAGAAAATGTTGGCATTGAAAATTATAGAAGTTGGTTTTTCGGATTACACTTCTCCGATGATCTTAGTTGAGGCGCCTGGAAAAGATCCCAGACCTTGCATCGATTATAGAAACCTAAATAAAATAACTAAGACAAAGTACTTTCCTCTTCCAAATATAGAAGAACGAATTGAGACGGTATCAAGTGCAAAATTTATAACTATTTTAGATCTCTCAAGAGGGTATTGGCAAATCCCGCTGAGTGAAAATGCCCAAAGACTCGCAGCATTTGTCACAAACTTTGGCACCTATCGTCCTTTGAGAATGCCGTTCGGATTGAAAAATGCCCCATACGAATTTAGCAAAATGGTTTCGCAACTTTTGGAAGGGTGCGGGGAGTTCGCTGTGCCGTATCTCGATGACATTGCGATCTTCTCTCATTCTTTTCAAGACCATCTAAAACAAGTGGATGCTGTCTTACAAAGAATACAAAAGGCTGGTTTGACCATTAAACCTTCAAAGTGCAAGTTTGCACAAGGTCAAGTTCAGTATCTTGGACATATCGTGGGTGAAGGATGTAGAAAGCCGATGGACATAAAAATTGAAGCCATTAAAAACTTTTCTCCTCCTAGAACTAAATCTGATGTGAGAGCCTTTTTAGGACTAGCGGGATATTACAGCCGTTATATCCCTATGTTTTCTTCGATTGCATCTCCTTTGACAGACACTTTGAAGGGTAAGATTCGAAAGGGAACTATAAGTTGGACTAAGGAATGTGACGTGGCTTTTGTCACACTTAAGAAAGCTCTTTCTAACTTTCCTATCCTGTATGCACCCGACTATAATCGCCCATTCATCTTACAAACTGATGCGTCTGACTTGGGCATGGGAGCCGTTTTATCTCAGAATTCTGAAGATGGTTCCGAACATCCTATTGTTTACCTCAGCAAGAAATTTTCAAACGTGGAGAAACGGTACAGTGTGAGTGAGAAAGAATGTGCTGCTATTATCTTTGCTGTGAAAAAACTCAAATGTTACCTCGACGGTAAATCATTTACAATTGTGACTGATCATAATCCACTGGTTTGGTTGAATAGCAACGCAGGCACAAATGCCCGTCTTATGCGTTGGTCTTTGGCCTTACAACCTTATGACTTTGAGGTTAAACATAGAAGTGGTTCTCTGCACAAAAATGCAGACGGATTAAGCAGGATCCCCACTCTTGACGATCCTGAATGAACTTGTAAATATAGTAGTTCTTAATATTTAGTCTTTTATCTGTAGTTCTACACCTTTAGTAATAATTAATTACATTTGTATCTTACTTTCGTCTTTAAATGTTTATTAATCTTCGTGTAGGTTTGGTACTGATCAAATCTGGTAAGTGTGGTGCTAGACCTATCGTCATGTGGTTTTCATATTTAAACATTTCTAACTTTTGACTTTCTTTGGTTGGAGACCTGCAGAAAGTTTTTCCAGAGGGGAGGAATCTCCTGTAACGTCATGACCCACGTCATTATGAGCACCCAGAATGCTTTGCGGAAGCAGAGAAAGAACAACGAGTGCGGTTCTGCGGATGGGACGGCTGATGACGTTGGATTCAACAAAATTTAAAATGTCTTTCTGTTAATATATTGTCATGTTTTTACGTCCAAGTGGTGCACGGTCCTGTAAATTGGTGTTTGTGTCGTCCAAGCAAATAAAGACTTGACGGTCTAGTCCAGCTACCTTATTCCTTCTACGAAACTCCTTACAACTTCTAGGGGGTCATATCAGTACTCGAATATTTGTACATAAGCATATGAAAAGCTATTGTATGTAGGTACTTCAGGCATATCTGTAATAATATACGAATATTTTTGTACATAAACATAAGAAAAGCTATATACATGTACATTGCTGCATCTCCTTAAAATGCATTGGTGTGCTGTTAACCTCTAAGCGTAGCTACATTCCGAGTAATCTCTAGTGTTGCTTTCAACTCACAACGCACTTAATTAACATGTATTATGTGAAAGAATACATGGATTGTTTCAACTTTTAGTTTCAACAACTTTCTGGAGTCATGTGATAACATACAATATTCCACTGCTATCATGGTTTGACACTTCGTTGCAGATAGGTGGGTATTTCATTTAACGTCGCACTGGAGCAACTCAATGGGCTATTGGCGACTTGAACTGGTACCTCAATCTAGAAACGTCCACTCCATGACAACGTGGGGGCAGTTCAGGCCACGATAGATTTAACTGACACCAGCATCTTGGTACACGACGGTCTTCTTCTGAATTCGAACTCATAACCCTCCGGTTGCTTCTAGATTACTCTTCCAATTGGGATACCGGAGCCTATTGATGGACGCGCGCGAGATATTCCGTCATTAGAAAAAACTGACTAGATCTTCATCTAGTCATAATAAAGATATCGTCAATATCTTTATGAAAAAGATATCTCATCATTAGCAAAATCGATGAAATCGATGACTTGGAGGATTAATTAAATTATGAACTAAACAACTCAATCAATAGGACAAATTTAATCCCTATTTTCGTCCTAAAACGACATTCTCGATTCATTACATAGTTTTTATTCAGTGAATTTTATAAAATACATTTAACAACCAAACGCTTTATATTTTAAGTCATCTCAAAACGTTAGCTAGAAACCTTGAACATAAATTGAAAATTGAATCCCAAAATCAAAAATAATCCAAAATGTTCAATCTTCAACGTTACCTTCGAACCTTATGAATATTTACCGTAAACATATATACATATTTTAAGTCTGATAATTTACACTTTTCTTTTCCATGAATAACAAGAAAATAACTATTCAGTTAAAACTATTCTTATTTTAAGTAGTTCTGAAATTATTTCGAAGAAAATATAATAAAATTGACGCTTCATTTGATGGAGTGAGTACCAAGAAAGAAAAGGTTTATCGGATTATGTCGAAAAAAGGAGAAATAAATGTTTCATAAAAGCATAAATTAGGCATTGAAATAGAAAATTTTGAAATTATTTACTTATAAGAAATTTAAGTCTTTACATTTATATTTGTATCACACGTTATTTATAACTTATGAAAAGTAAACAACCGTATTACAGGTATATTATGTCTCGATGCTCTTATCAATGCTACAAAAGTATAAAAATGAAGCAATAAATCTGAAGTAAAGCAATTTGATTTAGAATTGAGTGTTCGTATGAATTGAAAAGAATGTTGGGGTATCAAAAGTGGCTAAACTAGAATGCTTTATTTGATTGGTGGTTTAAATTTTCGATTTTTATTTAAAAGCATTCATAAATTTGAATTTATTAATTCATGTAAGTTTATAATCATTGCCTAATGCTGTAAAACTCATGTTTAAATTCTTTAAAGTTAGCAGCACTTGTATTCAAGAAAAACGATTTGGTGAGTACTTTTTATTGTTGAAGAATTATACTAGAAAGATTATACATTAGATGAAAAAAAGTTTTTTAAGATAGTGTAATTAATGGCCTAATGGTATTTAAGACAAGCTCATGAAGATTAAGATCTGGATATCTCTCTGACAATCAATAGGTTTTCAAACCCCGGTTATTTGGTGCTGTATGGCACAAGCTGGCCCAAGTAACCATCAAGTATATGTACATACATACACACAAGGAAAGCTGTACAGAGACCAATGAGTTAAAGGCACTCATGGGAGAACCTGCACCACATACAACTCTAACATAGTTACATATAAAATGTTTAGAGAGAGAGAGAGTTACACAACTTTTACAGCCATACATGCATTGCATAATTTCCACATTTTGAAAGACATGTATTCAGAGTATAAGTTCAAGGGTTACCCAAACTTCTCTGAATTAGTTTTTTCGATTATTTATGAGATAGATATGTATATGTTTATCTGTGTGATAAGCAAAATTTTGATTCATTATTTAAAAATCTTTCAGCAAAAGTCAAACTATCTAGACTAAAAATACGCAGGAGGGGGGTAGTCAAGTCCCAAATTCCCTGTTTTGAAACTCTTTTTGATATGCTTTCTTGAAATGAGATATTTTGTAGCATTGGAAGCCTTTTATAATCACTGTAATATTTATTTTAATGAATGGAAAGCAGTACAAATAAAAAAACGTATTCCGTGAGTCACGTTTTGTCTGCGGGTTGGATACATTTATCCTGAAAGGTCTATCAGCGGATATGAAGAACTTATTAGTAGACCCTATCTGGTCTGCATGTAAGGTAAACCGATAAGAAGGGTCACATCTGGTCTGATGGTCCAATAGGTGCATTCGGAGGACCCTATCTGATCTGAAGGTTAGGTAAAGGAATTAGGAGGGTAACATCTGGTTCCATGTTCAAATAAACCTATTCCGAGGTTAGGTAAGCCGATCAGGAGGGACACATCTGTACTTATGTCAGGATAACCTATACCTATTCCTAGGACCCCTGTCGACTACAGGTTGGATAAATCAATCACGAGGAACCCATATGGTCTAATTGCAGGTTGGATAAGTCAATCAGGAGGAACCCATATGGTGTAATTGCAGGTTGGATAAGTCAATCAGGAGGAACCCATCTGGTCTAGTTGCAGGTTGGATTATCCAATCAGAAGTGCCACATCTGGTCTGATAGTTAGATAAACCTATTCGAAAAGGACCTTATCTAGTCTGCAGGTCAAGTAAACCGATGATGAGGGTCATATTACGTCTGATGGTTGGGTAAGCTCTTTCTATTCTGTATTTCTAATGGTATGTTCTTGTCTTTTCTAAGTATCTATACTGCGGTTATCGTATATGGTGTGTGTGATCAGCGGGTTGGATAACCACTTCGCATCACCTTCATCATACGCGTAAGGTCCATTATCTTGCACGTACGAGTATTTTTGGGACGGTACCTAACACCAAACAGGACCACATTTATTTAAAAAAATTTGCTAATAAATTGTCGCACAGAAAATTTCAGAATGAAATTATTTCATATTTAATTTTATTTATCAATATCATCCCAGAAAATATGCATTAGACAGGCAGATTTTCAACGGGTACATAGTTACAGGCCTTAAGTTTTGAAAGAACAAACTTGAAATACTCGCGCGAAGTTGCATTAAATCAAATATATTTCATGTGCATCCCAAAACATTTGACCTAAACGGAACGAAAATGTTCGTGGAAAGTACACATATTTCGGCACTCGTCCAATAACCATACACCATTTCGTATCATTTCCAAAAGTGGGGAGGAAAGTTAAAAGCATTTTTCATTGATAGAAAATCGATAAAAAATTTACGTGCCAAAATGTGAAAGATATCGTGATGGAATCAATGATTTTAACGTTTCCCAAACGCTGTGGGAACGAAGGCAATGAACCGAATCGATATCAAATCATTATGTTCCAAGTTCCAACAACCGAGGCTATTCACGGCCGAAAACGGTCGTAGAGGTCCCTTTTTTTGTGATGCTCTTTTGGTGATTTTGAGTGAGCAAGCGCTTCAAATACATTAAGAAATATGGTGTCAGTAATTTAAAGTAATGATTTTTAAATACTTTAAAGTGAAATATGATTAAAGAAAATGTTTTTTGAGCAAAAAATGAAACATCACACCTTATGCATTCAAAACTTAACAAAACTGAACATTTATTATTGAAAATATTTACACACTCGCGCATAAAACTGCTGAAATATCATTATTTACATACTAAGGTAGATGATACTTAATTTATATACGAAATACGAATTACTTAAATTACATACGAAATATTTTTATAAGTTTTATATTACCCTGCAGTCTTACAGTAAGAGTTGGATACATTATAATCCTTTTAAAGGTTTGTATTTAGTGTTTGATAAATTATAATCTTTTTATAGGTTTGTATTTAGTGTTTGATACATTCTAATCATTTTGAAGTTTATATTAAGATTTTTTATATATATTCATGTTTTTTTACACAGCCTCGTGTGTGTGTGTATTTACAAACTTTGATCTACAGAGGTAATTACGCTGTTTCGTAGTTACGGTTCTTGATACATACTTTATACACATCATATACATATTTTGATACTATTTGTTCCTTACACAGCTTGGTATTTTCTTGCTTAAAATATTCTTCTCTTTACACATATTTGTATTTACAGTGATTGATATACGATCCTCCTTACAGTTTTGTATTTGTAGAGTTTTATACATACCCATTTACATAGTTTCGTATTTGCTGTATATATTTGATGCTTTTCCTCTTCAAACAATTTCATATCTACAGTGTTTGGTACGTTCTATTTAAGCAGTTTTTATGTACACAGTTTTGTATACACTTTCTTCATAACATCATCTTCTTAATTAAATATATTGAAATTTTCTCCTCGTTATACAGCTTATAGTTGTAGTTTGATAAGTTTTTCTTGCACAGTTTTGTATTTATAAAGTTTGAAACACACCCTTTTTTACACAACTTTGTATTTACAGCGTTTGAGTATTCTTCTTACGCCGTTTTATATTTGTAGAGTTTGATACGTTCTCTTTACTCATGTTTGTATTTCCACAGTTTGATACCCACCCTTCTTTACAAGCCTTGAGTTTGATACTTTTTCCTCCTTACACAGTTTTGTATTTACAGGTTGATACGTTCTCCTTACACATATTGTTTAGTCTGATACTCTTCTTACGCACCTTCGTATTTACAAAGTTTTAAGTATCTTCTCTGCCTTATCCAGTTTCATTTTTGCAGATTGGTAAATCCTATTTACATAGTTTTATATTTTATATTGTTTGATACACATCCTTCTTTATGCAATTTTCTACTTGCAGAGTTTGAAGTTTTCCCCTCACCCAGTTTTGCACGTACACAGTTTAATGCATTTTCACTTTCACAGTTTTTATTTGCAGTGTTTGACATTATTCACATTCTGGTATATTCCTCTCCTTATATATGCACGCAATTACACCAAATGTTATGTCCTCATCAAGCGAGCCCCAGTGTAGTTACTCTATTACCATTGTAAGGAGGGACAGTTTTATTCAAGCATCTCTATCGACCCAGCAGTTCTCTTTCAGCAGTCACTTCTTGCCAAACGATTTACTCGGAACAACCTCATTTGAAATTTAAACAAGCAGTTGGAAGATTTTGCGGTTCTTCTGTCCATTATCTGTCTCCGTTTGTTCAAAGGGTAATAAAATGCTTTCAGAAATGTTTTACAATGTTGGACGCTCTGGTATAAAAAAAAAAGCTTTGTTTTATTTATAATGACGTATGCTACGGCGAATACTTTGCGGTGGATAAAATTACAATTACCATGTCTGGTTTCTTTCAAGGCAGTGCTCGGGTTGGAATGTTGCAATACAGCTACTCATATTGTCTTTTCGATTTCTTTATTACCGATACATGGGCTGGTTTCCAGTTGAGACCAAATCCATCTCTCGCGAATTCCTTCGGTTGTAATTTAGGCAGGAATGGGCAGTGATCAGGTATACGACTGAACATTAAACGAAACTTTCTCAATGCGATGCTTCTGTATTCTAACTTAAATTGTGAGATGACATTTTTATTTTAAAAGAAGTAGTTTTATGACGGAATTACATCTTCAAAACTGATAAATTAAAACTTAGAATATTTCCGTAAATCTGGACACTTTATGCTATCTATTTTTTCAAGCCATCTATTTTTACGATTACTTTGTATTTTTTCAAGTCATTCTATTTTCATGATTACTGTGCATAATTTTCAAGACAATCTACTTTCATGTCTAGTATATATTTTTTCTTACATGTGTCTTTATAATTTCTAGTATATATTTTATCTATTTTCAGGACTACTTTCTTATAAGCCCATATGTTCTCATGATTACTATACATTTGTTCCAAGCCAATCTATTTGTTACTTTCTATATATTTTTTTCAAGGCAATCTTTTTTCACCATTACTATTCAACTAGTTACCACAATCCCAGCCTAAGCTATTCGGTTTATTGCCACGTTATTTTGAACCACGGTCAGATGACGAGGCAACATCTCAGCTGGCATCCCACTCTACAAACTTTACACCAACCCAACTTGAAGACTTTCTTCACCGACAGATTTAAAGTGCACCAACCACCTCTACACCATACGCTTACAAACACCTATGCCCTGACACGGATTCGAACCAGAAACCTTTCGATCTTAGAGGTAACACCTTAACCACCAGACCAGTTGGTCAGCTCACCATTAATATATATTTTTTCAAGCCAATATATTTTCATGATTACTATATATTTTTCAAGACAATCTATTTTCATGATTACTGTATATTTTTCAAGACAATTTGATTTTCATAATTACTATATATTTTTATTAAGCCAATATATTTTCATGATCGCTATATATTTTTTTAAGCCATTATATTTTCATGATTACTATATATTTTTCAAGACAATCTATTTTCATGATTACTGTATATTTTTCAAGACAATTTGATTTTCATAATTACTATATATTTTTTCACGCCAATATACTTTCAGGATTGCTATATATTTTTTCAAGGCCCCCCCCTTCCCCCAATCTATTTTCTCGATTACTATATATTTATTTTTTCAAGCCAATCTATTTTTATGATTCACATATAACAGGCATTATGAATTTCATACACATTATGACATTAGATGCGTTGAATGGAAAGATGAGAGATGAAAATAATAATTCATTACTCATAAATCTCGTAGTTCTCAGAGGATTAAGGAAGATATAAGTAACTTCTAAGATTGAGTTAAGAGCTTTAGTAGTACTTAACAAAATATTCTTTAGTCTGATGTCTAATGTACCTTCAAATGTATTAAATGATTTGGTATTGTCTTTATGTGTGCTGTTAACATATCGTCTAAAATATCACATTCTACTAGAAAGCTATGTTCATCAATTCTTCATACAGGCATATGAATTAAATGTTATATATTTTACAAATTAAAACAGAGTGCTAACGGAAAATGTACATTGCATTGGTGTATAAAATGCAACAATATACAGAAAACTAGATATTCACTATTTCATAATACAAGGGTATGAAATCTGTATGTTATTCAGGATGCCCTATATAATGGAGGGTTAAAATTGATAGCCTTTCTTGCATCCGTATTGAATGAAATTGTTTTTCCTATGTAGCCAATAAATCTTTTACATAAAACATATATATAGGGACGTTAATTCGTTTAAGGGGTAATTTTTCGCATGATATATTATGATGTTCATCGGAAAGCACTTTAGGTCCAGGTTTCGAAAAAAGTAATCCAACAAGTCAATTTCCCGTTGTTTTATGTTGTGGATAATCTAACCAAAAGGAATGCTAGAAGCCAACTAGAAGGAAACCAACTAGGAAACCAAAGCTAGAAGAAAAATGGTAGTTTCTATTTGAAATCTGAGGTATGATAATAATTTTTACAAGAATTCTTTCAGTATAAATGACTCATTATTCATTATTCTTTGCTCCATTGCTCTCCTCTATTTGCTCCATTCTCCATTGCTTGAACGAAAATATAATAAAAATATATTTATGATCCTACAGGGTCTATGCTTAGGTAATGTTAATTGGGTGTCTGAGTATTACACTATCCTGAGTTGCATGATTCTGAGAATATCATGAGAAATATCATGGGAGCATTCCCATGAGCGAGGCGAAGAATGAAGCCGAGGAAGTAGGTGAAGTAGCATCTTTTAACATATGGTTCCAGTATCCGTTGTAAACTTTTTGTTTCTTATTGCAAATTCAACTGTTGATCGTGGACGATCCATCGAGATGCAAGGCTTACTCAATGGATACAGATCTAATGTTCTGTATCCTATTGAGCTGAAAGAATATATACCCCAAGTAAGTGTTTCAACACAATGAAGGCACTAGGCTTAATCTTATAGTATATAGCCTCTTGGACAAGTGACCATTGAAATCATACCATTAACCATCATACAGAAGGCAAAACAACAGTTTGTAAAATCTAGGGTGTACTAACTGGGTAAATTCTGCAGTGATAAAATCTGGCCTCACATGGTTCGTTTCTACAAGAAGTGACTCCATGGTGTTGAAACCCTTCCATGGCCAGTGCGATTTACAGATCTTTCTCCAATTGAGCAAGTCTGGGATATGATAGGCCGTCAATTGCACCACACAGAGGGCTTTAAAACTTACTAATTTATGACCTATCTGATGTAATTCTAAATAAAAAGTAGTCTTTTAGGTTTCATATTGTGATCACATTCCTTCCTTTCGTCATGTACATTACACATGTTAAATTTCATTAGATGAAACACTGATTTTGGAGTGTTTTAATTTTTTGTCACAAAGTGGGCCTAGTTTTTGCAGCAAAACATCCTACTGACATATTTAAGTTTGCAACCTATTAGGAATATTTACAAATACAGTATTGATAAGAATTAAGAATCTACATCAAAATAAGCAATTTTCTATATATACTAATCTTAAATTCATAACGCTATCTTTATACATTAACACAGCCTTTTCCAAATATTTAATCTTTAATCAGAACACAACTCTCAGGGCAAACAAAGACTTTAACACGATTAAATAACATTCTATTTTGAGAATAAACATGCACAAACGACGGAACCTTTCCAGAGATATTAAGTTTCTTCCTAAATTCATTTCAGTAATCCAAATACATCATGTCCGAACGCAATTAATGAATAATTCATTAAAATGCCGCCATATTTCTACCAATTTCAGCATGGATAACTTCATAACTCTTCACATTGTTAAGTGTCATTTGTCAAATGATACAATTCTTTTAATTAAGTATAAAATAAATTACTATAAAGAATCGGGGCTAAACTCACAATTAAAACTCGATCCCCGAAGTCGTTTCAATTTGAAGGATTTCACCAAATGATCAATGCAGACTGGAGAAGTGGAATCAGGAGAGAGCCCCCCCCCCTTTTGTCAGTCCCTCAGAAATAATCCTAACAAGGGTTTTAATTATCGGTTCAAGAGCTTCTGCTTTTGCACAGATTATGTCAAAATGCATTAGCTGTTTTAGATTAGTTTGTAAGTGAGACTGTCCGAATACTGAAGTTTATTTAAACGCTGCAGGCAATTGATCTCTTTGAAGACAGTGCTGTAAATATATTTAACCTTCTGGGGGTTCACACGCAAAAACCCCTTTTGTAACCTGATACCTGCAAAAGGGATGCGACATCGATGTAGATGTTTCCAAAACATGGATGTTTCAAAACATCGTGTTTTATAACAAAAACATCGATGTTTCAAAACATCGTGTTTTATAACAAAAACATCGATGTTTCAAAACATCGTGTTTTATAACAAAAACATCGATGTATTTACCATCGATGTATTGGAGCCGATGTTTTTTTTTAACATTGATGTTTATACTTGAAAATGTTTAATTTTTAAATGGAAAAAGTACCTTTACAAAAATTAAAAAAAATAACCAAGTAGCATAATTTTGATAATCAGTAAATTCCACATACTTTTAGACCAAAGTGGCCAAGTGTGAAGTGTGTGAAAAGCAGGGATGCGACATCGATGTCGATATTTTCAAAACATCGATGTTTTATAAAAACATTGATCTATTTACCATCGATTTATTGGAGCGGATGTTTGTTTAACATCGATGTTTTAAGAACGTCGATGTTTTATTTTTGAATGCAAAAAGCATCATAGTAAAAATTAAGAAAAATAACCGCCCACCTAAATATTTCTCAGTGATGGTCACATCTGTCCCAGCAGAAAGAGTTTTTTCCTTAATTGGTGGGATAGTTAGTGAATATAGAAGTCGGCTTTAAGTGGAGAAAGTTAACAATTTTTTTTTACAAACTGTAAATAACAAATACTGGGGCATTTAATAATTATAGGCCCCTTTTTTATTTATAGTAAATAAAAAATAAGCTTATTGTGTCCCCCCCCATAAGTTGATAAATAATTAGTAATAACCAACAATAATTATTGTTATGTACCTACATAATTATACTTATAGTTAGTAGTACCTATGTCAAATTGTTGTAAATATTATTTTCTTTTAAGTTACTCAATTTGAAAATAAAAGATTTGTTCATTGTTCGTATTAATTTTTTTGACTTTGTGTTGACGGTTAAAAAAAAGTCTTAGAAATTAATAAACACGGCAAATGACAGATTAAATCTCCCTCCCCCTGCGAACATTAATGTTTGACGTTACTAAACCAATTTTAAGTAATGAGGGGATTAAAGGTTAAATACACTAATGCTTAAAAACATCGATGTTTTTGGGCGATGTGTTATCAACATCGATGTTTTAATTTTGAACATCGATGTTTTGCTATCGATGTGGTATCCCTAGCCTGCAATGCCCGACTCCTAACCATGTTGAGCCTTCTTAGCCAATATAAGGAACGCGGTATCCCGGTTGGAAGAGCAAGGGATTGGTATCCGAAGGGTTGTTGAGTTCGAAAAGCGATCGGAACAAAGACCGTCGTGTACGTGGGGGCTGGTCCCCGTTAAAAGTGATGTGGTCTCAAATGTCCTAACGTTGGGATGTGTGTATGGAAGTTTGGAGAGTGGAGTGCAATATCAGGGTCATCTGGCCGTGGTTCAAAATGCAAGGTGTTTGTTGTACTAGGATCTTTCCCTTCGGGATGGATCTTTGACGGTCGCCAGTAACCCCAGTGTGCTTCTCCATTGATACGTTAATTCAACTATTTCACATGATGGGAGAAGAGCATCCTAGTATTGTGAGTTGTGTAAGAGCATTTAATTTCGTTTATGCTCCTTCTTTGGCCTGCGGAACTTCCCAGCTAAAATTTTAAATACTGTAGCAGTGAAAATAATCTATGTGCTCCTTCAAACGTTTCTAAGAGGTGGCAGCCTTTACTGGTATCCCTCAGCATCCTTTGTATTCAATGAACGTGTTATCTTCACTTCATACTACATAAATTGGACTAAAAAATGAGAAAAGATCAGAAAGTTATACTAGTTTTCATCTGGTATAAATAAATGTCAAAATATAAAATAACTGGTATAAATAAATGTCATACTTTCCAATCTTTTACTCAATTAATAATTCCACGGGTAATTTTTAAATATCGTATCGCTGTAACTATAAATTTACATAAATCATACACACGCATACAAATAAATATACAAATGAAGTTAAAAAACTCAATAAAATTCGTATTTTATAAAATGTGTGTGCATATTTTACTTCTTAAATAACAGATTACTTATGTCACAACTATCGTTACATTTTACATGCGTAAATTTGTTAAATTTAAACTCATTTTGTGTTCAGTTTTTTTTCAATAACCAATCTCTATATTACTGCAATATCTGTTTCTGTAATCCAAAATTTCAAACCAAAACCTATGTTCCTGTAATAATAAAATAAACTATATTTCTTCAGGGTGACTGGATGCGTTACAATTTTCTTAAGTAATTAGTCTGCTGACATGGTGAATTATCTTGTACTCCTGATTACTTGCTGGATGCGCATTTAACAGCACTTACTTTATGTGTAATTACAGTAACTCACTATGCGCAAGCAAGACTAATGACGACTTACAGGAAAACGATAATTTTTCTGTCGTCGCCTTGAAATTATCTTGGATTAACGATGAAAGCTAACACCGCATTTAACCCACCGCTGGAAACCAGCCGACTACTACCAACTAGTAGCGTATATTAGTCTTTCAGTGGTATTAAGATGTCAGTATTAATGAAAATTATCGCGTCTTATAGGAGTTTTTCAGTGTAAACATAAACAAACTAAAATGGAAGAAAAGGGTAGAAAAAAAATAAATTTGTCACAATTTTGGAGATATTTGGCGATAATTTAGGTGGTACCATGAAGAGAGGATATTAATAGGAGACAGATTTTTGATAAAAGAGACAATTGACACTGAATCTTTCTCTCGGGTGTCAGAAATGTTGCCAGTTCGACATTCTAACAGCATATAATTTCGAACAAAGAACAGAGCAGTCGATTATAGAGGATATATAAAAGTAGGTTGAGCGATGGTAACCTTTATATACTCCCAAGATCGTGTGACCCAAAGCAGTAGTAATATGACCCTTAGACTACATTTATCTGCTTGGTGGAACGCAATAACCAACCATGTCATAAGATGTTATATCGCCAAACGAGGTACAACAATACGAAATGGGCCAACGAAGTCCATATATAAAAAGCATGCACGTGACTACTAATCCACATGTTGGTTACACGTTTTGAAGTTCCTCTGAATAGCAATGCAGTCTACTTATAGTATTTGACAACATGAAGAACCGTAGACATAAGACAAAGGACCATAGCCGTAAGACAAATGACGGCACGCTTTAGATAAAGAACCACACGTGTAACAAAAATAAGTTGTTGCGAGTGGATTGATCTTAGACCCGGAGACCAGATACGGTCCCCAAATATTTTTTATCAGACTCGCATACGAGATACGGTTATCTGAGTAGGTTAACTAGCCAAGAGAACAATTACATCCCTCAACATATTTTTACCAGGCCCGCAGACCAGAAAAGGCCCTCTGGATTGGTTTACCTGTCCCGCACACAAGATATATAGACATACAAGGTACCGCAAGCTCAAGATACTGGACAGTACGTGTAAGACAAAACGACTGCACGTTTAAGATACTGGACCGTACTTTTATGTAAGATAAAAGACAGCACGCGTAAGATAAAGGAAAATCTAAGGAAGGCAAATAAGTTCCACTTGCTATATTTTATTGGAACACGGAACAGATAATCTGATACGAAATACTCATTCGTAGAAGTAAGCATTTAAAAAAAAACAGATTGGAGCCTAGCGTTATATCACAAGTAGTTACGATGATATTTAAGGGCTCAGCAAATTAACCAGTGTCTGTATATTCCAGCCCTATTCATGTGTCTCAAACACTGTTACGTCCGAAAGACGTATAGCCATTCACTGGGGACGCAGCTGGCTGCGACGAGTGTGCATTGAGACATTCTCTACTTGATCGATTGCCATGTAACATATGACATGATGTAAAGATAGAAAAATTTCCAAGTGCCAACTACACATAAACTTTCATTTAATAGGATAATGTTCGCCACGTTTCTCTGGGATGATCAGTGCCGCTTTATTTCAACCAGGTCGGTAGGTGTTTAACGCAGAACTGGGACAACACAGCGGGATCTTGTACAGGAAGGGAAATGTCAGAAGACAGTATCACATCGTTTTAAACAACGGTTAGTTGACGAGGTCACACGTGAGCTGGCACACACATCCCATTCTCCATGTATCCACACAACGTCAAATGGAGGACATTTCAGGCCACGGAAGATTTAACGGGCACCTACCCTTTGGTACAAGACGGTCTTTGGTTGGATTCGAACTCGACACCCTCTATTTGATGTTCCGTTATACCTCCAACCGAAAAAATGCAGCCCCATTTGACACTAAGATCACTTAGATAAATACATTAGCATTATTAAAAACACCCTCTAGAACCAGTGGTGTAGTCTCTGTAAGCCCAACTTGTCTTAACAAATAAAATAAAAATTAGATTGCAAGGTTAGTAGGTATTTTAATGAACGTAACACCGGAGTGACACAACGGAATATATATTAGGTTGGATCGAAAAAAAAATAATATTTTTGTTTCGAAACGCTTTAGTGCGGAAAAGTTAACTATTGTAATAAGAAGAAAAACGGCATAAAAATTCTTTTAATCGGTTAACATCTTCATATATCTATTATTTGTTACGTTTAGTTTTATTTGTTTGCTCTTTAATGATGTTTAGTGGAGTGTATGAGCAATTAATTGCTTAGCGTTTTGCTGCTCATATACGTAGGAAACACCATTTGTGTTGACTGGATCAGGATCCTCCCTGACAACACCATGATGCACCAACACTTTCTTTTTCAATAACTTCCTTTTGGTTTTATAAATATATTTGGATCTGCTCTGGGCTCCATGCAAGCTCACCCAGGGACTGTAAATGAGGCTGGTCAGGTAAACCTTTCAGGAATGCCGCAGCTAGTGGTAGGGCTGGCTTGCTTCAATCTGCTTGTACAAATTGCAACATCACTATTTGTGAAATAATGTTATGCTCCGATTGCGAGACCTTTTTTAAATATTTATTTTTAATAATTAGTGTATTTTATAAGAGTATGTTGATTCCATATATCGTCTAGGGCAGTGGTCCCCAACCCCCGGGCCGCGGACCGGTGCCGGTCCGTGGATCATATGGTACCGGGCCGCCCAAGGAACATTAAATTATTTCCATTTTATTTACTGTGGTGTATTTCTCTCGGGTTTGTGCGGTTCTTATCTATGAAATGTCCACTCAAATTAGGAGACGGTTAATCAGAACTTGAAATTTGTTCTGTTACTAGAGCTTCAATTATGATTTCTGAATTCTGTATGTCTTTATTTTCCAATTTTGACAAATGTGACAACTGTTTGCAAGTTGGCAGACAAAGTAGCTGCATTTAAAGCAAAACTCAAGTTGTGGGGACGGCGTGTGAACAGAGGCATTTTGGACATGTTTTAGACATTAGTGCGGATTTTAGGCGAGACTGAGCCTAAACATTGATTTTTCCAGTTGGTGCGCGATCACCTTTTTAGTAAGACCACATCTAGAATATGCTGTACAATTCTGGGCTCCATATATTAGAAAGGACATAGAATCAATTGAAAGGGTTCAGCACAGAGCTACAAAAATAATAAAGGGGCTAGCAAATTTCGACTATAATGAACGTTTAAGTAAGCTAAACATGTATACACTGGAAAGAAGAAGAAGGAGGGGGGATTTGATTCAGCTTTTCAAGTTTGTAAAACAAGGGGACACAGAGGGCTTAAATTTCAATAGGGATAACAGAACAAGGGGCCATGGGTATAAATTGAATAAGACACATTTTAATCGGGATTTAAGGAAAAACTACTACTTTAATAGGGTAATAGACAGTTGGAACGCGTTGCCAGAAAATATAGTTAATTCAAAGGGAGTGTAGAAATTTAAGACACAATTGGATAGTCAGTGGGAATTGGAGAATTCATAAACAAAGGACCAGCCTTGTTGGGCTTGAGCCTGTAGCTGGTCGTCAATATTTGTATTTGTATTTGTATTTGTAAAAGAGTTTGAGCGCTACTTCCCAACTACAAAAGACCCACGAACTAGTAAGGAATGGATCCGCAACCCATTTGTCAACAAATCAGGTGATTCTAGCATGTCTGTGCAAGACGAAGATCAACTGCTGGAGATTGTAAATGAAGGCGGCCTTAAAACTACGTTCGATACAACAACTTTGCTGGTGTTCTGGATTAAAGTCATGGCGGAATACCCTGAGTTTGCCACTATAGCACTTAAATCTCTATTGCCATTTCCGACAACCTATCTGTGTGAATCGGGGTTTTCTGCAGTGACAGCAACCCAAACAACAGAATTAACTGGACGTAAGCAACACACTTCGGGTGTCATTGTCTAAAATTACCCTCAGAGGAAACCTTCTTGTTGCAAAGAAACAAACTCAGGGTTCTCATTGATTTAGCGTTCTAGTGAGTTAAAATGTTAAATCACTTTATATTCCTTTTTTGGTGTAACTGTATTTTATTTTGAAGGCATGTTTAAATACAATTAAATTAAAATTATCAAATCAAAACAATCTAAAATATAAACAGTCAACGCCCCCCCCCACCCCCTCAGTGGGCCGCGTTAAAATTATGAAACTTTGATCCGGTCCGCGGCGATAGAAAGGTTGGGGAGCACTGGTCTAGGGTACAATTAAGTCTATTCTGAGAGCATGATAAAATTACTTTGAGCTGGCCGGTTAAACATATACCAAGGGCCTTATCTGGTCACCAAGACTGAAAAACTATTTGGAGAGTCATATCTAGCGTGAAGTCATATCAATCTATTCGTTAGATTTTATTTATCCTATTACTTTTTTTTTACGAGGTGTTAAACCTGATCCCGATGAGGACAACAGCTATTTATGAAATAGCAGATAAAATGCTTTTCATAATTAATATTTAGGTAATATTAACTTTATATGTTTTTTTCGAAATTAATGCCGCAATGGAAAATCCCATACATTATTATATCTAAAGATGGAGATAGTTTTAAAATGTAAATAAAATAAAAGAAAGAGCATATTTTCTTGAACTACTATCAAAATCTAAATTATGTGAGTTTCAAAATATGTTAGACATTCCGTGCTCAGTTCCAAAATTATAAACAACACGTAAAATTTAATCAGTTATTAGGCCAAGAACTAATTAGGCCTAGAAAAACTTATATTTTGCAAGATACCAGCATAGTTACTTATGCTAATACCATTTATTGTCGTTTATTAACCGGGACTCTACCTAAAAAATGCGAGAATTTTTTGGAGTGAAATTATTTTGTATAAAAATTAGTTCGTGGTGCTAGATCATTAAAATTGTTTGCTCCATTTAACTGAATACTAACTCAATAAACCGTTCACTTGTGAATATGCTTTTTCTTTCAAGTTAGTCCATGCAAAAGAGAAACTTATGTATGTCTGACTTACTATAAGAATTTAATTGAGACTATTAGAAAGTTTTTCTTCCTTATTTATTCAAGATGCTTTCAAAGTATTCTCAAACACCCCTTCGCTGCTTTTATCTGGAAAGCATTTTCTTACAGGAAGAAAAAATAACATGCGTGGTAACGTAGTGAATAATTGTATCTGTGTTACACATTACAGATAAACATAATTGAATCACAGAAAAGTAGTGAATACCATTAAATAAACCATTAGAATGATATTCGAATGAGGTAATCTTATTTTTAATTGAGATTTTAATTTTTTTTAACTGTTAATGTTAGAGTATTAAAAATATTTTGCCTTTTCTTATCTTAGCTGTGTGATATTGCATATCCTTTAGAGAACTTTAGAGATATTGCATATCCTTTAGGAATTTTTAAATAAGTTCTTTTATCTTTTTTCTGATTTATATTTAAAATCATTAATGATTTGGAATTCCGTTAATTATTGTTTGATCACAATCTATATAAATAAGAATGGAGTGTTTGTTTGTACATTCAATATTTTCGACCCATTTCAAGTTTTATATCCGTTTTGGACCCTTCTGATGCCGAATCCGCCTTTTTCTCGTTTGGTGTCTGTCTGTCTGTCTGTCTGTCTGTCTGTCTGTATGTTGTGCCCTATACACGTCCACACGGTTTAAGATATTTTCATGGAAATTTGCATACAGTGAGTACTTATCTTCATTTAGTGAGTGGAATTGGTTGCGAAAGTCTGTCTGTCCGTCTTTCTGTTCTATGCTGGATTTTGTGTTTGTGTGTTTGTGTAGGCATCACATGAATTGTATTCTAGATATTTTATTGCAGTGTATTTTATTTTATACACTATCTATTAGTGTAGTGAATGCAATATTAAACATTTCTTTATTGTTATATTTAGATGAGTTTCATGCTAAAACACCTGAGTAAGTATACTTAAATCAACCATAATTTGGTAGTTTCGGAAAAATTGGAATGTCTATTGAATATTACGATTACTTCGATTGTTTTACCAGTACTAGCTGAAAAAGTAATTATTCTTCAAAAAATTATATTTTTTAATGGGATTTCAGCTATGATACTTAATTTATTTCGAGTCTTATTTTTGTTCTTTGCGCAATGAAAACGATTTCGGAATATTTGAGACAGACGATATTTTTCAACGAAACGAGAATGAACAAGAACGCGTGAGTGATATTTTCTGTTTCTTTCGCTCTGAATTAATTTCACATTTCTAAATTTTGTGCACTTTTAGTTGTAAGTTGTGGCAACTGTGCGAGATCAAGAGATAAAAATGAATCGCAAATTAATATCTTTAGAACAATTATTTCCGACATCTTTTATTTTGTTTTATTTCGCGGTTTTCTGTTTTAAATATTTATTATTTTAATATATATGTTTTCCTTCTCATCACACACGCAACAGCACCACAAAGTATTAGACTTAAAAATGTTAGGTAAGTCAGTATAAAATTTCAGTAAATTTTAAGTGTAATTATGCCATTATTGAAAGAATAATGCCGTTATTTAAAGAATAATGCCGTTATTGAAAGAATAATAATGTTTAAAAATCCGAACTAGAACTTTTTCCAACATTAAAAATTCGTTGTAATAATGACAAGAGAAGATTGCAAAATTTCACAATGTCGCATACCGGAGGCAAGAGTGCCACAAGTAAAAAAAAAATATTGTTTTGTTGACTATGAGTGCGAGAGCACTCGCCGTAAATTGTAATTTTAATTAATTGAGTTGAAGATGAAAAGAACTTAAGAAAGGGAATTCCAAATCTCCCTCAAAATCGTCTTTTATAGTAGTAACCTTAGTATCACCGTTCGTCATTTTGTAGCTTTGTCATACAGCAATTGTGCGATGTATGTGAAATATATTACATGAATGGATATGCATGTGTAGGATTTGTGTCCAAAGTAAGTTGTAGAAAATATAAAGATGGCGAAAGGTGTTAAAATAAATTTTTATTCTACAAAAAACGTAAGTCATTATATATTTTGATTATCTCTTCAATCTAGAGTAAACCAATTCAAACCGAGTAAGGTCGGGTATTTTGCTAGTAATATGATAACATTCTATTCAATAGATATTGTTTTACTGAGTTGTTTCTAACCTTCATAGAATCAAGAATAAAATAGAGAATATATTTCATAGAATATTCCAACTCATGTTACCACTTGCTAAAAAGAAGTGCTATATTAATGAACTAAGATTATACCATCATGTAGTCATATATATGCATAGATTAAATCATATGTCTACTTGGCTTTCAAATCATGCAATTACAAAGGGTTCCTCATAGGTTTTATGACTTCAAAATCCAGTCACTTCGTTCTCAGTTCACATCTTGCTTAAAAGAAGTTCTGCAGTAATGAACATAGATTATGCCATATCTATTATCATATATATGAAGTATAATAAATCATGTAATCCATCCGGTAGTTCGTCAAACATTTGTTATTTGCACTCTTATTCTTATCTATTATTGAAGTAGGTTTGTATTTTAATAAATTTTGCACTGGAGCAACACAATAGGCTAATTTTTTACTTTCAGATACGAGTACGTACAACTCTTATATTTGAACCATCGTCAGATGACGAGGTCAAACTTGTGCTGTCAACCGACTCTCCAAACTTTCACACCACGGATTAGCAATCGGTGAGTAGCGACCCCTTAGAGTGTTAAGCTATAAAGTTATTTAAAATTCTCAGAAACGGGAATTCTCATATGGATTCTCTCTTACCATTTTTTATTTCTCTGAAAGTCTTGAATTTTCTGTGTAAGGTAGTATATTGCTTTTATTCCACAACACACATAATGATTCAATAACCACATTTATTGGTTCAAAATAGATTCATGGATTCTTTTAACATTTTGAACATTTCTTTAGAATGGAAAATCCATTAGAATATTCTATTACTCTTTTCTTTGGATTCATTGATTGATAGTTGGGTTTCATGGAATAAGGTCCAAAAAAGACATGCTGCGCCAAGAGCAAAATCAAGCCATAAAATCAGTGTACATATGAAAATATTAAAATATAGTGTTTAAAGAGTCAAACGTGAAAAGTTTATCACAGTTTAAAAGTTTAAGAGCAAAATCAAGCCATAAAATCAGTGTACATATGAAAATATTAAAATATAGTGTTTAAAGAGTCAAACGTGAAAAGTTTATCACAGTTTAAAAGTTTAAGAGCAAAATCAAGCCATAAAATCAGTGTACATATGAAAATATTAAAATATAGTGTTTAAAGAGTCAAACGTGAAAAGTTTATCACATAATAAAATGAAAATTCAATGAGGAATAAAATATATACATTAAATAGCATTTACAAATAAATTGTATTTAAAAAAGGGAAAAGGTTTGGGTGTGGGTTTCTCTATCAAATCCTGCGTAGTTAAGATAGAACTAATAAAATATATGCGACAGTGATAGTTCAAATTACGGTATATTATTAAAATGTGATGTACTGTACAATAAATAAAGCAAGTATAGCTCGAAGGAGTACTTTCACCAAGTAATGAAATTTGGTAATTTTGGTGTGTCCAATACGGAGGCGAGTCAATTTGACATCAATCCTCCACACTTGAGCAACTTTCATTTTTTAATGAGAGGTTTAATGTGATGAAGTTTGTTGTCTACTTGCAGGATCTATGACTCTTGCCATACGCTTTGAATCTAATCTTTCATTGACCTCTTGTCGTCTGAAAAGGGTACAGCCAGGGACAAAGGGTTAGACGCGGTTTTTGCAGCATTGTCGGCTGATTCCTTGGAATCGATACTCACATGGCTGTGAACCCAACAATAAAGAAAAACGAATCTCCAGTTTTTTAATGTTTGATAGATGGTGAGTATGTCTGACACAAAGGCGACAGTTATGATTATAATGATTCAGGTGCTGTAGTGTGCTCGTGCTATCAGTGTTGTACAGTAATTACGATGGGTGCTATGGGATATTTGCTGAAGAGCGCGACAAATATAGTTCAAAAAAGTATGTGTGGCAGCTGCTTTCTTTTCCTAAGAAGTGAATCCTTTGAAAATAGGGGACACGATATGGAGTAGCGTTTATAAACTTGAGGGTTTTGTGAGTTCAAATATAAATCCTATCAATAACCATCATGTATATTGCACCTGGTGCACGTTAAATCTATCATGGCGCCAGATATCCTCATTTTAGTTCTGTGTGGAAGTTTGTAGAGTGAGGTGTCAGCTTAGGTTTAGACCTCTTTAAATAACCATGGTTGAAAATTGCGAAGCTTCGTCTTCGGTTGTTTTTCATCTGGTTTATCCTGTACATTCACCAGTAACCCTTCGTGTGCTCTAGTAAAACGTTGATTCAACTACTTAGCTACCTGCCTTTGATGATGTTTTATAGGATTTTCTTTAGAATAGAGAGAGAGAGAAATCCCCTTTAGTAAGAATTTGTTTGTCTTATCTTATAATATAATCAATTAACAAGAATCTGTTGGTTCTATTCTTAGAAAAAAATCCTTTAATAAGGATATGTGGTCATATCCTTAGAATATAATCATTTAATAAGAATCTGTTGGTCATGTCCTTAGAATAGAACTCATCCTTTGAAATAATTCTATATTTACTTTCTTTAGAGTCGCAAATCCTTTGCAATTATTTTGTTTTTCATTTCCATAGATTATTATCCTTGAAATTATTCTATTGCTCCAGTTTCCCTGTAAGTAATTTCCATTTGAAATATTATAGTCATTTTTCTTTGAAAATATTATATTTCTATCTTTTCCTTAGAATAGAATATTTTAGAAACATTATCTTGGTAAAAAAAAAAAAAAGGTTTAAAAGTATGTATTCCTTACACTAAAATATTTCTTTGGAGCGATTCCGTACAGTAGAATCATTTTTGGTATGATTCCTTAGAATATAATATTAATTTGGAAATTTTCTTTTGGTTCTTAGATGATAATCCTTTGGAAATATTTTATCGTTATTTCTTTTATAATAGAATCCTTTGGAAAGATTAAGTTGGTCGATTCTGCTGTCACAATTGTTTAGAAGTCATGCAGGGAAGACTGCATGACTTCTGGAAGGTTGCAAAGTGGTATTGCGTGTGAACCTCTCGCAGGGTTAAACTAGCGAAACAGCCACAAATATGAACGTCAACCGAGTTATAACGCCCCGTATGCTGCCGAAAATACTACTCAAAGCGGAAAAACTAACCTAAATACACACAAAGGGGGCCCAGAATACCAATGGTTATAAAACATATTTCCCCAGTCTTTAGCAAAAAGGTTTGCAAGCTTTCCTATATCCGCGTTTTTTTTTTCTTTTGCATCACAACGGAATAAAAACACCGATTTCGTTTACTCCGTGGTACTTTTCCAACGGATCGAGTAGTCATAAGACCGCCGTATTCCCCACAATGCGAGTGTGGGTAAAAAACGCCCGGCTTATATCTGCATAATTTATTACAGTGTTCAATTTCCGAAACATTTCATCCACAACAAGATACAAATAGTGCGACAAAACAGGGATTCTATGCAAAGGACCATTGGATAAAAGTAATTTCCCCAAGGATTGGGGGTGCAGTCTCGATTCCACAGCTCTTACCGTTTTGGATTGCGGAAGAAAACAGATTTGCCGGGTGTAAAATAGGTATTTGAAGCATTGAATATGTACAGATATTGCATCCGTGTTCGGGTTTACTAATAACACATTGAATAATAGTTGTGTAGCGGGGAAACGCGGATTGTAACCATAAATGAAGGTTAAAACATGTATCTATTCAGGAGTTTTTAATTATTTCATAGCCAGTAAAGGTGAGTCGTTTTTAAACGCCAATTAAGTCATTATATATGGAAGTTCAATAGATAACATATTACATAGTGTCTTCATTCATGAGTTTTTAATTTATGCATCGCCACTAAAATATGGTGACAGTTAAACTCCGTCTTAAATATCCAGAATTGTAATTTATTCGACATTTATCACATCCAGTATATATTTAGGATTTTTTAATTTATACATCACCATTAATAGTGTGGCAACATTAAACACTTACGATATATTAGTACTATTAAAATATATATTGTACATCCAGGATTTTTCAAGTTATAAAAACGTCACCCCTGAAAATGTGACTCCATTAACCATCCAATTGTTTCAACGAGATATCTCGTACAAGAACTTATCCTTTTTCTAAGGACGAGTAATCCCTAAACAAAACCTGCCGTGTTATTCCAGGGAAAAGTAAAAATCCATGTAGAAAAACAAATAGTCTGTTGTCCAGAACTTTTGACAGTGTGAAACAGGTTTTTGCTCCAGAAGTTGGCTATTACAGGGCAGTTTTTGTTGCCAAGATCTTAAATCAGAAGGATTAAATGCCAATTATGTCATATATATATATTATAATATATATATCTTTGACATTTTTTCAGGATATTATGACTTAAACATCCCCACTAAAAAGGAGTCGCTACTAACCCTACAACTGGTTTCGAAGAGATATTTCGTCCATTAAGTCAGACCGATTTTCTAACAATGAGATACTTTATCAACAAGATATTGTCTATTTTTATGATCACGAAATCAAGAACTGGACAATTTTGCTAATGCTGAGACACTTCGTCGAGAAAACCACCAGGAGAGTTAAAAACCAATTATGTCATTAGTTAGTAACTATGCTAGATTTTATAATTTGTGCATCGCTACAAAAAGTGGGTCCCCGTTAGCTATCCAAGTGTTTCAAATACATATATCGTCCAAGACGTGGTCGGTGTTGCTAAGGATGAGATAACCCCCTAGAGAAAACTGCCCTATTATTCCAGTATAAGGAATGAAGGTTCAAATAGGAAAAATATTGTCCCTTGTTCAGAACAAGTGAGAGTCTGAAACAGACTTTTGCACGAGAGACTGGACACTACATTAACTCGAAGATAAACCATTAGAAGGGTTAAATGCCGAATTTCTCTATATACAGGAGGAGTTCAACTTTCAAAAAGCTATAAAAAAAGAACCACTGCTCATAATGACCAGAAGTATGAACTGAATATACTCGAAGAATTTTGACATGGTATGACAAGAAAAAAATAGTTCCAAATTTTGGCAATAGATGGCGCTGTAAACGTCATAATATGCTAAATAAATGACGTGTCATGTGCATTACACATTGCATTTCTTATAAAAACGCGGGGTACATGGCGTTTCCCTCACATTGCGTCTGAGAATATAGTCATGACTCTCTCAATGAACGATCGCGCTCTGCTTGTGAAGTTATTTTACAAGAATGGTGACTGGGCGCCAGTAGCTCTTAAGAAGTTCCGGTCAGTAATGAGTGTGAAAAAAGGCTGTGGTCCGATGTTTTTTTTTTTTGTCAAGGGTCTGGAGAAAATGATTAAGAAATTAGAAGAGACAGGCTCTTTTAACACTAGAACAGCCGAATCTTGGACTTACCTAAAAACCATCAATGGGGTCAACTTGACTCCATTGTGTGACTGTTATACCACATACTGTACTATATGCTTCAGTTACTAATTTAACGTAACATTCTTCTGCTTGTGAATGGCATGGAAAGTAGTTAAACATGTTACTATCGTTTGGAACGTCTAGAATCATAGACTTGAGTTGATCATAAGAAAGAGATACTGTAAGTGGTGGATCTGTAATGGAATCTGATTGCCATTCAATTACATTTATGAAATCGTCTGCTTCGAAGTTTAACTTGGGAATTTTAAACTCTAAAATCCTCTTTTCAAGTTTATTTTTTTTTGTCTTAATTTTAAATTCTTCTAAGTCTTAATTCTCTGACGTGTTTTCGATCATCAGCTAACATTGCCAAAATAATATTTTCTGGATGGGCATAATAAGCATTTTTTTATATATTAGTTATATCTACTACCATTTTTAAATCCTCAGGCAAAAATATCTATTTATTTAAAATATGGTAAAAATGAAGACTCCCGTACCAACATGATGACTGACTTTTAATTTTAAACCACACATATGAGTGTACCTTCACAACATAATATTTTCAATTATTATTTTGATTGTTAATATTTTCAAGTTATGGGTTGGATCTTCTGTTGAAACATATGACCTTAAAATTATATTTGTCGTCGTCAACTATCTGGAATGATTCAATTTTCCTGGATCTTTTTGTGACAAGCTTAATGGAATATATTTATTTGATATCCCTGTGCACATTTCGTAAAGGTATCGTTGATCAGTGCTAAGATCCTCTAGGATAATATCTGGCAAAGTTACTTCTATCTTTTCAAAGTTTGTTAAAGGCAATTTTTCACAAGATTCTAGCACTTTTCCAATTTTTCCGCTGTATCCTTTTGGTCCTGTGGTTTTCCCTTCTAAATGTTGCAACAAATGACGTAAAGGTAGCTGGATAGCTCATTTGTATGTAATAAACAAATAAACCAATGCACAGGACGTCCTAAAAAGAGCTCGATAGGTCAAATGACTCCGTTTATCAAACACGTATTTACCACTTTACCATCACAACCAACCACTTGCATCTTAGAAAAATCGATATTTTTCTACAAAAAAGTTAAAATACTTGTTTTAATATTTTGAGAAGAGCCAGTTGTAGGAGTGACGTGTCCCATATAATTTGATCCTGGTTCTAGTATTAGAACGATATGTTCTTCTGTTACCGTCTTTCTAGAAATCCTTTCTCTCTTTTTTTCTCTAATCATTACTAAAGTTTAATCCTTTCGCTCATCAAAGTATATTCCATATTCTGATAAAGAGGTAGTTTTTTCATTTTTCCTTGTCAGGTAGCTGCGGGACTTTGTCCTTTCTCTTCTAGTTTTACTTCGATCAACTATGTTTGAAGAATCATCATTGGAAATTTTTCCCATATCCTTCAAAGCAGCATTTATTAGAATTGCTGCCGATCTATCGGAAACACCAGTTCTGTCATAAGCCTGAGCTACATTTGGAAGTTTAGTTCTCGTTTGTGAAGTTGAAGAAGAATTATTATCAATGACTGTGTTTATAGTGTCATTAGAATTCTTAAGCAAATTAAAACTTAAAGTAGCTCCCGTAATAGAGGGCGAGAGTATTTTGGATTGTTTTCCTTTACAATCTTTGAGCTGGGCGTTTTGGGTCTCTGCTTCTTTTTCTTTGCACTGCAATCTTTTCTTCAAACATTCTCTGGATTTAATGTCAACATTTCCACTGTTCATTTTTCGAAATGTCCTTTGATCTGTTAAAAAAGCTCTTTCAGCAATAGGTACTTTCATTTTGAAAGTACAACTGAGAAAGTTCTTATATTTACATATGTTAATATCAAATAGATTTTTTTCTGCTGATTCCGTGAAAGAACACAACCTATTTCGAGAAATATAGTTTGCCAGTAATTTTTAATAGTTTCTTAATATTTCTATATGTTTTACGGTATTTTTTCAGCATACATATTATTTGTTGTTTTGTTACAGTTGAAATCGAACTTTTCTCCCATAATCCTTTAAACTCTTTAATTAAAATTGAACATACATCAGCCACATACTAGCATCTCTTTTATAATCTTTCTGTATGTAAAGATATACTTCATAACATCTGCATATGTTGGAAGCATGTTAGGCTTCATTATTTCAGCCATTCCAAACACGGGCATACATTTACTGATCGTGTCCTAGGCATTTAGATTAATTCACAGAACCGTGTGTCTTAGACAAACAAAACAAACCAAACCCAAACAAAACTGAACTTAAAGATTAAAATTCTATATAAAAAAATATCAAAAATAAGTAAACAGTAAAATACGCACTAAGAATCGAAAGCGAATCAATTTGAACAAAGGACTTAGTTTTCCTCGATAAACTAGATTGGTAGGGCATTTACAGAAGCATACACCTACTAGATATTTACAAAAAAAGTGGGCGGGTATTTAAAGAAACTCAGACACCTCCACTCCATGTGGTGAAATACGAGTTATTTACCCCTTATAAGCAAACGAAGAAAGGGAAGCGTCCGTGCACACTAGTAGCGAGGAACACAATGATAAGTCTATTGAGAGGAGTGGAGACGTGCGTGATATAGCGCTCTAAAAAAAGGGGAAATTTTTAAATTTCCGGGATAATGTTAGGTGTAACACTTTTTTTACAAGAAGGGAAGTTCATTTCACCCACCTATGGCTTTAAATAAGATGCATTAAATTTTTTAAATGCGTTATTATTGTTTTTGTGAAGAAATTGGCAAATTTTCGAAATTTCGAAATGATTTTGGCACCTGAAGATATTAATTGATTTAGCTCATATTTTGTATTATTAATAAGCATGGTAGTCCCCAACTATTCCCACCATAGGCATTTTCAATTTCCGAATTTCGTGTTTTTCGCTCCACCCTAATATATATATATATATATATATATATATATATATATATCACTGATATCTAAATCTAACGGCTTCAGGAGGTCAAGGGCCTCCTGTCGACTCAATCCTTTCAAAATTGTTTATACGGAAAAATCTTTACACACTGGTCGAAATCAAAATCGCCGAGAACACAACTGTGGAAAGTGGCGTCGAGTTTCGTTCTCGATCTAAGCTGTAGCAGGATTGCTTTCCCTCCAACATTTCTGTAGCACACCAGCGTTGCTAGGATGCGAGAGCATTTCAGAGAACAGTCAGAGTGGTGAGGGAGAACCCGATAACTGTCACGATACTCATCGCAATCAAGCTAAATTTTGCGGTGCGAGTTTCCTCATGCGCAGAAAACAAAAATGAGGCATCGGGAAATTGAAAACAGACATTCACTTGAAAATCGGTCAGTTTTCTTATGAGGGTCAAAATGACCCCTGTTTGCTGTTCTAGGTATTTCTTATATTATTTAATTTAATAATTATCATAGAAATATTAAAACTTGTCACAATACACTTGGAAGCATTTTAATAAAAGTAAAAAAAATATGAGCTTCGATGTTCAACTATAAGGTCAAATAAAGCATGGGAAATTGGAAAAAGGGTCAAAATGACCTCAGCGGCGCTTTTAGTGTTAAAGTGAAATCTGGCAGAGGGAGGAAACCAATTTCTTCGACGTCAGTAAAAGATGTGGTCACAACATTCCAGGAAGAGACGAGCGGTGGTGTGCAAACGTGCAGTGCACGGGGAACTGCCCAATCTTTGGAGATGCCTGCGTGCACGGAGCATAAAATTGTAGTAAACAACCTGTATTGCTATCCACACAGAATTAACCGTGTTCAGGGGTTGCTTCCTGCTGACCTAGTAAGACAAACTTTTGCTCTAGAATTTCTTGCTTGCATGGAAGTGGATAATGCATGGCCATGGAACATTTTGTGGAAAGACGAAGCCCAGTTCCATCTCCAAGGACATGTCAATACTCAGAATTGCAGAATATAGGCAACGGAAAATCCGTTCTCACATGAACCAGTACCTGTTCATTTTGCAAAGGTTACAGTGTTGTGCGTGTTGAAGCCATCGTTTATCGTAGGACCACTTTTCTTAGAGGCGATGGCTCGTGCGGGTCTTGTTAACTGTACCGTCAATGGTAAAAGCCATAAGAGTTCTTTGCGCAATCACGTCAATCCAACACTTCATCAGCGTACATGTGTGGGTAGCATCATTTTTATGCAAGATGGCACTCCTCCGCAAATTGCAAAGCCAGTGAAGCAGCTGCTCAAGAGGGATTTCGGAAATGACAGAACTATAAGCTGTCATTTTCCAACAGCCTGGCCGTCAAGATCACCTTATCTTAATCCTTTTGACTTCTGGCAGTGGGATTATCTGAAAAATGTTGTGTTCAGTGGCCCGACTGCAAATTTAGCTGAATTGCAGACATTGCGCAACACATTCATAACGTGAGCCCTGAGACTCCGATCTGTTGTGGAATATGCTGTTTCACATTTTCAACTTATGGCAGAAAATAGTGGACTGCATATTGAACATGTTTTGCGCATGTCTGGCAATAATTAAAAACCGATTTCATTGTTGCTTTTTATGCGTTGTTTGGCCTCAGAACAATTAAAAACCGATTTTCCCCATCCGATGTGGTACGATCTTGTCGGTGAGGATGGGCTTTGCACTAACAGTGTCACACATGATGAATGATTTGGAAGTCACTTTTTCAGTAAAAACTGATATGGTAATGCACATTGAACAGTACAATTGGTTTAAAGTGCAACTCATGCCTTAGCCTTCGTATTAGGATTCAAATGTCACTTGTAGCCGAAACCATTTATGGTATTACGATTCCAGCGCCATCTCTTGCTAAAATTTGGAACTGTTTATTTATTATGTCATACCATTTCCCCTTTCTTCGAGTATTCAGTTCAAATTTCAGGTCATTCTGAGCAGTGGTTCTTTTTTACAGCCGTTTGAAAGTTGAACTTTAATTATAATCACCCTGTAAATTGTATCTTCCGTATTTCGATCTGAATTGACTGATATAAGCCTAGATGACCTATACCTGGTCTACTATCGTAGAACAGTCGGGGACGAAACAATCTTTGGAATTCTGTCTAAGCTCAAACGTATGTCGAAATATGAGTAGATACATTTTCAAGGGATCCCTTTTCACATTAACATTAACCCGTTTAATTCCAATTTATTTTTTTTTGCTCATATTCGAGAAGAATAATATTTTCTCAGGTAAATTAAATCAAAATAAACTAAATAAAACAAAATTTGAAATTTTTTTATATTTTATATAAGAAATCTGACCCGACCTCTAAATAGGACACTGGGATAAAGGGGATGAAATTTGCACTTACATGATTTAGTGTTCTCTTCATTTGTGAAAAGCAATTTCCGAGTAAAAAGTCTTACTTTATCCGAATAATACTTTCGTATTTACATGAGAGTTCAATTTTCAGTTGAATTTGACTCTAATCTTGGCGGAACGGCCCAAAGAAAGCCTCTGAAAAAGTGTTATATCACATTTCACACAGTATGTTTTGGGTTTTCCTTTGCAGCTCTCTCTCTCTCTCTCTCTCTGTTCTTTGCAGCCTTCTGACGTTGTTTTTCTCTCTTTAGTAGAAAATGGCCAACACCATCTTTACAGATATCTTTTTTTGCACTAGAAGGTGCAGAAGAGATCCTGGATCTACCTCTTTTTTTGATCGCAGTCTGTTTGAGATAAACTGTTGTTATAGCTCTAAGGAACTCCTTCAGGTTTAGGGCATCACTTTTGTTGACATCATTGTGCATTTATCATGCATTTACAACTGTCATGTCCAGTGTACCAATAAAAAAGTGGCCAGTACCACTTTTTTTCATGAATTTTAATTGCATCTAGTCCAGCCAACCAGTCGTGGTGATCCACACCACCCATATGTTTGCTGTAAGAATTTATAAAATTAGGCATCTTCACGTTAACTTTATCTTTGTGTTTTTTTACTCGCCTCTTCACATCAAAGAATGGCTCTAAAGCGCTTAAATTTGTAGCAACAGTGACAGTACTATTGTCGTTTCATCGCACCAGGAAAATCTCGAAATCCTTGTCAAATGCAAAATCAGACGTGCCTCTTTCTTTCTTCCGCATTGACTTAGATTTTTCTAAAGGACACTCATGGTTTATCCGATTTTCTCTTATGGTTCTTGTGACTTGATTACCCTGTTCACCAAGACTGTTCAAAATATCAATGCTGGTAAAAAAAGTTATCAAAATATAAAGTGAAGCTTGAAGGATTCATAATATTCTCTGTGAGTTTTATCACAACCCGGGAACCAAGAGAAGTATCATTTCTTGCATCAGATTCTTTACCACAGTAGAGAGAAAACTTATAACAATATCCCTCGCTTCCACAGAGAGCCCAAAGTTTACATCCAAAACGTATTGGCTTGCTTCGGATAAACTGTTCCAGACTATTCCTAAACTATTATCTAAACTATATTTAAACTATTTAATAATTCCACAATGATTCCTCTAACTTCAGAAACTTTTGCATTGACATAACTCAGCAGGGATAAAACGCTAGGGAGGGAAAAAGTTATTTTACTTTCAGTTATAAGGTTAGAAAAAACGCGTCGATTGCATGCGTATCGTCACACTGTCCTATTTAGAGTACAGTTAAAAAATAATGCCCTACAACTTACCTAATAACAACAAAGCTTTAATCAACCAACAGGATGATAAGAAAGAGTACTTTCACATAAAAAATGCCCATCCAAGTGTCCAAAGTAAGCCGCAAATGAATCCTGCAACCGCAAAAAGAAGATATAAACCACGCCAACTAACTCTGAGAATAAACAAAGTTTTCAGCAGGAGGCGCCAGACTTTGCGACACATATATATAACTCATGCTAGCATAAGCTTATACAAACCACTACATGTTCCATCTGATAAAATATTCCCCAAAAACAAATACTGATTTCCACATGCCAATTTTCAGCTGTCCTTTAAGTAGACCAATGGGATAAAACGGGTTAAGTAAACGACTTAGAGGACGGGATGGCTAAAGAAGGTTACTTGGAGACGTGAATGTCACTGAAGCAATAAGCGTCCCAAAACATTTTTGGTTTATTATCGAAAATCACAGAAGGCTTTGACGAGATTGATACGTGAACATACAGTTATCAGATCCAAAATGGATATAACTTTTATACTATTTGGTCCAACAAGCACGAACTCACTGTGTTCCCCGGCTCTCATGCTTTTGTGTATCGCTATGAATTCTAATAATCATTTTGAGAAGCATTTGGGGATTTTGTACTTTTTAAGGAGAAGTGTTTTAATGGATATGGTATAGCATGTGCAAAACAAATAGGAATTAGAAACAACAAAAAATGTAATTTTCCTCTTTAATAAATTTAACATTCCAGGTGTTTCAACAATAACTCGTCCAAGAACTGGTCAATTTCTCCAAGGACAATATATTTCGTCGAGACAAATCTGTGTGTGTGTGTTCTAATATCTAGATCGTATCTATCTTATATCTATATCTGGTTCAAATATCTAACTGGTCTCCAAAAAAAATGAAGATTCCAGTTAGATATACAAACTGCCACTTTTCCATAGTAGTGACAGTTTAGAACATGCTTTTGCACAAGAGTCTGGCCACAACTGGGCAGTTTTCGAGTCGATTATAAATCAAAAAGAAGGTTAAAAACCAATATAGAATTTATTAATTCGTCTGCAAAAACTATCATTTTCTATTAAATCGAATCAAATATTTTAAGGAATTCGTGAAACATAATGAATGTTTCATGGTGTGAAATTTATTAACGTAGCATAATATATGGATTGAATACTTTTTCCTTTAAAACTCAGTTATACCTTTGTGTAATTTTCTTTCCCCTTTTTCTTAAAAATTATAAACTTGAGGATCGAATAAACCTTGAGAGATAAGGAAAAATATCCTTTCCATAAATTTGCATTAATATCCCCTTGGGTAGATTGCGGAAATAAAACAAATTTATATTAAGTAATTCTCAGTGGTACTCTTATTTATTTGAATCTGATTTTCTAGAAATTTTAAAAAATAATTATGCAACACCGTGTTTGTTGCAAGGATTGATAATAACCTGAGATGACGGAACGTTATTATATGGCTTCAAAAGATGACTTTCACTCGTAAAATTAAGTGAATAAGAACTTCTTCAAGATATAATTAAAGTACATCATTTTAAAGTTCCGAAAAGAAACAAAAATTAAAATTAGAGTCAAACCCCAAGTGGGATTTGTTCATGTTTATTCTAAGCACGTTTTATGGGAGTTTCTCAAAAATATACTTTCCTGTATGTGTACCCACAAATTCGAGTGGGAGTTTTCTTTCAGTCTTTGGTTTACCTACAGCGAATATTGTCAACAAATTTTAAAGATGAGTGAACGTGGAAACATTGGTAGGCGAATTGTTTAAGCGGTGAGAGACTATTTTGAAACAAAACATCCTCTGAATACGTCAAACAATTTATGTAATCTGCTTATGTTATACGTATCCAGGGATAGAACGTATTCTTAGAGTAATGCGGAAAATTTGATAGTTCTTGAATGTTATGTTTTATAAAGAAAATGCGTGAAAGGGCAAAATAAATGCATTTCTTGGTAGAATCTATTAGCCGTACTGAAAAAGCACCAGATAAATTTTTGTTGTTCTTAAAAAAGTCGAGAGATAATCATTTTACAAGTATATCCTAAGGGAAGACATGAGTTGTGATGAGTGAAAGGTGAATTTATATTTATTGAAAAATATAAAAGCATTGTTCCAACTCAGTAACATTAACGACAATGTGTAGAAATGTATACTTAACCTTCCATGTGGTTTCGACGACATATCTCGTACAACACAATCTGGTCAGTTTTACTACTAACGAGATATTGGCCCAGACAACAACCATTAATAGAACCCTTAACAGTAATCAATGAAACATTCAAGTCCCCAACGGTCTATAATATCTGTCATATATTTCACAGTAGAAATGTCATCGAGGTGGATATATGTTTTTAGGGATCAAATGTGAATTGTAGGTAAGTATAGTGATACTTTTCTATTTTGGTCAGTGGAATTTTGGCTTGGATGCTGTAAATCACAGATTTATTTTTTACGGGGACGATTCGGTATGAGCTATTTTAACCTTTTGGTTCATCGATGATTACGCGCCTCATAGCTTATACGTTATAATTGCCCACAAGATCTCTTCGCATTTCTTATCGAAATTCCAATTCCTCCTGTTCTATCCACCCCAAAGGCAACCAGTTTCATAAACAATACTTTTAACAAAATACAGTCCACTAATCCCATAGTCAATTATTGAAGTTCTTTGAACCTTACCAATTTCTTGAAGACGCAGTGACTTAAGTCTAGTTGTTTTCTATTAGACCACGTGATGACAGGGTCTCAATATCTGGGAAACAAAATCTCTTTGCATTTGAAAAGTCGTTGTAAGCTATTTCTGTTATTTCTGTGATTGGGTTTAGATTTAAAAAATTGATGATTCCTAGTAGGAGGTGTGGTTCATAAGTACGTGTTGCTGTCCTCAAAACATTCCATTTGTAGTGTATCTCAGACCGTCGTCAATAGCCCAGTGTTTTGCTCCAGTGCAACCTTAATTAAAAAATACAAAATACCATAGCGGAGGTAACATACTTCTCTTTTTATCTTCTTAAAGTGTATTTAATCACTACTAGCCTTGCTGTGAATTTAATTACTTTAGCCTACCTGTGTATTTAATTACTTTAGCCTACCTGTGTATTTAATTATATCGGCCTAGCTGTCATAGAAGCGGGATAATGAACTATATACACTACCTTACAATGATGGACCAGACAGTAAGATGTGATGGTATCAGGGAAATAATACATGCTTTAATAGGGGGATGGTCCACCACGTGATGCAATTACACTAGCAACTTTTTTGGGCATACTTTCAACAGGGTTTTGACACATAACTATGGGTATTTGTGTCCATTTCTGCTGCAAGAATGCCGTCAGCTGTAGATTTCGGACGTGGTTCCCTGGTCCGTAAGCGTCAATCTAACTCGTCCCACAAATGTTTTATGGGGTTTATGTCGGGACTCTGAGCAAGCAAGGGAAGACGTTTTACATCCCTATCTTGATCCCACTGCTTGACAGAGGCGGCAACATGACATGGAGCTTTGTCGTCCTGGAAGTAACATTCGTCCATTCCATGAAATTGACAGAGCTTAGGAAGAACCTGATTATCCAAAACGTTCATGTAGGCGTCGGCGTTCAATTGACCAGGAACAACTTGCAAAGGTCTCAGCAAAGGACCACGAAAATCACCCCCAAACAAGTAGTCTGATTTCATGCAAATCGGTTGGCGTCCGGTCTATTGTTGTAGGGTAAGTGTACATAGAAAGACGGTAAGGGGCGCTAAATGGTCCTTTTGCATTTCGTAATGATATCGCGAAGTGTTTCCTGATCGATGGTTGTTATTACCTAGAAACGACATTGAAAGCAGTTTTGTTTTATTTTCTTCCCTTACATTCTGTTTACAAACATTAAAAGTCCTCCACAGCTGCGATCAAAGATCAGTTACACAATGGATTAAAGTTTAGTAACACCAGATTAATATTTCATATTCTGAAAACAGAAAAAATTAATTAAATATGCACATGTCTTGTAGGATCACTGAGAAAACATCGCAGAAAGGCGCCACAACAGCGAAGTTGAAAAATTAAACAATTCAATCCACGTATTGTTCGGAAAAGGCTCAGATATAATGCTTAATGCTTATCAAGGAAATATTCTGCTATTAAACTTACCTCATTGATATAATTAAAAAATATTTTCCGAAGATATTTAACGGAGTCACATTTTGCTCACATGATGGGACAAGTGCATAGATACCACGAACTGTTTTCCTCTTTACAAAGTGACCGTATTGTGAATGGGGTGAAATCATTTCAATTTATTCATGCCCTTCTTTGTTCTGCAAAATTACCCTTCCGAAATTCGAAGCGCTCTGGTGGTGAAACTAATCTACAAGACTTTTACAAGCATTTCCAGCTGGTGGAAATCTACTTTAATCACCGACATGTTTTATATTCAGTGAAAGCATTTACCCCACCTCAACCTGCATTATGCTCCTCTTTAAGCCTCCTGGGACCCTAGTGGCTCAGTTGGTATGTCCACTGTGCTAGCAAACTTCGAGTTCACAGGTTCGATTCCTGTCACGTGCATTCCATCCTGTGCGTATTTCGCTCTTCTGTGTCAATAAAACTTCACTCTGTGCCTGTCTATTACTTGATATTGTAAGTCTTATTTCTTGCCCAGCATGGTCAAATATGGTTTTTGCGGAATAAAACTCCGAAACCAACCAATTGTACCCGTCTAAGTGGTTTTTAGCGACGAGGTATCTCGTTGTTAGTAATTTATCAGACTGTCCCGCCCTAAGGCATACGGTGTAGTTTTGGGTTGCGAGCAGCCTCCCACAGCACATGCGTTGCCGCCTATGTTTCTCAATATTACAATACAATAACACTTACTATCATGGGATGGGCTATGATAGATCTTCTAGTCTTATTTCAAGAAGTCGCGATTGGCTATGATCTTAAGGCCTTGTCTTGACTTTTTACACTGCTAGACACCGTAAATGCAACACCCTAAAGGAAGCATGCAAATAATATGAAATTTACAACATGCATTAGCGGAGGTGAGATATGCAAATGATTACAATTTCAGCGCAGACGCACATCACGCGCGCCTGCGGCGCCACTTCAAAGCGCTATTTAAGGCTTGGAGGTTTCTACTATTTCAAGTACGGCAATTGTGTTTTTCTAGTGGTTTAAAAAAAAAACCCGGTCAATTATGCCTCGTAGAAAACAGCGATCATCTTTTGATCAAGTATCCGAGTTCGACAGAGGAAGGATAGTGGCCTACCGAGATTGTGGAATATCTTTCAGGGAAATCGGTAGTCGTGTTGGACGAAACCAAACAACTGTAATGCGGATATGTGATCGTTGATGCAGGAGGGTACGACGGACCGACGTCTTCGATCGCATCCACCTCAGTGCACCACTTCACGTGATGACAGGTATCTTGTGCGTATGGCAGTGACGGATCGCTCAGCCACATCACGAACCATAGCACAGCACATTCAGTCTGTAACGCATCATACAGTGTCTGCGCGTACTATTCGAAGCCGTTTACAGCAGAGTGGTCTGTCCGCAAGACGTCCATTGCTTCGTCTACCCTTGACGCAGAACCACAGACGTCTCCGCCGCCAATGGTGCGATGAAAGAAGGATGTGGACGGCAGAATGGAATGAAATTGTCTTCACAAACGAGTCACGCTTCTGTCTGCACCACGATGGTCGGATTCGAGTCTGGAGACACCGTAGAGAGAGGATGCTGAACAGCTGCGTTATGCACCGCCACACTGGTCCTGCACAGGGTATTATGGTATGGGGCGGTATTGGATATCACTCTCGCACTCCTCTAGTACGCATTGCCGGTACTTTATACAGCCAGCGATACATCTCCGAGGTGTTGGAGCCAGTTGTCCTTTCTTACCTTCAGGGCTTGCCCACAGTCATATTTCAACAGGATAAAGCGCAACCACACGTGGCACGCATTGTCCAAGGGTTCTTCGTCAATCGCCAGATTGAATTGCTTCCCTAGCCATCTCGCTCTCCGGATCTTTCGCCGATAGAAAACATGTGGTCCATGGTTGCTCAACGATTGACCCAGATTACATCCCCAGCTTTCACACCAGATCAAGTTTGGCAACGTGTGGAACCTGCTTGGTCTGCTGTACCCCAAGAACACATCCAAAGTCTCTTTGAATCAATGCCGAAGCGTGTGGCAGCGCTGATCTCCAACAATGGCGGCTACTCTGGCTACTGATTTTGGCAGGAACCACACTTCACAGAAGTCTATAAATTTAATCATTTGATACTTGGTCCACATGTTATCTACAAAATAAATTTTATTGTGATATCTCTTGTCTTTCTTTGTGTTGCAATTTGGGTGGCCAGCAGTGTACTTGTCCTAAGTAGTTTTCTTTCTACTTTTTTGTGGTCACGGGGAAATAGGTCTTTTCTTATTCTCGTTTTTTGTAAAACTGACCAGATTTGTATGAACTGAATATCACGTCATCAGAAGAAAAAGTGATCAGTTATCGATCTCGTCATCATAAAAAAAAGGCAATATCTTGATGACGAGATATCTCGTCATAAGCGATATTGGCCCGATTTTCAATGAAGAGATATCTCGTCGAAACCACGCGGTGGTTTAAAGTTTAAGGTTTATGTTTTGATTAAGCGTCTGAGCAACAAGTGAAAGTTACATGTGAATAGGATGCCAATATCCGGTACATGTTACACCCACAGCCCGGATCACTACCAGAGTGATATTTCGCCCTTAATAAAGGTTACTTGTGTGTATATCCATTTGCTTGACGTTGATTGATACCAACTTGAGCAATTATGCTCCTTGTGCTATTAAAACTCAGCCAACCAACATCCCGCTTCACAGGTGGGTAGGTACTCGAATTAACGTCGCTCTGGAGGAACACTACGGGCTATTGTTGACGGTCCGGGATCAATCCCTGAAAAGGCTGATCCGAGAACAGGTCGTAATTTTGAACCACGGTTAGATGATGAGTCTGCTTCTCAGAAAAACCCTTTTGCTTTTAAATAGATCAATCAACTCTTAATTTTGAAAGTAACCTATGTTAAATCAATTATAATGGGTGAATACATTAAAATGCAGGCAATAAAAAAAAATGTTTTACCTCGACACATCTTCGATTTTTAAAGAAATTCAGCATATTATGGCCAAAAGTGTATGTTGAATTATGAATATAATTTTGAACCATGTTTATAAGATGAGTATGCTTCTCAGAAAAACCATTTTGCTTTTAAGTAGATCAATCAACTCTTAATTCCGACAGTAACATATGATTAATCGATTATAATGAGTGGATTCATTAAAATTGAGACACTAAAAAATAAAATGTGTTGGCTCGCATCTTCGATTTTATAAGAAATTCAGCATATTATGGCCAGTAGTTTATGTTGAACCACACCATATTCCTTTTTATCAAAATAATTTTTCGTAGAAATACGACTCTATGAATGGCGATGAAAATATTCAATTTTGCTTGTCAAGAATGTCGTGTAACGCTTATATATAAAATTTTTCTCAAGGATCAAGATCTGGTCAGTTTTCTTTAATGACGAGATATCTGGTCAGTAAAGATAGCTTCCGTTTTGCTTGTTTTTTCGAAATACATTGTCTAGAAAGCCACGAGGACGGTTAAACAGAAAAGTTATAATTTCTAGACTATGTTAAATAGGGAATATTTTTCATGAATTTTACAGACGAGAACATTGACCCTCCAACTGGTTTCGACAAGATATCTCGTCCAGCAAGAACTGATCAATTTTGCTAATTACGAGATATCTCGTTATAAAAATACTGTCATTTTTTATGATGACTAGATAAAGATATGTTCAGTTTTCTTGTAATAGAAAGACACATCGTTCATCAGCATCCGGTCAGTTTTCTTCTAATGCCGAGATACAGTGTCGAAACAATCACCAGGACGGTTAGAAACTTAAGTTGGTTGCATTTTAGGGTCATAAAATCGACTAAAAGTCTGACACAAGGCATAAAGCATTCAATAAATGGACATGCACATACGGTCATCCAGAAAGTACTTTTCCTACGGCCCGTAAAAAGAAACAAACCTTAATTACCTGGAAAGATTTATTGCAAAAGATACAGCAATATTTTAGCTACTTCTCAACACAACACCCACCGGAATTGTAACACTTGTCATATCGTGGGATAAGTTTTTGTAGTCCAGTGTCATAGAAATTTGCCGCCTGGGACTGGAGCCACAAAAAATCTGCTGCAGAAGTTTCGCTGGGAGCTGTTTAACAATCCACCCTATAGTCCCGATCGTGCTCCCAGCGACTTCCACCTGTTTTTGCACCTGAAAAAATTCCTGTCATCACTTTCCCACAGACAAAAACCTGCAGACAACTGTGATACGTTGTCTCCATTCTAGGCGGGATAATTCTATGACACTGAACTACAAAAACATATCACACGGTATGACAAGTGTTATAATTCTGGTGATTATTATGTTGAGAGGTAGCTGAAATATTGCTGTATCTTTTTCAATAAATCTTTCCATGCAATTAGGCTAGGCCTCTACTGGCGATATTTTAGTCGCAAAAATGAAACTCATTGTTTCATATACAGGTGCACATACTTTCAACTAAAGAATTTCCGCGATTAAAAAAGTTGCAACCGGTCCTATTGTCGCTTCGCGACTGTCGCTCTATCTCAATGAATCGTACCGAAAGGTAGGGTATGCACCTACTGGCGATAATTTAGTCGCAGTTCTGAAACAGTCGTGCTCTGGTTTCTGTTTAAAACACTTCAAATACTTGTTTAAAATGTCTGACTTCGAATCTACTGGAGGTGAGGATGGACGAATATTAACAGTAATTGAGTCACAATGCAATTCCGTGGCCAAAGAAAGAGTAAAAATACTCATGATATTAATATTAATAATGGTACTGATCTTAAAAAAAAAGGAAATAAAGAAATTTATAAAATTGTTATGTTTTAATACGGTGAGTTTTAATTTACTATATTGCAAATTTTGAGATAGGACGGAGGGTTGGCTGTTGACACTATTGTCATGAAACATGCATTGTAAAGGTCCAGATTATGTGACTTACAGCCTAAAAGAAGCTTAGGGATAAGTAAATTAACAAAAAAGATAAGTGGAATTAAGTGTTGGTTTGTCTCAATACACTGAATCTCTTAACATGGGGCGGATACAAAAGTGCGTACTAGTTGTTTTATAGCCTTGTGGCAATTAAAGTTATGAAGATATGTTTTGTGTGTTGTGTTAGTTATATAGAGGGACCAAAGGTCATTCTATGGATGTGTTTATTTTAAGTATCCTATATCTAGTAGAGAAGCAGCATTCCCAAAACAGTTCATTTTAGTGTGAAAATCAATCAATGTAATCGGCTAGGGAGAAGGCGTTGCTGCTTTAACGTTGCAGGTTTTAATATGCGTAATGATAATGTTTGGGGGAGGACGGAGAATTAACTAAGGGGGTCATAATTATTTCAAAATATGCGTTGGAAAGATCCAGATGGTGAAATTTACCGGCTCAAAGAAAATCATGGGTAAAGTAAATGTTAGAATTGTAATAGTAAATGTAAACTATATAATTTGTCTCAATTTTGTGTTTTTAGTGTGCAAACATAATATGTAGGTATGTTAATAAATTAAGGAAATACTACATACAATTACGTATTAATTGTCCTTACCTCAAAGTTACTGAAAAACGTTCTTCTAGTGGTATGGACTTTTTCCACGTTGTGCCATTATATGTTATTGATGGACCAATTATTCCCAAAACTACTTTTTGTCATTCGGTAATATTTGAAAAACTTTGCAGGGTGCTCACATAAATCTTCAAATAACTTGTAAAACTGCTCTTTTAATAATCTTTGAATTGTTATTGTATGTACCCAATAACGATGCTTGATCCGTTTACTTCTCGCCGGAAACAAAAGAGCGATCACACAAGTAGTTTTAGTGATATCCATTGGAAAACTTATTCTTACTGCAAAAATAAAACAGTTACAATTGAAAAATTATTTATTTAAAGAAAATCAAATGTAAGGGATTGATTTTGCAAGGGGAAACTGCATCTATAACTGGTGTAAAATTTTCCGCATACTTCAAATCCGTTAAAAACTTTTAAACTATCTTTAACAATCCCAATTTTATAAAAAGAACTAAACAATGCCAGTCAAAATTTTTTATTTGAATTCAGCGATTTATCTATCGTAGTGTGTGTGCCTTCTAGATTTTCTGGGACAGCGATTTTTTGATCGCCGCGACTAGAAATCGCAAGTGAAGTCCTAGCCTTATATTTTGTTTCTTTTTACGGGCTGTGGCAAACTTAATTTTTGGAGGACCTTTGTACACACAAGGAAAGTCGTACTGACACAAAAGATAGAAATCTACCCAGGAAAGAATCGTACCTGAGCTGGTAAAAAATTAGATTCCTACACCCTTCATTAAAACTAACTTCCATACAAAATAGTTTTTTAAAAGAAAACTATATTTTTACAGTATAACTAAAAATGGTCTCGAAAAAGAGGACACCAGATATTTTCACACGCGTCGAAGATATATAGCTATTTCCCGTCCCTCCATGATGGATGTCACTATTTCCTGGGTAAAATGAGACTCCAAGTCTACAAGGTATTAAGTTCTTGTTTCGAACTAGCGATACCACGAAGACGCTTAGAGAAACACGACGCTTGACACCCAGATATACGTCACATTCTCCTTCTGAAACTGCAAACAATCTTCAAATAATGGCCTTTTCAAAGTTCTGAGAGTTCGTTAAGCTTATGTTACGAATCTCCAGTACCGAATTTCTTTTCCACAAACTATTCCCAGAGAGCTTTAAAGACCTTTCAGTGCGAAAGTCATTACTCCTCCTGTGGAAGTAAAACTTTTTATTTATGTTTACTGGAGCGAAAGCGGGCTGATTCATCACTTCGAACTTTTTCACACATCTTTGAAGATCTCTTAGCGAGGGGAACATATAAATGAAGTACTCGAGGACTATTTATGTTTCTTTTCCGCGAAAGTTAATTAATCTGGCCGTTTTTCTCAAGTAGTGACTGGCATACAGTAATGGTTTCACGGAACAACAAAATAAGGGGATTAGGTGTTTATATGGGAGCTATACGTCGATATTAAAGTATATCTTCATAAGAACCGTTACGATCCTGCCTTGGATTTATGAGATAATAACGGACACGCCGGTACAGTGATTCGCAACTTATTAACTTTTCATCACTGTGTGGTATACAGAAACGAATGGTTTCACAAAACAATGCATTTGCGTGTTTAAATAGGAGCTGTACATTCACATTAAAGCATACCTTAAAGTCGCTTTTATGAAATAATAACACGGAAATACCGGAAAAGGAATTCATAACTAACGAGTTTTTCACAAATGTATGGTATACAGAAGCGAATGTTTTCGCTAAACAAGATACCTGGGTGTTTTAATATATTGGAACTGTACATTTATATAAAATCATTTCCTCATAAGATCCGGTATCTTCCTGTATGGATTTTATGAGATCATAAAGGGCATACCGCGGTAAAGCGGTTTTAAGCTTATATAATTTTCACAAATTTGTACATAAACAAATTATTCCGCCACACAATGAAAGACGTTTCAATAGATTATACATCCATGTTAAAGCATATTTTTTATGATCCGTTTTAATCATATCTTGGAGAAATTTGTAATGGGATGCCAGCTCAGGCGTGGCCTCGTCATCTGACCGTGGTATACCAAATTACATGGTATCGTCATCCGATCTTTCTCTTGGGGTTTCATCCCGGAACGTCGCCAATATCTCGTTGTGTTTCTCTAGTGTGACGTTAATTAAAATACCTACGTACATCCTGTCTTGCGTTTATAGGACACTAATAGACACACCAGAAAGACGATTCTCAACTTATTACAGGCGTGTGTGCATGTGGCAGAGACAAATGGCATGAAAATGCAATGAAAGGTGTTTCCGTAAGAGTTATAAATCGATATTAATGCATATTTTCATGAAATCCGTTATCATGTCTTGTCTTGATGAGATAATTACAGATACATCTCTAAAGCTGTTCAAATATCTTGACTTTTTCCAAGTGTCTAGTATAAAGAAGCAAATGGTTTCACAATGCAATGAAAGTTGTTTTAATAAGAGATGTACATTTATACTAAAGCATTTCTTCATAAAATAGAGTACCATCCTGTCTTGTGTTTACAGGAAATAACAGACACAACGATAAGGCCGATCCCAACTTCTTGACTCATCACAAGTAACTACCTTACAGAAATAAACGGTTTTACAAAACAATGAACTTTGGTGTTTTGCACTGGAGCTATACATATATATTAACCCTCCAGGTGGTTTCACCGATATATATCGACTATCAACACTGTTGTACAAAATTATCTTTACATGCATAGAATCACGTATTTCTCAGAAACTGTTGACTATAATTTTATAAATTTTTCTGGAATGAGACATAACATCATAACAAATAAATACAAAGGAAAAAAAATTAAGAACACTGCATATGATATAAAACTGTAGCATGAAACCATAAAAGTGATAATTATATGTGACAAGGATAGTTCAGAAAAAGATGAATAACTCAGAAAAAAATTAAGGCCTCTGAAATCAATATGGAATGTGATCGCCCCTGACTTGTACACACATATCACACCGTGATTTAGAGCTGGCAATAATGCTGCTAACCACAGTTAGGGGATTTAAGTTCTACTCTTCTAGCAATGCGGTCTTCAGGGCATTTATATCTATAGGAGGAGGATGTCTCACAACTGCTTTAACAAGGTAGTCCCATAAATTCTCTACCGGGTTCAGATCAGGAGATTTTGCTGGCTATAGTATTCGCTCAATGGCTTCATATCCAAGGAATTCATCAACGAGGTTTGCTCGATGGGGACAAGCATTATAGTCCATAAATAAAAAATCAGATCCATATTCATCCTTGAAAAGTCTTAAATAACATTCTAAAACCTCATCCCGATATAGCTGGCCGGACACAGATCCTCTGTTGAAAACGTGTAGGAGCGTACATCCATAGATCATTATTTCACCCCATACCATCACACCTGCACTACCAAAACGCTCACATTCCATAATGTTCGAAGGAAGATTTCGCGTTCTTGACTCCCTCCAGATGTAAAAGCGCTTAGAATCATACGTTAAACTAAACATCGACTCATCAGTAAAGAAAACATGGGTCTATTGGTGTAACTCCAGTTCTGATGTTGTTTGCAACAATTAAAGCTACCCATCTTGTGTTGTACTGACAGTGAAACACATATTCTTGTCTTTCTGGCATAAAGGCCTTTTTCAGTAAGCCTTCTGTATACATTTTTGCCGTGATACAACAGTTTCCATGGCGGCTGCAAGCTCTGATCTTAACTGCCGAGATGTAGATTTCCTGCTACGACGGGCAGTTATTGCCATATATTGATCTTGAGAAGCAGTTGTTATATGTTTACGACCGCGTCCAGGCGTTCTTACAACAGTTCCAGTTTTGAAATTGTTTCCATAGCGCAGAGACAGTTTGTCTTGGAATATTCATGAATCGCGAAGCTTCCAAGATTTTCTACCCTGCTACGAAACGGTCGATTATGCGCAACTTCACAGATTCTTCCAAATGATATTTCGGAGCTATAACAAACCGTTTCGAGTCCTCACACACTAAAATCAAACGCTGTATTGCAGAAATTCACTCAGATATTCACTTTGCGCAAAGCTCTTGATTCACCGTCACATAACGTAACGCCTTGATTTGCATTTCAGAAACCGTTTGAACACTTTTGATTGGATAGTTCAAATTAGGCTTGTCTTTCATACATTGCAAAAATGGATTACATCGATTGGGTATTTCATGGAATACAATTATTTTTTGGTATGTAAATATAATTTTGGACATGAGTGTATATCTGACAAATTTGCCTAATGACGTGATACCACGTGATCAAGTTTTTGTCAACATTATGACGAAGAGATCAAGATCTATGCAGTATTCTTTCAATTATGCGATATCTCGTCCATCTATATATGATCAGTTTTGCTCATAACGAGATATTTCGTCGACGAAACCACCAGGAGGATTAAAGCAAGTGTTTCTGAAATCCACTACCATAGCATCTTGTGTTTAAGTGTAATAACGGGTAGACCGATAAAGTGGTTCTCAATTCATGGACTTTCAATAAATGTCTGGTATATAGAAATTAATGGATTATATGTGTTGATCAAGAATGTAAAAATTGGTTAAAAGTGATGCAAGGACGGTTGCAGTTTCTGAGGAGGAATCATACGTGTGAACCCTTCAGATGGTTAACATTTGACATTTTACAAGACTGATATATAGAGCAAGTGGGTTAAAAAATCTTATACTTATTAGATTGCTTGACGTCTAAATATAAATACAAAGCTTCTGGATAATCAATTATCGAATTGTAATTTTAATACTATTGATTCCACATTGGAACCTGCAGTCTTTGCATGACTTCTAACCAAATTCGACATTTTCGTTCAACATATTCTTTCTATAGCATTCTATTTAAAAAAGGACCTATGGAATCTTTCCGAAGAATTATCATACAAGGATAGGACCAACTGAATTATTCTAAAGAAAGATAATATTCTAAGGAATCGTTGCAAAGATAAATTATTTTCTAAAGAAAGAAATGTTTATAAAGGTTGAAGAATCAATGAACCTTTCTGAAAGACGTAGTTAATTAAATGAGCTATGAGGTAGAAGCAGTATTACACTATTCGCAAATTTTGCGTCGTTCAAAATAATACGTTTTTATACTATACATTAACTATGTTAGAAGCATAATGCGGTTGAATACTTTTGAGATGAACTGCAAATATGTTTAGTAACATACTAATGTTAAAGAATGGGTTAAATTGCGTCTCACCTATTGTCTAAAATTCATCCCAAATCCTAACAACTTGATTTAAATAAGATAAAAATATGCAGACTAGTTTATCTAAGAATATATTTAATACTTGTGTACTTAGTAGGAAAGAACCATTCATATTAATTTCCAAGTTGCATGATATTTCTCTACGGCGATATATCTTTCAAATGTAAATATGATTTCTCCATCAGAAATGTCACCGAATTACATTAGTCATATTATGCTGAGAAACATGGCAGTTTTAGAACATATTATATTTCAGTTATGAATTATAACTTTCGAAAAGTTTAAATTTCCTAACAGCACACAACCTAATAATTAATATCTGACAACGTTCAGAGGCCTTCTTAAACTGTTCAGAATGTACCATTTTTTTAAGATATAAAAATCACTACAAATTATTAAAATTTATTAAAATATTGGAAAATATATTGGTAAAAGGTAAAAAAAAACTCGGATCTGTGAGAGATTTTTCAAGTGCAAACCAACAAATTTGACAAAAAACAGGGATTTAACTTCAAGTTACCATAATGCTCTTGAATGATTGATATCAGAGTTACTTTTGAAGATGTTGAGTTTATCGCTTTTTTGATGACATTTAGATTTAAATCAAATTACTTTTGACCAATGGACAATCATACATCAATTTGTAATTAAATTTTTGTAAGTTTAATTGGCGAAGTCTGAAATCGTATTCGAAAAACGAGCCGAATGAGGTCATGAACGTAATTCCTATAGCAAACACGTATCGCTGCAGAAGCACTACCTCCACATACATTTAGTTTCACATAAAATCCCTCTCGTATATTTATTGAATAGTAGGATTCTGGACTTCTGTAAAGAGTTGTATCCAAAATTATGGTAGTGCTCAAGAATATTTGAGTAACATGCGGAAATCCGAAGATACTTGGTTGTAGCAAGTTAGTCGATCAGAAGGAATTTACGACTGGAATCCTGGCCAATTCAAGATTCCTTAGATCTGGATTTAGCTAATTACGTCTAGCGTTGAAATGGTCCGACTCGTCTGTCCTTCAATTTCAAGGATATTAGATTCGTATCTAGAGCTGTGGATGGAGACTTCAAATAAAACAGTTTAAATTCTAGTTAGATAATCTTATGAGCTTCGTCAGATTTACTAGTTGTCCCTTGAAAGTATCCATAGATTATTTTAACTTACAGCTGTTCTAGTTTTCCTTTTTGTATAATAAATCATTTGGAGCGATTCAATTGGTCTTTTTTTAAGAGAATCCTTTAGAAATATTCCCATGTTCCTTTTCTTGGAATAAACACTCATTTCCATAAAAATTTGCGCACCAAGAAAAAGTCGTCAAAATGAAACTAAATTTTACTCATGTAAGTATTACTTTGATATAAGTAAGTGATAAGAAAAAAAAAAAAGGATCATTGTCTGGATAGCGGCCAATGAGGCAGTTGGCTCTACGGGTGCGTTTTGTATGATGTGACGGTCTTCTCGACGACTGGTCTGTCGAGGGCGTCCTGAGCCTGGTCGCTGTGTAAATGGCGTCTCTTCTGTCCACTGGTCCCAACATCTCACAGTAAAATCAGAAAGGCCTACTTGACGAGCCACTCGTCGAGCTGACCACCCAGCTTCCATCATCCCGATGATTCTTTCCCTCTCGAACTCTGACAGTTGCTCATATTGTCTTCGATGACGGCGTAACGGCATGTCTACCTCAGCGTTTCCTTTTCAAAAGATTAAGTACACGCAAACAAGCTCTGCTTACCTGTTTTATACTCCAAGAAGAACGAAGTTCAAAGTGGCATTACGCAATGCTCAATCAAGCTGCATTTCTAATCATTTGCATATCTGGCCGACATGTACCTTCATGCCAAGTTTCGTTACGATCCCACAGTTATTTCTTGGTGCGCAAATTTTTATGGCAATGAGTGTAATTGTATGAAAATGTTATATTGCTTCTTTCTGTAGAACATATAATTCTTCTGGGAAGATCATATTGCTCCTTTCTTCAGATACGAATCCTTTGGGGAGAGTGGGTATTCTATTGTTTCTTTCTTTACAAAGAATCCTTGAGTGAGATTCTATTACTCCTTTTTTAGAAAATAATACTTTGGAAATATATAATTTTGCTTCTAACCTTATAATATAATCCTTTGAAAATATTTTATTGCTCTTTTATTTAGCATCTAATTCTTTTTAAATATTCTATTGCTCCTTCCTTTAGCATAGTATTTGCGGCTGGAATCTTTGCTCATTCAAGATTCCTTAGATGATAATCTAGATAAGCACGTCTATCGTTGAAATTGTATGACTCGCCCGCCCTTCAATCGCAAGGATATTAGGTTCGTATCTAGTGCTACGGATGGAGGCTTCAAATAAAACATTTTAAAATCCCAGTTTTATAATCATATAATATTGCAAAATTTCTAAGTAGTGTAGTATTGTTTTTACACTCCACAATACACTTGGACATATACAAGATCCACAATACACTTAGTGACGAATTGAGCATATCTATTGGTTAAATGCATACATTAATTTTTTGGACATTTAGAAATATGATATTACACTCACTGCCAAAAGTTAAGCACGGAGAGGAAAATGTTATATTTCCATAAGCCAAGGCAGTCGAATAAGAATTTTCAGAAGCAAAGGGAGTCGTATAAGAAGCCAGCATTGTGAAGGGCTAGAGGAGTTGCTGGTAAGTGCTGTTGAAAAGTGTTTAGCACTTTCATACGATTAGTTTTCAAGATTGACGTGTTCCTATGGCTTACAGGAGACGAATGGCAGATAGTAAGGGCAACCATACACTGATGTTACTCTTTTCTTCGGCGTTCATCATTCCGTCATTTCACGATTATGCAAACAATTCCAAACAAGGCAAACAGTTGTCCGAAAACCTGTGGCCGGCCGCTTAAGGGTTACTATGTCCGCGGAAGATCGATATATTGCTGTTGTAGCGTAGCGGAATCGAAGAGGGACCTCTACACGTGTGACATATATGGTTGCAGCGTCCATTGGTAGGACGGTATCTGCCACTACTGTGCTACGAAGGCCACACGGGAATGGACTGGACGGTTGTCCGGTATCGAGATGAGTCCTAGAACCCACTGGGAGATCGGTTGCTTGAACCACTTGCATTTGGTTCTTCTTTCGTTTTAACGGATGATAATGCGCGTTCAAATAGAGCTGAGATCGTCGAACACTACCTGGAGAGTGAGGGGATTGCGCGTATGGTTTGGCCGGCGTACTCGCCCGACCTTAATCCCATAGAAATGCTTTGGGATGCCCTCGCCCGTGCTGTGTCTGCTCGTTTCCCACCCCCAGCTACTCTCACAGAGTTGCAAACTGCTCTACATAAGGAATGGCGATTACTTTACTCTGGGGTGGTTGATCACCGCATGGAAAGCATGGTCACACTCTGTAAACTTTGTATGAGTATGAGGGGTGGTCACATACCCTATTAATGTCGGTGTTATTTTTGTTTTGGATTTGAATTACTGGATTTTTGTTAATGATTCCAATGTGATTTCATCTTATAATTTATGAAAATTCAATATTGTTTTAATCTTTGTTTTTTATTCTTTGTTTTGTTTCATGCATAAACCTATTTGCTACTTTCCTGCCGCATTTCGTGTTAATCAAAGCTGCGTTTGTCCTTTTTTACGCATTTTAAGTTTCGTGCTTAACTTTTGGCAGTGAGTGTATTTTCTTTCTTTAGAATAGTCATTTAACCTTTTACCTGCCAATGTTCCCAAATGGGAACATTTTTTTGTGAATTTTTTTAATAACTTTATTTTTTGTTTAGAATATTCATACTTTCCGAAATGTCACATAATAATATGAATTTATTTTAGGTGCCACCGTTTTTCAAAAAATAAATTCAGTTGTTGTACATAATTTAGGTTAAATTTACTGAATTTGTGAACTCAAAGTGTCATGCGCATTTTAATTTCTGCTGTTTTTAAATTAAATTTCAAAACAATTTTAGTGACGTGATTTGGTAGTCAAGGGACATACATTCTCTTACAAATTAACAAAATATTTTCAAGTATCATTTATAAGTTGTAATTCTTACAACAATTTTGATGTTCCCAAATGGGAACATTGGAGTTTAGGGTATAGTGTATGAGGGGATTTTTTTAACTCTCAAAATTTGAGTCAATACTCTCCTTTTTTTTAATTATCACAATTCTTCTGCTATGAGCAACTTAATAAATGTGGTGGCTGATTCTTTCATACTTCCAGCTGGCACTTTTGTATCTGCATGTGCCTAACACCCGTTTTCTCTGCAAACCATGATACTCTATTGTAAGGTAATCGCATTGTTTTAGTTATAAATGTTTACAATTAGGATGATTTATTTCAATCTAATCACTTTACAAGAATTGTAACCACATTCCCCTTTGGTGAAATGGTTAGTTGAAATGTATCACGTGATTTACGGGTAGAAAAAGAGTGGAGCGCGTTTTGAATGACCTTTGCAAAGATCACATTCCAACAACATTCCTTTTTCAAGACTTGATGAAGGTGTGACCTGTAGTCGTTACGGTTTCAACCAATGGGTTTCATTCTGATCAAAGATTTTCTTTCTCGCCTATCTCAGAGAGTATTACTGTATAGTATACGCTGAACGATGTAGTTTTAATCATTTTTTTTATTTAATACGCCATTCCTAATAGGAATTGATTATTCAAGTGCTTCTCAAGTATCACTCCGTGTCAACTACATCTTTCAGAGATACATCGCAAGTTCCTGCGAGCCGCGTAGGAATTTTTTAACAGCCTATCCGATGACGAGCTCGAGGACATAGACGATCCGGATCTTTACATATTGCCATCTGATGAAGACGCTGATTTGAGTGATGAAGAACAAATCAACGTTGAAGCTTTGAATGAGGTTCGTTCTCAAGATGTTTGGCCAGATGGACCTGATGATTAACAATGAAGATGGTGATTCGACTATTTCAGATGACTGAATTCCCGATTCGGGCGAATATAAAAGGAGAAGCGCACCCTCATGTTCTGCTCCAAGTTCAAAGAAGCGAAGACAAGAACCCCATCCCAGATGGAAAAGGGATGTAACATTGGATAATAATAATTTTTCAGGAAAAAGCCTTGAAAAGCTGGCTGAACCGAGACAATGGATCATCTAGAGTTATTCCACAAAATACTCCCTATGAATTAAGTGCAACATCTAGTTGAGATGACAGCGTTGTATACACTGCAAAGGGGCAGATTATAACAGGTAGCTGTGAAGATATTCTTCAGTTCCTAGGTCTACTTCTTTTGAGCTGTTACCACACGGTGACTACAGAGGACTTATATTACAGTAATTTTGGAGACACATGTCTTACATTCTTTCCTAAGATAATGGCTAGAGCACGCTTTCGTCAACTTAAAAATTACTTTAATCTTGTTGTCAACAATAAGGTAATAAACTAAACTGGTAATAAACTAAAAAAGATTGCGCCAATATACGATAATATGTGTAGAAACGGGATTCAGTTTGGAGTTTTTCACGATAAACTCAGCATTGACAGATCAATGGTGCCATATCATGGGCATCATTCTTGTAAGATGCTTATTCGCGGAAACCCCATCAGATTTAGGTACAAAATTTGTATAATATTCTCATCTAATGAGTATCTATATAGGATGGAAATTTACTCAGACAAATAGGATGGTGCCAAAGCAGCGGCTCCACTAGGATAAAGAGTCGTCTCAGCAAGCTCAGGACCACGATCTCATCTAAAAATTCACCTTAGAAAGACGGACGAACACTATCTCGTCTCTTGCAGCCAAGGACGTTGCAAAATTGGGCAATAAGAATGTTAGAAAGCAGTGCCTTGCATGCAAAAAGCAGATACATTTATCTTGCTTCCCCCGTAGCACTGGCAATAAGAGAAAAATGTATCCTTCCGAAGAGAAATATATAAAAGTATGAAATAGAAACCAAACTTAGTCCTCCTTTTGAGTCTATTGCAAAAAAATTACCTTTTCGGAAAAATGCCCCTATTTACTTCATCCCAAACGCCAATGTTCCCAAATGGGAACATCCTCAAAATCATACTTAAGATTTTTTTTCAGCCAAAAAAGGTCTAGAACAGTTATACTTGCTGTAAAATAAGCCATTTAAAATAAAAATAAAAATAAAAAACTTTAAAAATGAATTGCGGCGTTAAAAATGTTAAATGATTACATTGTTCCTTTACAATCTAATTTATGAGGAAGATTTTATTGTGCCTATCTTTACAACAGAATCCTTTGCAAAGATCCTTTTGCTCGTTACCTTATAACGGAATGATTTAGAAAAATTATTTTGCTCTGTTCTTTAGCAAAGTATCCTTTGGAAGGATTCTATTGCTTCTATCTTTCGAACATATTTATTTCGGAATATTCTATTGACTTTTTTAGCATACAGTGCTGTGGAAAGATTGTATATCTCCTTTCCTACGTATATGATCGCTGAGAATTATTATTTTGCTTCTTTAGCATAGAATAATGTTTGAAAATTTATGTTGTTTCTTTTTTTACATTAGAATCATTTGGAAATATTTTAGTACTCCTTCTTTAGAACATAATTGTTTGGGGAGATCTGTTGTTCCTTTATTTGAATAGAATCATTTGGAAAGATTATTTTGCTTCTTACCTTATAAAATAATAATTTGAAATGATTCTGTCGGTCCTTTCTATAGTATATAATTAATTGACAGTGGGAATCCTTACCAATTCAAGAGTACTTGCATCTTAATTTAACTAGTTACGTCTACAGTTGAAATGGTATGAACTCGCATGCCCTTCAAACTCGAGGTTATTAGATTCGTATCAAGCGCTGTGGATGGACACGTCAAATAAAACAGTTTAGATTCCAGTTATTTTACTCTTATGAATATTGCAAGATTTCTGAGTAGTGTACCTCATTGCTTTCACACCACAACACACTTAATGACTAAATAACCTCATCTATTAGTTAAAATGAGATAGATCCTTCAAACTTTAAATAATTATACTTATGTTCCCTTTTTGAAGAATAAATAATTTGGAACGATTCTACTGGTCATTTCTTTAAAATAGAATCCTCTTAAAAGAGTTTATTGATCCTTTTCAAAGAATATAATCATTTGCGTGTGGTTATATTTTATTGTTTCTTCATTAGAATACAATTCTTTGTGAAGATTCTATCAACCCTTTTATTAGAAATAAAGCCTTTGGGGCTTATATTGATACTTTCCTTAGAAAATAATTGTTTGGGATTTGTTTAAGTTGAATTCTGTGCAAAGATTATTTTGCTTTTTACGCCTTATATTTTAATCATTTCGAAATATTGTACTGTACCATTGTTTAGAAAATAAACCTTTCTTTCTAAATATACCCTTTTCAATAAATCCTTTCTTTCACGTAGAATCCTTTGAAAAAAATTATTTTTTTCTCCTTCAGCATAGAATCTTTTTGAAAAATATACTATTGTTCCCTTCCGAATCTTTTGGAAATATTCGATTGCTCTTTTCATTCGAACATAATTCTTTGGAAAAATTATATTGCCCCTTTCCTTAGAACAGAATTATTTGGAAATATTATGTTGCTGTTTGCCTTATAATAGAATGCTTTGCAAATTTTCTATCATTCCTTCACTGAGAAAGAGATTCTTTGAAAATAATCTATTGCTTCTTTCTTTCAACGATAATTATTTGAGAAGATTCTGTGGCTACTTTCATTTGAACAGAATCATTTGCGAAGATTATTTTGCTTCTTACCTTATATAATAGAAGCATTTCAAATTATTATATTGTTCCTTCCTTTAACATAAAATTTACGGTGGGAATCTATGCTATATTTGTGAAGGATTCCCTTCCTCTCTCACTTAGAATATGATCTTTTTAGATCTTCTTAGATTGGAAATAGATGTTTCGAATTTGTTTGCGCAATGACTGCACGACTACCTTTATTGACACAAGGGCTAATTAGATCGCATTTACTGTTCAAACTACCCTTCAAGCAAATGCAAAGCTTCATGGGTTAAACTAATGGCATGTCATGCAGAAAGGTGACAAAAACATCATGCCCAGTTATAACGCAAAAATTTGTTACAGCATAACGCCGTGGATGGTTAGGCACCTCTTCAAAACGCCCCTAATCCAGCTCTTCCACAAAACCCGCTAAGCTGCCTATTTTTGTCGAGAGGATGCAATTGAGTGTATTTCGAATAAGTGTAGTAGGTATGTAGTTTTTTTTTCTCCTGGATTCCCTTGGGTGCGAAGGCCATATTATGCTCAGCCAAAGCTGAAAAGCTTTTGCCCTCCCAGTACTCCTTGTCTCAACAAGGTATCTTGTAATTAGCAAAATTGACCAAATCTTCATGTACGATATACACTCAGGAACATTGAAAATAGAGCACCAAGAAGGGAGCATCGGATTGAAATGAAATTTAATACACATAATGACACAGATGAGAGATTCACTTGATCCCAAATTCAAGACAATTAAATAAATACAGTGTGTACAATTAGACAAATACAGTGCAACTTAAATAGCGCGTCGGACCGCCTCCTGCTGCAATACATGCCGCAACACGGTCCGGCATTGAGATGATTAGACGTCTGAATTTGTCCTGAGGCAGATGGGCCCACAAATCTTGAACAGCCACCACCAAATCATGTACAGAGTGACACGGCGGTATCTGGCGTTTCAGCTGTCCCATAAAGGAGCGGGCTGGCCATGTAAGAGTCTGAACATGACGTAGGATGTCTTGAACCACACGATCTGTATGCGGACGAGCGTTATCTTGCTGGAAAATTGCCCCTAGAAGATCATTTAGGAAAGGTCCCACGTAGGGTCTAAGAAGGTCATAAACATAACGCTGACCCGTTAAGGTTCCACGAACCACAGTTAGAGTGAACCGGCTATCATAGGCTATGACCCCCCCCCTACCATACCATTACGTCTGCTGTGCGAGCAGTGTGTCGCGCGACAGCGTGGGTGGAATTGTACCGTTCACCAGGGAGCCTCCACACCCGTACGCGGTTATCATCTGTCCCCAAAACGAACCGGAATTCATCACTTTGCCAATCTGTGGCATTCCACGTCGCTCTGGCTTGGTACCACTGTAGACGGAGTCGCTGATGTTTCGGTGTTAAGGGCAGTGCACGAAAAGGGCGCTTGGGTTGCAGATTCGCTTACGCAAAGCGTCTGGAAATGATTTGTGGAACAACTGACACCCCTACATCTGATTGTATCGTATAACGAGTCACTGTTGGATCCACGAGCGCTTGCCGCACGACTCTTCGATCCTCTCACTTAGTCGTCTTCCTGGTCGTTCCAGACCTTTGTGTGGGTTGCATACTTCGCATGTGGGTACCATCTCGTATCCACTGCATCCAACATCATCTGACTGCACACTCCGAAAGATTGACCTGGTGAGCAACACTGCGCGTCAACCAGACAGCGGTTTTCATGGGAATGATGAGGCCCCTGTCAAACTCGCTTAACTGTGAGAAATGTTTTCTCACATGTCTACCTGGTATTCTTCACTTACTAAAATCCTCCTGGAGTCGGAATGTGATCGTCATGTTTATGAATCTTCCACTATGCGCCGGTCCCACTTCCTGATTGCAACGCCACTGCAGGGTGTGTGGTCATGCGTATTGTCACCAAACTTGGATCATTTGCATATCGGATCTCACTGTACTTATTTGCAAAGTTTCTCGATTGTACCTTTCTTCCTTCTTGGTGCGCTATTTAGTATGTAATGTATCTTTTCGTTAGAAGAAAACTGACCCTATATTGATCTCGTCATCAAATCGGCTATAGTTTTTATGCCCAGATATCTTGTTATTAGCAAAAGTGGTCAAATCGTGATGAAAAGATATCTCGTAATTTGCAAAATTGGTCAAATCTTGCCGTTATATAGCAAAACCGATAAAATCTTGATGAACGAGATAACCCGTCGAAACTACTTGGATGGTTCAACAGAGTCGGACTTCTTTTGAATGCATCAGGTTTCCGGACAGACGCTGCAATTCCTTCTTTTCGCTAATGACTCAGTCATCCTTCACCTCTAGTAAGCACATTCTTTCGTGTATTGGAATGTGTCCTTCAGACGTATTCTAGAATTCCACCGACATTTCATTTCATTGGAGACGCATGTCTTGTTGGAGTTGGTCTAGCAGACTTCTAGACCACAAAGGAAATATAAAAATAGAGTGAGCAATGGTATCGTTTTAATGTGACCACGATTAAGGAACCCACACGAATTGTAACAAGGTCCTTCTTTCGTAAGCGGGGTGGTACTTAACAAGCACCATATGATTGGTCAACAGAACGTGAGAAGACCCCCATCAATTGATTGATCATATGAATGAACCATTGATTGATTTTTGAGATGATTGATCATATGAATGGTTCATTGATTGATCATCTTGATTGTTTCTGGACCTTGCGTCATTAAGTCCAATCAAGCATCGGTGTTGACTAATCAACTATCATATATCAGTTATCAAGATAGAAGCTGTGATGCAGGTCAAAATATGAGATTGTCAATGTATATAAATAAACCAGTTGGTCTGCAAAAAGTTTACTTTTGTTGTCCAAATACTCTCGCTTTAGAGTTTGATCCTTGACCGTCGCCAATAGATCGCTGTTTTTCCCCAGTGCGACGTTAATTAAAATACCAAGAAAAAACCTCTCGCATTTTATTGTCGTTCAGACAACATTTAGCTTTCAATCTGGTGTTGATTAATCCACCATCCAACAGTTTATAATTTATTCGTTGGAACTTTTATTGACGAAGTTCTGAAAATCGAAAACGAATTACAAGCCAAGTGACGCCCAATTCAAAATGTGTGTTAGAAACACGTATTGCTACCACCACCACCTATACTTAGCTTGACACAAAATGATGCCAGTCATATATTTTTAATAAAGATGTATGATATAATTCTACAAATTTAAATGGTAAATATACTGCCTTTAAAAAAAGGGACAAATGAAACTTATTGAAATCAACAATTTTTAAATGAAGAAGGGATACTGTTTCTTAAGGATTTAAATATTCCTTCAGATTTTCGGGAATTTTTTTTTTTTCGTAACGTCACACTTTTTTGAGATGATGCGATATATATATGCAGCAAGAAACGTTCATTAGGGCCTGTGCAGAGAGAGAGAGAGATAGAGAGAGAGTAGAGAGAGAGAGAGAGTAGAGAGAGAGAGTAGAGAGAGAGTAGAGAGAGAGAGAGAGAGAGTACTACTCTAACCACTTAACCAAGTTTTACTTCTCAAATACGTTTCTCTTCCTGGAACTTTCTTTTTCTTACCGGAATTCCAGAAATAAAAAGTTATTAACATTCCAGGGATGAAATGAAAAATGTAAATTCGAGTGAAATTTTTTACGTGCATTACTTAACACTTAAGCCACCTCAAATAATAAAATGACAAACCTTCCACTTCAACTGAAATGAAGATGACTTTGTTTCCACGTTCCAGCACCTCAGAGAAAATCCCACAAACCAAAGCCTAACGTGCATTTTATTAAGAAACAGTGAGATTTCTCTTGGTGCGTAATAAATAATAGATTTAGCAAATAGTTTAGAATGGAATTCAGTTAAAGAATCCTAGTTGGGCGTCTTTCTAACTCAAATTTCATAAACGCGAGCTGAACGTTTTTCTATCTGTTCTTGTATTTTCCTTCCTAAATAATATTCACTTCGTTCGCGTTTCAAATGCATTCAACTGAAAGATCTTTTGGCTTTTGTCTCGAAAAACAGCCTCACAGTCTTAGCTCAGTAAGATGATAGAAAAAGGATGGATTTCTTCAAAAAGAAATGAAACGGTCCATTTTTCTGAACGTAAACGTTTCTTTCGGATTTCTGTTTCGAGGACTAGTTTAAAATGTCGTCTTCTAAGGTACGAAAATGTTTTCTCGGATATATTGCTTAAGACTGGGGTAATGTTTAAATTTAATTACATTGTATGATAAGGTTTTATGTTTGTGACAAAACACAACACTGTTTTTGTAACTAAATTACCTTACATGTGCATTAGGAATAGCTTAATCTTACATTTCCTGCCGACTGTGAGGTATTATTTTAAGTAAAAGCTGCATGGACTCATTTTTGAAACATAAATTATGCACAAGAACATAAAATTTATTTTCTTCAGACTCGTTTTATAGCATGGAGGAACTTGATGAATTATGTATTTAGTACCTTCATCATCTGTAATCTTTGACACATTTTATCAACCCTCAAATTAAATGGCTTCGACAAAATGTCTCGTACATGAAAATGTGTCCAATTTTGTCAATGGTACGATAACTGATCCTCAAGTTATTACCAGTTTTTTTATGATGATAAGATCAAGGCTTGGTCAGTTATCTGCTAATGACGAGATATATCGTACCTCAAAATCTGGTCAGTTTGCTACTAACGAGATTTAATCTTCATTGTGCTGTCTTTTAATTAGAAAATCATACCAAATAATATCCATGATGGCCAAGATATATCGTCATTAAAAAGAAAATTGACAAGTTCTTGGTCCCGTCATCATCAAAAAAGGCAGTACCTGGATAGCGATATATATCTCGCCAACGGCAAAATTATTCACATCTTGATAGACGAGTAATCTTCTCAAAACCACTTGGAGGGTCAGTGTCAATAATATTTTTACGAATCAAATTTTCTAATGCATTTTTTAAATTCCAATTTCGAGGGCAAGGTACACAAACAGAAGAAATATAACACCACAGTAAATTACAACAATACATAAAAGACGAGTTCTGTACCACAAATTGAAAACAAAATACAAGAAAATATAACGGGAATGATCACTCTTAAAATTTTTCAGTATCGGGAAATCTCAATATTTCGATTGCCTCGGCAGCAAGATCGGAAGAGTAACGGATTAAAAACTATAAGGTTTCAATTTTGAAACTCATTCCAACCATTGAACCGAGTACATCATGTGCGTGGAGGCTGGTGAGCGTTAAGTCTGCGGTGTACTCAAATATATTCACGTTGGCGTGGGTTGGTAGTTTGGAGAACGGGAATCCAACTCAGATGATGATATCAACCGTGATTCCAAATTACGAATAATTGTCTTCGGGATACATTCCGGATCGTCGCAAACAGTCCGATGTTTTTATTCAGTGGCACATTAATTAAACTACCTAAATGCGTAATTAGCGTTGCATTAAAGTTGGTGGAATCTGTTTATAAGATCAGACTGTTTCCAAAGAGGAAAAGAAGGCTCGGCGACGAAGCCAATTCTATGCCGAAGGAGGGAAGAAAAACATGTCTAATTATGAGGCGAAATGTGACCACTGTTCGCCTGGTTGGCAATATTTCTCAACTCGGTAAATATACTATCCTACAATATTGGACCGGACAGAAAGATGTGATGGTATAAGGGAAATAATGCATGGTTTAATAGGGGTATGGTCCACCCCGTGCTGCTTTTACACGATCAAACCTTCTGGGCATGCTTTCAAAAAAGTTTTGATACACAGTTGTGGGTATTTGTGTCCATTCCTGTTGCAAGAATGCGCCAACTCAGTTGTAGATTTCGGACGTGGTTCCCTGGCCCGTAAGTGTCGCTTTAACTCGTCCCACAAAGGTTCTTTGGGGTTTAGGTCGGGACACTGAGAAGGCAAGGGAAGACGTTTTACATCCATATCTTGATACCACTGCTGGTCAGAGGCTGCAACATGACATGGAACTTTGTCGTCCAGGAAGTAACATTCGACCATTCTATAAAATTACCAGAGCGTAGGAAGAACCTGATTGTTCAAAATTTCATGTAGGCGTCGGTGCTCAATTGACCAGGAACAACCTGCAAAGGTCCCAGGCCATACCACAGAAAACACCATTAAGATATATATATATATATATATATATATATATATATATATATATATATATATTTCACGAAAATGATTTTTAATATTTTTTGAATACAGGAAACAATTATAAAGAGACATTTTGAATTACCTGGTTCACTAAGTAAAAAGTCATCTAAAAAAAAGTGGTAAATGTAAGTATAAAAAGAAATCTGCATCATCAGATTCATATTAATCTCGCATGAGGTTTGACGAGTTGCCTCGTCTATCAAGATACGACTTTGTTAATGACGATATAACTCGTCATCAAGTCATAAACAATTTTTTTGCGATTAGATCAAGAGTCTGTCAAGGTATCTCTTCTGATGACGAAATATCGCATCCATCTAGAGATGATCCTTTTTGCTAATGGCAAGATACTTCAAAAATATCACCTGAAGGGTAATTTTAAGTTCCTAAGGAGTCACACGAATATATGTTTTCTGATACCTACGATACCTACATAGTATCTACCGAGTAATGACCTTCTTGACCAATACGATCTTTCAACCAATCAGTATGTTTATTTAATCATTATAAGTGTTGTGAAGGGAATGGAACGCCACACTATATCGTCTTGAGTCACTCAGATAGTTAGTGAACTAGTTTCACACAATCCCTTATAACCATATAACAGGCATGATTTTCAACTCATAAACCCTTTGAGAGATTCCCACGGATAATTCCACCATAAAATCTACATTGTCATCCTGCAAGATATACAATAAAATTTCTACACAATTTTGATCCTTTTGAACAAAATAATCATTCTGAAGGATTCTATTCTAAGGAATGGGCAATATAATCAATCCAAATGATTCTATTCTAAGGATATTAGCAATTGAATCTTTCCAAATAATTCTATTTTGCAGAATGAGGCCATACAATCCATTCTATTGAAAGAAAGGAGCAATATAATTTTTTCCAAAGGATTCTTCTCTATGGAAATGAGCAATAGAATATTTCCAAATTATGATATTCTAAGGAAACACGTAGTATAAATTAAAAAAATATGGAAATGGGCATTATAATCTCTCTAGAGTACTAGTCTAAGGAAGTGAGCAATAATGAGCAGATGATTTTATTCCTAAGAAAATTCAAATAAAACCCTTCCAAAAAGAGATTCTATTCTTAAGGAGCTATATGTATATGTTTATTTCAACTAACGTTCTACTTCAGAAACACAACGGGGTATTGATAATGGTCCAGGATCAATCCCAACGGGAAAGATCCGACTAGGGGGAGAAGACCAATAAAAGTTTCTAAAACCTAAATAATCCGTCGATTCTTTAGAAAGATGCGTTTGTTTAATCTAATGTAATGAAATCTATTGTAGAGTAAAAGCAATACCACACTACTCTGAAATCTCACGACCTTCAGAGAATTAATGTGTCCAACTTATAGCCAGTATTTCCCACAACGCACTGATAGAAAACCTTTCACAAAAGAAACCCACATAAATCTCGAAATGCATTAATCACGATCAATATTCAGGAAAAGGTCTTTTAATGCTTTAAAGTGGGTTTGAAAACCTCTCTGCATCATCAGATCGCAAAAGAATAAAACAATTCAAAACTGTTGAAAAAGCAGACATTCGCGATAAAGAGTAAGATGAAGTTCAGAAGTGCTTATGGTTTTTACTTAAAAGTTTACGTTTCTTATTCTCAGACCTCTTGGGCATCTTGAGTCCAATTTCGTGATAATAGTACACTTCGCAGAGTCAGACAACCCTTGCACAATGGAATAAATCGAATAAAAGCTTTTATTCTAGGGCGATTTTCAATTGAACAACAAACTGTTTCATTGTTTCATAACTGGATTCTCTTCAATTCTATCCAATTTCTTTGAGAATACGCTTAAAGTGAGACTCCGGTGGCTACTCTCGGCTGCGCAACCAAACGTTTAGCGAAATTTCGTTAGTAAAAAAACTTATCGATTCCGTGAGCTTTTCGCACCTGCGAAGAAATATCGTAGTTTGGAAAATTTAATACTTAAAATAGGATAGCCAGTCAATTTAAGTGTTTTTAAAAGATTCGCTGCTTCTGAAGTATAAGTATATTGGTACTTACGCTTAAAATAAAATGCAAAAAATTTATATTCTTATATAAATGTTATAAATGTTTTTATTTAAAACCTATGGGAATGTTCAATATTTTCACTTTAGGAGGTAATAAAGCTTTAGCATCTGAGGGGGTTGTACGTAGGTACGTACAACCCCCTCAGATGAAATCCGTTGTGTATATATGGAAGATTATACTGTTCATTTCCATGGGAGTGAGTCTTTTGTGAAGATTCAATTGTTCCTTCCTTTGAGAGTTAGTCCTTTGAAAAAATAAAATTGCACCTTTCCTTTTGAGCGAAACATTAGAACGATTCTATTAGCCCCTTTTCATGGCAGTGAATCCTTTAAAAATATTCAATTGCTTCTTTCCTAGAGAGTTAATTCTTTGGAAATATATGATACTGTTCGCTTCCTTCGAATAGAATCCCTTGAAAAATTATTTACTCCTTCCCTTAGAATAGAATCCTTTGGAAATATTAGATTATATTGCTCATTTCTTTAGAACAGAATACTTTTTGTAAAGTATATTACTCTTTTCTTTAGAACAGAATCACTTGGAAATATTGTAATGCTCCTTTCCATAGAAAATAATCCTATGGAGAAGACTAGAATAACTTGATTGCTATGTTTCCGGTTTCATGGCACTAGAAGGCTTATTGTACTGAAGGCAACTGATATTGGATCATCAAGAACTTACTTACGAGAAACACCCCAAATATTTGGGATATATCTTAGACCCGGAATTTACAACCAACAAACATGTAGAACATATTGCCTTGAAGGCTAGAAAACGACTAAACATTCTGAACTATATCGCGGGAAAGGACTGGATGCTGATGCGACTACCCTTAGAACTTCTTATCTGGCACTCATCAGACCTATTCTTGAGTACGGTTTCCCAATTTATTGTTGTGCCTCCGATTCTGATCTCAAGAAATTAGAGAATGTCCAGTTAAGCGCTGCTCGCATCATAACTGGGCTAAAGCGCAGCTGCCCTTCGGAAATAGTCCTTTTTGAAGCTGATTTGCAAACCCTTCAAATTAGAAGGCAAGCTAATCTTGTGAAGTACTACAACAAACTCTCCAGCTACAACCAATACAACAAAACTTCAATGTACTTAAATAACTGGACCAACCACCAAAGACTAAAGAAAAACAGCCCTTTTAGTCAATTTTTACCTCAACAATTAATTAATGATGATGTGGAGCCATATTATCTTCATGGTAGTATGAATCCAACGGAAGTGCTCCACAGGGTTCACTTTCACTATAACCTCTACACTCCTGTCAATAAGAAAGATTTTGTGACAGATCATCTTAGACAACTGGGCTTAGAAATCATAAATAAAATACCTAAAAGTAACATTAAGATTTTTACTGACGGCAAAATTGGCGAACTAGCAGGTAGTGGCATCGACATCCAAACTCTCCAGCAGAAGATAACTCTTTGTCAACGAAACCCTGACTTCTGTTCAGTTTTCAGAAGCGAATTAATTGCAATCGATATATGACTTCTGGCTATCCTAAGTGAAAACAACTTTGGCGCTCTCTGGATCGTGAGTGACAGCCGCAGCTCGATTCAACACCTTAGTAATTGGACCTTAATAAGGGACAAAGTAAGTATCTCTATTCTGAAAAAGTTGAGGCTCATATCACTGCTTCATGACATCCACATCCAGTGGATTCCATCTCACGTGGATCTTTTCGTTAATGAAGTAGCTGACAACCTTGCAAAGGAGGGTTGCAGTCATCCAACCCTCTCCTCTTCTAAACTCACCTATTTGGAACTTTTTTCTTGGAAAAAAATCCCAAAACAAAGAGGAATGGTTGATACCTCCCTCCCACCATTGGTATATGGGTGGTAAGCCAGGGTTGTCTCTAGCCCTTTCGTGCGACTGACAGTCCCAGACCAGCCTCTCACGTCTTGCCAGCGGCCACTTGAAATGTCTTTCATTTTTTGAGGGCAATAAACTCTACGCTACATGCTCAAAGTGCCACGCACACCAGGCTTCTGCTGCACACATCCTGGATTACATGGACCTCTCTAGGGAGGATATGTACTCATCTCCTCTTCTTGTGATCGACTTTCTCTGTGTCAACGGATTCTTGGACCTAGTCTGACTTCGTCAGACCATTTTTGGAGGATAAGAAACAGAATGCATATTGGGTCAAGCGGCGCCAACACAAGACAGGCAATGTCAAGTTAGTGGGGAAAGAAAGGATGGGGAGGAGAAAGAAGAAAAAAGAGATCATTTAGCCATTCTAGGGTCACGACCTCCATTTTCATCAGGGGCGGTCACTCCCGTGGGGAAAGTAGATCTCTCTGTTAGTTTGGATTCGTGAAGTTCGTACGCACCTAAAGGTGTTCTCATGAGGGAAGAATCCTTTAGAAAGATTATACTGTTCATTTATTCGACTAGAATCCCTTAGAAATATTTTGCAAGAACCGTAATAAGAACTCTTATGTGTGTGCATTTTTTTTGTAGGGAATATGAGTGTTAAACCATAAAAAGTGTTATGATCGTGATAGTGTGTTTTGTGGGTATTACGATGTTTCTCGATAAATAACGAAATACGACCTCTAATAAATGAGAATTTGTTTTTAACTGGGTTATTCGTAATTGGTAATTTTTAGTTAACGTCGTACTAGAACAACAAAATGGCCTATTGACGACGGTCCGTGATCAAATGCCCCAAGGGAAAGAACCGAGGACAACACCACGTAATTTTGAACCACGGTCAGATGACGAGGCAACATCGTTTTTAAATGGTAAAGTTGAGTTGTAAACTATAAAACAGTGAATTGATTGTGACAGTTTTGTGTATTGCGATATTTTTTTTTTCATTTGTTACGCATAATAAGACTTCTTATAATTTAACATGTATTGGAGTGTGAACAATTCTGGTTGTTGTTACGACGAGACAGTATCGTCATTCGATGAAATATGTTCAAGTCTTGACTTCATCATCTTAAAATATAGGCAATATACTGATGTGGTACCTCGCATTATCAAAATTGGTCAGATCTTGATAACGAAATAGCTAGTGGAATCCACGTGTAGGGTGAAAAGATAACAGTGTTATAATCGTTACAGTTTTGTGTATTTACAATATTTTTTTGAAAGTCTTTTACAAGACAAGAATTCTTATTCATTGATTTTATTTATGTAAGGTTTTATAGTTTAAACCCTCCAACTAGTTTCGACGAGCAATATAGTTTATCAAGATCTGATGACGAGACATACCGTCATCAAGATATATTTTGCTGATTTTTTAATGATGACGAGTTCAAGATCTGGTGAGTTTTCCTCTGGTGACGATGCCCCTCTTCTATCAAAATCTGGCCACATTTGGTAACGACGAGATATCTCGTCGAATTAAATTACCAAGAGGGTTAAACCAGATAACTTATATCGGAGCATCTGATCCTGCCCAATAGGGAATATTAGTTGCGTATTTCTCATGTTTCAGGGAAAGCAGATATATTGTAAATACCTCCGGAAACAGTGAAACTTTCAGATCCGTGGTGAGAATCGCTTTATGAAAGGGGAAATCCACCGTCAACTTGCGGAGATCTAAAGACCCAATATCATGTCACCAAAGCAGAGTAGGAAATGGTATAAGGCCTTTGGAAATGGCAGGAAAGACGCGAGTGATGGGCGGTGATCCGAAAGGAGTATGCACTTCCAACAGAAAAAAAAGCGTCGCTCAAGTAGAAAGTTGCATTATTGAAAATAGGGCCATTGAACTAAACAGGACCAATATGAATCATGGGAGAAATTCAAGAACAGGGCTATGTGCTAGTTCCAGAATTTCGGTATTGATCTTTTACTTGATAGCCTTGGTGCTTTACTCTGAAATAAACGCTGGTGAAAATATGGTAAAGGGGTTCGTAGGTCATATTGTAATACACGAAACCGTCGCGATCACAATACAGTATCGTGGCCTAACACTCGACTTCTCTGTAAAAATTGCAAATGCATAAGAGGACGTGTTACACGACGCATTACAAAGCATCGTAATACACAAAATTGACGCGATTGCCGCAGTTACGTTTTTTAACGCTCCCAATCCCTGCAAAAATGAAATACACTTATAAGAGGTCTTATTACGCTAAGCCATGGAAAACATCGTAATACCAACACTGTCGCGATTACAATACTTATCTAATTTGTCACTCCAAATCTTTTTAAAAACACTCATATAAAAGGTATTTTATTACGCTAGATATTGAAAAATATTGAAGGATATCAAACTGTCAAGATCACAAAGCTGTTTTCTGGTTTAAAACTCAACTTCACTATGAAAACACGCATCGTAAGAGGTCTTATTGTAAAACTTTGAATGCACTAAAATGATGCGGTCTCAGCACTGACGTGATCACAATAATTTCACTGTTGTCTTTTTTAACGCTCTCCAAATCCATACGCAAATACAAAATACACATAAACGATAATTTTACTTTCGCATTGAAAAAGCATCGTAACACACAAATCACGATCTCACGCAATAATTGCACACTTATGTTTAATTAGAAAGAGTTTATTGAAAGGCAGGGATTTAAAACAAAGTTTATTATTTTCATTAGTTATTTATTAGTACTTTATTTTCTATTAGTTTATGCGGCACATAAATATTTAAACTATTACTAGCAAATATTAAGAAAATTATAATTCAAGTAATATTACTTGAAATTAACCGGAAGAAAAAGTATAATTCTTATACAAAAGAAATACTTTAATATTGTGTTCCCGGAAGGGTAATGACACTAAGTAAATTCATTAATTTATGTGTTCAAAAAATAAAACTAATAATACCTTCAGGTATTGCATATTAGAAACTTTAATGGCAATGAAAATATGGGGTTAATAACAGTATATTTATATTACTTTTATGTCGTGTTCGTCAAATTCAACTTACAACTGCTTCCACATTTGTTCTAAACAGCCAATTGCGTCGTTATTGCACCGAAGAATCCTCTCGCATCAAATTCGGAGTCATAACACACAGGGCCATTTTGTGAAGCGTGACCCGTGTTGCACCAAAACTCCTCGCATCTCAAAAGTGTCACCTACCTAAGGATGATCAGAAACTGTTGAAATTTAAACAATGGCGCAATGCTCTTCTTGTTGAGCTGGGTACTACAGTTCTGTCCTTGAACCATTGGAAAGATGAATCATGTCGAAGATAAGTGAGACATCTATTTCAAAACATGCATATTTTCCACTTTTCATTATTCTTCTGGAATAGCGATGAGTGTATAGGTTTAGCTTTCCCGGTGGTAATTTTCTTATCGAAAATTAAATGTCCTTTATTGGCCAGCCACTGATACAGATACCCATTCCGAACTGTCAACAGTTCTAGGCAAGAGACTATTTGTCTTTATTACTTGGATCTTTATTCCCATCGAAGAAATAGGGTGCTTTTGTATCGGCGAAGTATCTCGTCATTAGAAAACCGACTAGATCCTGAACGGGATATATTGTCATTAGCAAAGTTGATCAGATCTTGAACGAGAAATCTCATCAAAACCACTTTTAGGATTAACACAGGTTACATTGCAGTTATCATCTCGATTTAAGAACGAATGATACCGAAAAGTCCTGGTTAGGGGATTATTGAACATTGCTGTTACTAAAATATTATTACAGGTTTTATTACAGAATATTTAACTAATATTTATTACAGAATATTTAACTAATATTTATTACAGAATATTTAACTAATATTTATTACAGAATATTTAACTAATATTTATTACAGAATATTTAACTAATATTTATTACAGAATATTAGTTTATATACAGAATTTATTATTTCAGCTTTATTTACTTCAAGTTTTGTAATCATATACACAGGGGATCTGTTTAAATCGTCATTAGCAGCAAATGCCGCCAGTGTAGGAATAAAAAACATCACACCCCAGAAAACCCGAAAAATGTTTAGGAAAGTGTAATTCTTACTATTCTCCGACTGTCGGTACTTACCGATTTTTAATTGCTTCAGGGGCTTATAAGTATACATTGGTTCTGCAAACTTCAATTTTCCATCATGGCTGCTATCCAGTTTTCACATATTTGACCAATATCATTTCTCTAGGATTCTTTCATCCAATGGGATAAATGAAAATGGGAAAATAGAAAATCTCGTGGCACTCATAGCATCAAACCTCAGATTATATTGATTTAAAAGTTCCAATCTGTCAGTCTACAGCATATAATAGAATTGGAATTCAAAGCCGGCACATGAAGCTTCCTAGATTTACGAAGATTCTAAATTGTCTATAAATACACTCATCCATCAAACAACACCAATAAAATGTATCGATTTCACGGCAAGTTCAAAAAGAAAAGTAACCTTAATTCCGTTTATATCCCCCTTTTGCACCTTCAATTTAAAAACGTTTAAATTTACTTTGAAAAAGGATTATTATATCTATCAGCCATATTTTAGTAGACAGCATAGTTTTGTTCTGGAAGAACAATGACGTAATTAAAAGACATGGGTGCTTTTTGTCGAATGCGTAGCTTTACTTGGACATGATTCATCCTTCCGATTGGACAATGACGAAGACAGAATTGTAGTAACACTCAGCTTCCCTACAGATCACTGTACGATTGTTCAAATTTCAACTGTTTCTCATCATTCTTTAGATCAGGGTTCTTTAACCTGTGTTCTACGGAACCCCTTGGGTACCGAAAAAGTATTGAAGGGTTCCTCCGCGTTTAAGGGACAGTCTGTGGTCAGCTAAGACGAAATTCAACATTGTATCGTTTGTATCAACGTATATCTGTGAAAGATCTTTCTCTGTGAACACAGCAACAAAGACTAAATACAAAAACAGGGTTAGAGACAGGAGATGAAGTTAGTTGGCAAATCTCAACTACTAATACGGATATAAATATGCTTTCCGATAAAAAAACAGACGCAGCCTAGTAATTTATGAATTTTTTTGTTTAAAATTTTATTTGTGTTATTTTTTTTGTCCATCTGTTTGTGTCAATAATTTGTTTTGTATTTACGTGTTTCATAGAAAAAAAACTTTATTTCGTATTTTTTTTTCACTTTATAAACCAGTGTTTCTGAAAGAATGGTCTAAGACGACACTTTTTTTCTCGGGTGGTTTACTTCATGGTTTTTTCGTGATGTGTAAAAGCATGTATAGGTGGAACTTGATATATAACACAAGTTTGAAAAACATTGTCTCAAAGTGTAGAATATTGTAAACTAGAAGGGTTCCAGGTAGAAGGTCCCCTGCTTTAGACGTATAACTCAGTTTGTGTCAGCTGGATATGATAGGCTAGCAATAAGAAGTGCTGTTTATAACTATTGTATAGGAAATGAATAAATGAAAGCAATACCAGGTACTTGACTTTACATCATTCGCCATCTCTGGTCTCCCAATACTTCTGAATTCTTTTAATAAAATTATTAAAATAAATGCATAGGTTAAAGTGTTGAACGTCATACTATTGTTCCTATAAAGTTAGGAAAGTTAACAATATTAAAAGAAAATAATTGTATGCAAGAAGTTAGTTATGCCCAATCAAGAAACGAAACTCAGCAAGTGAAGAGTGAAATTGGAACGACGTCACTGGAGGAAAGAAGATATTCCCAAGATTTTATTCGTGGCAGCAAGGTTGAGAACTTTAAGAAGTTGAGGAACTAAAAGTTTCGTAGAATTTGGCTGGAATAGCGACTTAAGTGTACAATGTGTTACTTGTTAATTTAAGTTATGTGTCCATTTTATAATACGAATAACTGAATGAATAAAAAATGTCAATAAATATATAATAGATAAATAATAAAAATATATAAACGAAAATATAATTTGAATATTTAGTGACTTTGTATTCGATATTCCGTTCCAAATTTTAGAAGAACAACCCAACTGCAAAATGGGGTGTGCTAATCATAACAAATCTGCATGAGTGGCATCATTTATCTCTCCAAGTGGTTTTGACGAGATAACTCGTTCAAGATCAGACCAATTGTGATACTTTTCTTATGTCGGCGAGATTAATATCTATTCAGTTATTTCTGATGACGCAAAATATAATCCATCACGATCTGGTTAGTTTTGACGCGATATCTAATCGAGAGCGCCACTATGTGGGTATAAGTAACATAAATATTCTATCATTAAACCCACTTTCATTAACACCAGTTTCTAAAATGTAGTAATTGATATTATGCCTTCAATTGGGTATTGATGAGATAGGACCAATTTTGCTAATGACGAGATATCTCTTCGTCAGTAAATATACTGTCGATTTTTTTTATGTTGACGAGATGAAGATCTGGTTTCTGAACATATTGTGAGGTGCGATAATTTATCTTCTACTGTAGACCATTATCTCCACCATTAAATCTGGCCAGTTTCGTTATGGCGAGGTATCTCGTCATCAGTACATGGCCATTTTGCTAATGGCGAGATAGCTCACCATAAAGATATGACTGATCTTTTATGATGTCAAGATCATGACCTGTTCAGTTTTCTCCTAATGACAACAGAAAACGAGATCTTGATGGACGAAATACCTCGTCCATCAAGACCCGGTAAAATCTGCCAATGGCGATATACCTTGTCGAGACAACCACCACTGGTGCACGTCAAATCTGCCAAGCCCTCATATCGCAATCAGGCAAGAAAGTGACACAACTCAAAATTTCAGAATTTGAGAAACATCAACTTAAAGGATGCTATAAAACTAAAAATTGACCTTAATATTATAACCTTCTTTTCTAAATTTTAGGTAAGTATTTATGGTGGTGACTTATATTATATTCTATATAATAGTAATTAACACGTTGGGGCACCTGATACATATTTTTCAATGACATAACATCAAATTTTTTATTTTTTGACTTGTGTCACTTTTCTTGCCGAGGTGCAATATGTCCTTTCCTTCGCGTGGTGTGGAAGTTTTGATAGTTGGAGTTCCACATCAGGTGTTAGTATCATTATCTGACCATGATTCAAAATTTAGTATTTTGTCCTCGGATCTTTACTTTTGTGATCGATACCGGGCCATTGTCAATAGTCCGTTGTGTAGTTCGTTAATTAACTACCTAACTCCATGTTCTTACGATACAGTAGAAAGTTCTAATTCAAAACCGCTTGTTGGATCTTTCAATATCTATTAAGTTACAAAATTGGTGTATAAGTATGCTCATCCCTCAAACTAACCAGATAAAATTTATCTTTCCCACAGCAAGTTTCAAAAGAAGTAACCTTAATTCATTTATGCTTTTTGCACTTCCAACTTGAAAGTAAATAAATTTGCTTTCCCGAAGGATTATTCTATCGACCGCTCTTTAGAAGACAGCATATAAATTCCCCTATTGTGATTGGTGGAAGGCAAGAACAGAGAGGACATTACATCCGTTCACCCAAGATTGTTACGCTTCATATCCTTACAGAAGATTCACGGAATACATTTTCCACGCTCCGGCGTAGGTGACTTGACAGTTTTGTAAAAGGACATTACAGGAACGATCATAGTTTGGAAAAAATATGTATTTATAGCAATAGAAAAGATCGCGACGTTTCCTTACTGGGAAGAGGCCCGATGTTGAAAAAAATGTTTTATGGTGTTCTTGGAAAGAGCTTATGATTTAGTAGAACTGAAACATTGTTCAAGAGTTCTTTTATAAAACTCTAAGCTGATTTAACCGTTTCAAGGGTACAAGTGTATAACTGTACCTTGGAGCTTACTGTCTTTTCTGGTTGTTTTCTAACTTGTTTTGACAATCTTCACCAATAGAATCCTTCCAAAGGATTCTATTATAATGAGATGAATAACTGAAGCAAATGATTCTATTTTAAGAGAGAAAAATTGTTCAAAATGGTTTTTTCTAACAAAAGAAACTTGAAGATAATATTTTGAAATAATTTATTTTTACGTAATTGAACAATGGAATCTTTTCAAAAGATTCTGTTCGTAAGAAAGGTTCAATATAATATTTCTATAGCATTTTATTCAAAAGAGAGGACCAATACAATCGTTTGAAAGAATAATTTTCAAAGAAAAGAAGCAATATAATATTTTAAAGGATTATTCCTACAAATTGAATAGTAGAATCTTTTCAAGGGATTCGATTTTAAATAGAGGAACTATAATCAGTCATCAGAACACTTTTCTAAGGAAAGCAGCAATCGAATCTTTCGAAAAGATTGTATTCCAGAGAGACGACAAATATAATCTTTCTAAAGGATTCTTTTTTTAGGAAAGTACCAATAGAATGTTTGTAACTGTTGAAAACAACCAATGGTCTTTCAATCAATAGATGTGGGTATTTAGTTATTAATTGTAATGTGGGTAAAAGAAACACTGCATTACTAAGAAATCTCACGCCGATGAAAGGGTTAAGACACCAAACCTCAGATTCAGAGCCATATACTTCACATTTCCCTGTACACGATACCCCATTCTTCATAGATAATATGTTATTCATTATTTCCTCTATGCGCACTTTTATTACTTTGGATAAGCACAATTCGAGATTGGAAATTCATCAGCCTCACTATAATCAGTCATAAAAAATCACCTTCAACGGACTTTCGAGATGTGTATTTGCTTTAGCAGCGAGCGAATTAATCCCGAATACGATCAATTGCTCGGATATTTCATATACAAAACAAATTCCTTGTTGACCGTTTGCTACTGTGCGCGAAACGTACTCAGAGCATCGAACCAGGCATTGTTCAAGGAGGAATACTTAGCGAATCTGAAGGTGTAACTTCCATTTTATTAGTTATTTAAGATATAACTGTTGCTCTAGCAGGGGTAAAGTTTAACCAGTGCGTTCACAAAAACTCGTACATTGTAGCGAAGTATAAGATGTAGCGCATATTGATCTCTTGCTAGGATACGGTCCTCCATTTAGATTTATCCTGCCAAGAGTACAGACACTCCATGCATGTTTGCTAGACCCACAGACCAGATACGGCTATTCACATATATTTACCAGTCCCCGCACGAGCGAAAAAGTGTTCTCCTATATCGTCCAATCCAATCCAAATTTACCGGTCCAAAGACCTTATGTGCCAAACATGACTCAGTAAGCATAAATTTAAGGTATTTGAGAATGTCAAATAATACATTTTTTGAATGTGTAACTTGTAATTACCTTAACCCCACCTCAACGGGTTTATAGGAATAAATTCTAAATTACGTTCACATGAAAATCAGACGCATTTAAAAATAAACTGTCATTCTGTACACATTTGGTCAAGCTGTACGGAACATAAGATATACAAAGCCAACTAAAGGTCAAACACATGCAAGGACAAGCTTATTCACACAAACGAGAAAAATGTACACGGGAAGAAATCGTAGATCCATCATTCATGAATACTTGGCTTTTATGGCACAAGGATCATATATGATCGAACTTCACAAAGCAAGGTTTTTTACGTCAAGTACACGGGTAGGTATTTGAATTAACGTGGCACTAGAGCAACACAATCTGTAAATCTATATTGGCCTCGATCAATCCAGAAGGAAAAGAAACGAGGGCAACACCACTTCATTTTGAGTCCCGGTAAGATGTCGAGGTCACATCTGAGCTGACACTCCACTCTCCAAACTTCCACACTACGCCAACGTGACCATATTTGGGGCATGGACAGATTTAACATCCACCAGCCCCACTGTACTCTACGGTTTTTGGATTGATATGAACTCGCAACCCTAATCCCATACTCTCTTAATCGGTCTTCCTCAGATCTGCGTTATATAAAACTAAAATTATCAATCAAAATATAACCATTCTGAATTGAAAAGTTCAGTATTAGTGTAATTGTTTCAATTCGGTCTTATAGTGTAAGGCAGTGCTCCCCAACCTTTTTATCGCCGCGGACCGGATCAATGTTTGAAAATTTTAACGCGGTCCACTGAGGGGGGGGGGACGGACGTTGATTGTTTATATTTTAGATTGTTTTGATTTAATAATTTTAATTTAATTGTATCTAAACATGCCTTGAAAATAAAATACAGTTACACCAAAAAAGAAATACAAAGTGATTTAACATTTTAACTCACTAGAACGCTAAATCAATGAGAACCCTGAGTTTGTTTCTTTGCAACGAGAAGGTTTTCTCTGGGGATAATTTTAGACATTGACACCCGAAGTGTGTTGCTTACGTCCAGTTTATTCCGTTGTTTTGGTTGCTGTCACTGCAGAAAACCCCACTTCACACAGATAGGTTGTCGGAAATGGCAATAGGGATTTAAGTGCTGTGGTGACAAACTCAGGGTATTCCGCCATGAATTTAATCCAGAACACCGGCAAAGTTGTTGTATCGAACATAGTTTTAAGGCCGCCTTCATTTACAATCTCTAGCAGTTGATCTTCTTGCACAGACATGCTAGATTCGCCTGATTTGTAGACAAATGGGTCGCGGATCCATTCTTTACTTGTTCGCGGATCTTTTGTTGTTGGGAAGTAGCGCTCAGACTCTTTTAAAAGCAAAGAAAGGTGATCGCGCACCAACTGGGAGAATCAATGTTTAGGCTCAGTCTCGCCTAAAATCCGCACTAATGTCTAAAACATGTCCAAAATGCCTCTGTTCACACGCCGCCCCCACAACTTGAGTTTTGCTTTAAATGCAGCTACTTTGTCTGCCAACTTGAAAACAGTTGTCACATTTGTCCAAATTGGAAAATAGAGACATACAGAATTCAGAAATCATAATTGAAGCTCTAGTAACAGAACAAATTTCAAGTTCTGATTTACCGCCTCCTAATTTGAGTGGACATTTCATAGATAAGAACCGCACAAACCCGAGAGAAATACACCACAGTAAATAAAATGGAAATAATTTAATGTTCCTTGGGCGGCCCGGTACCATATGATCCACGGACCGGAACCGGTCCGCGGCCCGGGGGTTGGGGACCACTGGTGTAAGGGACCGATATGACCAGGTTGCACCAAACCACCACAAGTAAATAGAAGTACCTACACAAATACAACGAGCTATTGGTGACGTGCCGGGATCGATGTCTAAGCGAAAGACCCAAGGAAAAAGACTCGTAATTTTGAACCACTCTTCCATTATGACGTCAAATTCTGAGCTGATATCCCACTCTCCTAAATTTCACACCTTCACGACAAATTGAAAGTGCCCCAGTTCTTGTGTTCACGAGGATCTTTGACTGGATCAAATTTTGAACTCGAAACCCTCCTTTTGCTTAACCGTTGCTCTTCCAACTGGGCTCCCAACCCCCGCCTGCGAAGAAAGAAAAACCACAAATCCTATATGGAATCTAAAACGTTAAGAAAGCAGATTTTTGAAAATTGAGAAAGCAGCTTTTGAAAATTGATTCAAGAAAATTGAGGTAGGTATGAAGGTATTTTAGTTAACGTCACACTGGAGAAACACAAAGGGCTATTGGCGACGTTCCCGGATCATTCCCGAAGGGAAAGATCCGACGACGACACCATGTACTTTTGAATCACGGTCAGATGACGGTGTTGGCACCCCCAATCTCCAAACTACCACTCCACGCCAACTTGCAAAAGAAGCTTTTTGTTCAGGTTTGACCTCGTCATCTGATCATAGTTCAACTTACGTGGTGCCCCGGATCTCTCTATTCGAGTTTGATCCCGAACAGTAGCCAAGAACCTGCTGTTTTGGTGCGATAATTAAAATACCTATCTAACTTAGAATAAAAAATCATTTGGTAAGATTTCATTGCTCATTTCCTTATAATGGAATAATTTGTAAAGATTCTATTGGTCAAAAGGATGAAGATTCCCAAGTACGGAAAAGACAACAAGGTGGAATTATGCGCGCAAACTTCTCATAGAGTTGAGGTGAAAAATAAGAATAATTGCATCCTTATGTAAGTCTAAATACTAGTATATTTAATATAAAATCTCATGCTCAAAATATTTAATTCATAGGTGTTCGTGGATTGAAAAGTTTGCAAACGAATAATGTAACGCCAACATTAAATAATTTTATACCTCCTATAAAATGTTTATGCAATTCAGATATTCTTACCCCATTATAGGTCTATTATGCATTCAAAAGATAAAATTGTCCATCCTTTGGTCACTGGGTCAACTTTCATCCTCAACCCCCCTCCCCCCCCCCCTAGAACGGGAACGGTGAATTTTTGCCAAAGTTGTGTAACGCAAAAATCGATGCAACGTTTCCTAAGGTAAACGATAGATGACTCTGTAGCAGCAACGTGCGGCCAGCGAATAGCTGATCTCCAGTCACTTCTTAGTTCCACGCGCAAGACTTCGGTTGCAGAGTTTCCCGTCTCTCTAACTCCAATACTGTCCCAAATGGTTTTGATTACACTATCTCCAGTTCTCGACATCACATAAGGACGATTTGGATGGAAGGTAGAATAGTCCCCGTGCCAAAAAATCACGGAGTTTGAAGCATGAAAAAGTTTGGCGGAACGTGAAAGTAAGGAAAAGCTTGAAAACTTTTAGCGCGCACATAAATGTGCGTTTTTACGGGAAAATTTTATTTGTATTTTGTTGTGTCATGAAAGTACTTTTATTAGAGTGAAATGTTTATGGTGTAGATGGTTTCTGTTTCTGTTTAGACTTTATTTTTGACCGATATAAAAAGTTTGAAACTAATATCTTCAAAATACGCCCTTGAAAAGGATTCAACTTAATGTTGTGTTTGATCAAATATTTAAAAAAAGTTTATATTTTAATGTCCTAAAATTTGTTAATGATATATAGAAAGTTTTTATTTAGATAATCTTAGTGTGATTATTTTTTTTGTAATTTTGATGTGCAGTTAATTGGTTTTAAATTTTCAGAAATATTTTCCACAAATTTGTCAGAATTTTTTTTTCTTGAATTTTTATTTCCATCCAATCTGTGCATAAATAAACATAATTTATATCAGGATGACTAAGTATAACTTATTACACTAGTTCAAACCGAATCCATATTGGAAGGAAAATAGATCTTGGAATTGCGGTTATAGTTTAATTTGTTATACCAATATAATATGTTCTATTAAGTATGACAAAACTATGGAAATTATGTTTGACAATTTCTTATTTTCAATTAATTAATTTTTTTCAGTCTTAACGATTGAAGTTTTTTATCTATTAATTACTTTATTATTCATATAAGTTCGTTGCTTTGAACAATACATTTCATGTTAATGTAATACAGCAGTTTTAAATAAATGTGTATTTAAATTAATCAAATTGTGTGCGTGTGTGTGTTATAAAAGCCTAAAAAATTTTACAATTTCGGAGCCCTTTTAGAATAGAAAAATTATCAATCCCACCAGGTTCTTTTTCAATGGATGTAAATAATGACTATCGTAGCAAAAATTCATTTTTGAAATGTGCTATTATTTTATGTTTTAGCTGTAGCTATAAAATTTCATTTAACTTTATCAGTACTAAATACCGAACAATATTTCGATAGTTGCTTCATTACTTTAAGATGAAGTATTAAATATTCATTTTGTAAGGAACTATTTATAGTTACACATTTTGTTTTTATTATGAAACTTTAAAAAAATGTATTTTAATAAAATTGAAAACAAAAAACGTGCTACATAAACTTTGATTGAAACATTTTTTTATACAGATCGATAATAGTAAAATATCACAAAGCTGGGCTAACATTCATGTCTTTAATATAACTTGAAAAAAAAATTCATTAATATCTCATAACGAAAGGAAGAAATAAACTGATATTGAATTTATATCACTCGTAACTTAAGAAAGCTTTGAATAGTCATGTATTAGATTTAAAGTATGTGACACTGCATTTTTACACACATTTTTGTACTGGATGTTTTTTAATCCTATTAGTACTCTTATATTGAAAACTAAATTCTTTATATTACTTTTATGACTGTAAAAATATTACTTGAAATATTTATTTAAGTTAAAGAAGATATAGGCATATGTATATTGATTTAAATTGCAAAATAATGAAAAGAAGATTTATGAAGAATCCGTTTTTTTCACTAGTCAAATAATTCCTACCCGATAAAATCGACCAATCTATTTTATAACACTTCAAAGACTGTTTTACTAAAATTTCATAGTTCAGAAACAAATTTTTTTAACGTTCTGAATATTATTTTTCGAAGTCTTCAAAAATTAATGAAATTTGAAACCGATAAACTGCACAGTTGTTTTATTCGTAATTTATCGTATGAGGTTTTAAAATAGCATGTTATCGTCTCAGATATACGTATAGAAATTTTGTCCAGGAAATTAAAAAAACAAGTATAATAATTTTAGTTGCTTCTTTTAACTCGTCCATGACGGAAACTGTAAAAGTCATAGCATTTTGAAAATCTTGTACCGAAAAACACTGATTTTGAGAAATGTCATTAAACGCATCCAACTCTGTCAAAGACTAACAAATCGCATTTAAGAAAAGTGATGAAAAAATTGCACTTGGATTTAAACTCAGTACAGCTTCAGAATTTTTTCCTTAGAATAAAAATTACGTTTTGGTATAAAATTTTGACAATTCTGTTATTTTTCTGTAATTTTGAGCGTCAAATTATTTTAACCTTACTAGTAGTTGTCTCTACGAGGTATCTTGTCACTAGCAAGACTGACCAGATTTTGATTGGACAAAACATCTCACCATTAGACCCAAACTGGCCTGATTTTCAAATCATCATAAATAATCGGGAATATCTCGCAAAGTGATATCCCGTTTTTACCATAATTGGCCAGGATTTAATGGAAGAGATATCTCGTCGAAAAACAAATCGTATTTAAGAAAAGTGATGAAGAAATTGCACTTGGATTTAAACTCAGTACAGCTTCAGAATTTTTTCCTTAGAATGAAAATTACGTTTTGGTATAAAATTTTGACAATTCTGTTATTTTTCTGTAATTTTGAGCGTCAAATTATTTTAACCTTACTAGTAGTTGTCTCTACGAGGTATCTTGTCACTAGCAAGACTGGCCAGATTTTGATTGGACAAAACATCTCACCATTAGACCCAAACTGGCCTGATTTTCAAATCATCATAAATAATCGGGAATATCTCGCAAAGTGATATCCCGTTTTTACCATAATTGGCCAGGATTTAATGGAAGAGATATCTCGTCGAAAAATAAATCGTATTTAAGAAAAGTGATGAAGAAATTGCACTTGGATTTAAACTCAGTACAGCTTCAGAATTTTTTCCTTAGAATGAAAATTACGTTTTGGTATAAAATTTTGACAATTCTGTTATTTTTCTGTAATTTTGAGCGTCAAATTATTTTAACCTTACTAGTAGTTGTCTCTACGAGGTATCTTGTCACTAGCAAGACTGGCCAGATTTTGATTGGACAAAACATCTCACCATTAGACCCAAACTGGCCTGATTTTCAAATCATCATAAATAATCGGGAATATCTCGCAAAGTGATATCCCGTTTTTACCATAATTGGCCAGGATTTAATGGAAGAGATATCTCGTCGAAAAACAAATCGTATTTAAGAAAAGTGATGAAGAAATTGCACTTGGATTTAAACTCAGTACAGCTTCAGAATTTTTTCCTTAGAATGAAAATTACGTTTTGGTATAAAATTTTGACAATTCTGTTATTTTTCTGTAATTTTGAGCGTCAAATTATTTTAACCTTACTAGTAGTTGTCTCTACGAGGTATCTTGTCACTAGCAAGACTGGCCAGATTTTGATTGGACAAAACATCTCAACATTAGACCCAAACTGGCCTGATTTTCAACTCGTCATCATAAATAATCGGGAATATCTCGCAAAGTGATATCCCGTTTTTACCATAATTGGCCAGGATTTAATGGAAGAAATATCTCGTCGAAAATACTTGGAGTGTTAAAAAGTGTGAAATCTCCTCGCGTTTACAGAAAAGTGTGTATTAGGCGTCCTGGTGGTAGTTACCACAATATCTCATTAACAAAATTGACCAGATCATGATTAGATGACTGGTCTTGTCATTCGAAGAAAACTGACTAGATCTTGATCTCACCGTCATAAAAAAATCGGCATTTTGTTGATGATGAGATGTCTCGTCATTAGCAAAGTTGGTTAGATCTTGAGCGACGAGTTATCTCGTCGAGACCACTCGGAGGGTTAAGAACAGTACTTTATGTTCGAAACCGATCACTAATACTTAAACGAAGCTCATGATTGTATCCGAAATCTTTCGATACAGACTAATTAATTTAGAAGATCTAGACGATAACCTTATTCCATAGGGACATTCTAAATACTATGGGAAAAAACTCGTTTTTTTTTTCGGAAAATACGCTAATTTAATTTCAACTAATTTCCCGACTCATGATACAGAAGTTGACAGAATACCGATGCTCGTAATCAGTATTAGTTATCACCAAAAACTGAACCGGGACTGTCATATTTGTAGAAGTTATCACATTTTCCTCCGGAGCAGAGCAAATGTCAGTAGCAGGTCAAATTAATCAGTCTGTCTAATTTCCTGGTGTCAAGCAATGCTACAACCAGCAATTCAGATTGCCGGTAGCTGCTTATGACGATCCTTTCATTCAGATTAGCCCAAATAAAATTCCAGATTTCGAGAATTCCCCCGAAACCTTCTTTTTCAAAAACAATCAAAAGTATTTCCCGCAATGGATTTTAATTAAATGATATTGTATAATGTGTGTTTATCGTTCTGTAATGGTCCAAATTAAATTACAGAATTTAAGAATTCAAAATCGTCTTTTATCAAAAGGCATTAAAAATATCTTTCTGTAATGGAATTTAATTAAGTTATAGAGTATACTTCTGTAAATGGATTTTAATTAAATTATAGAGTTAAGAATTTTCAAAATCGTCTTTTGTCAAAAAGTGTCAAAAATATCCTTCTGTTATGGATTATGATAAAATTATAGAGCATCCTTCTGTGTAATGGATTTTAATTAAATTATAGAGCATTCTTCTGTGTAATGGATTTTAATTAAATTCTAGTTTCCTTCTGTGATGTACCAAATTAAATTCTAGAGTTTTAAAATTTAAATTCGTATTCTATCAAAAATTGTTCCAAGAATATCTTTCTGTATAAATATCATGATCAATGTAATATTTGGTCGGGAATTGCAACATAAAGTTTGTATATTTATACTTTTAATTGATATATAATATTCTGAGGGGATTAGAAATTTAATTTTCAGAAACATCAGTTTTGAGATTTTAAAGTTTTGGGAAGTCTATTTTGTGCCATTTCCAATTCAGTTTATTGTTTGTTTCTTTGGCCATACTATCATTTCATTTCACTGTAAACAATTCAAATAAATGCACTTAAATGAAATCGTGGATTTATGAAATCAAAATGGTCTTATCAGAAATTTTTCAGAGATGGTGTTTAAAAATGTACACTTCTGAATAATGTTATTATGATGGAGGATGTAGTTTAAAAATTTAAATTTGAGTTTGTAAAAATGTAAGTTGTCTATCTTATGCTATTTACGATTCAACGGTCAGAAACTGCCTTTGATGACACATCGTAATTTCAAAAGTACTAAATTATCTTATAGAATTTATGAATTCAAAATGGTGTATTATCAAAACCTATTCCGAGAAAGTGTTAAAAAATATGTACTTCTGATCAATGTAATATTATAAGGGAAGTTGGAATCTACATTTAAAAAAATAGGAATTGTAGATTTTTATAATGCAGTTTTTTCTAACATAGATTAGTGTTAGCTGTTTTGATTATTCCGTCAAATTCAATTTATTGCTATCGATTCGTTCAAATTAAATTCTAGAGTTTAAGAATTCATTATACAATAATAACTTCGTACAAATTGTTCGGAAAAGATGTTGAAATAAATATTGTTCTGATTAACGTAATATTTGGAAAGGAGTTGGAACTTCGTTTTCAAGAATATTGATTTTGAGATTTTAAAGATTGGACATTATGGATTATATACTATTTCCTGTGATGCTTTCTTAGTTTCAATTCTATATTGTTAATTGTTGTTATTTGATGGTGTTAATTAATTTAAGGTAGGTAGGTAGTTATTTTAATTAACGTCAAACTGCTGCAACACGCCGTGCTATTGGCGACGGTCCGGGATCAATCCCGAAGGAAAAATCCGAATACAATTGTAGAATTAAAGAATTGAAACTGATTTGTTATCAGAAACTCTATACGATAATGTAATCATAATTTTTTGTCTTATGATTTTGTACTATTCGGAACTGAGTTGGATCCAAAAGTTTGAAAAAGTATGGATTTTGAGATTTTAAAGATTTGGATTGTCTATATTGTACTACAATCAACTCATATATTTAGCAGCTGCTTTTGACGATCCCTTAATTTCAATTTAAATTGAGGAGTTTCAGGAATTCAATTGGTCTCGATCGTTCCACGCTCCGGAAAATCTATCTATAAATGTATTCATTTGATTAATCGAAATTTGAAATTAACATTTTCAAAATCATCGATTTTGAAAGTTTTAAAGATTTTATCAGTTATTTTGTGATAATTACAATACTTCATTTTTCCTTTAACTAAATTATAAGATCCAAAAAATATAAATTAAATTATAGAATTAAGACTTCAACGATATTTTAAACATGACAACAACTTCTCTGCAATTATATCTTTAAAGTGTATTCGTCTGGTCAACGCTGTTGTTGTTATTTCGGTAACAGCGCGTATGTCACTTTCTTCCATTCGAATTTTTTGTTAGATTTCAACAATTTCTTCCGACTTTCATCATTTTACTTGATTTTCTTCTACTGAAACTACCGGAAGTTTCTACTCGTAGTAGAAAATATTTTTCTGTAACTAAATTTAGAACTATTCTACTCCAGCGACACTTCAACTTCCGTTCCACTTTTATGTCGGAATTTGACAATTTTTTTGTGACTTTAATCATTTTACTAGATAAGTTTACAACAGAAACATTTTTGTTGAAACTAAAATTATGAAACTTTGTCTACAAAGACACGGGAGGACGTATTAGACTACTGGGAGTGCCTATAGTTCTAGTTAAAAATAATAGAACCCCATCGATTGAAAAACATTGATTTTAAAATTTTAATGATTTGAAAAGTATCTTGTATATTATTTACAGACATCATCAATTTATATTATAAGATATAAAAATATAAATGCAGGTAATTATTAACTTAAATATTCCGGTAAACATACATGGTCCTTCACTTACTCAACTTAAGTGTTATTATCTATATAAATAAGAATGGAGTGTTTGTTTGTACATTCAATATTATCGACCCATTTCAAGTTTTCTATACGTTTTGGACCCTTCTGATGCCGAATCCGCCTTTTTTTTCGTTTGGTGTCTGTCTGTCTGTCTGTATCTTGTGCCCTATACACGTCCACGCGGTTTAAGATATTTTCATGAAAATTTGCATACAGTGAGTACTTATCTTCATTTAGTGAGTGGCATTGGTTGCGAAAGTCTGTCTGTCCGTCTTTCTGTTCTATGCTCGATTTTGTGTTTGTGTGTTTGTGTAAACATCACGTAAATTGTATTCCAGATATTTGATTGCATTGTATTTTATTTTATATATTATCTATTAGTTTAGTGAATGCAATATTAAACATTTCTTTATTGTTATATTTAGTTGAGGTTCATGCTAAAACACCTGAGTAAGTATTCTTAAATCAACCATAATTTGGTAGTTTTGGAAAAATTGGAATGTTTATTGAATATTACGATTACTTCGATTACTTTACCAGTACTGCTAAAAGAGTAATTATTCTTCAAAAAAAATTGTTTTTTTTTATGGAATTTCATCTCTGATACTTCATTTATTTCGAGTCTTATTTTTATTCTTTGCGCAATGAAAACGATTTCCGAATATTTGGGACAGACGATATTTTTCAATGAAACAAGAATGAACAAGATCGCGCGAGCAGTGATATTTTTTCTGGTTCTTTCGCTCTGAATTAATTTCACATTTCTAAATTTTGTATACTTTTAGTTGTAAGTTGTGGCAACTGTGCGAGATCAAGAGATAAAATTGAATCACAAATTAATGTCTTTAGAACAAATTTTTGCGACATCTTTTATTTTGTTTTACTTTGCTGTTTCCTGTTTTAAATATTTATTATATTAATAAATGTGTTTTCCTTCTAATCACACGCAACAGCACCACAAAGTATTAGACTTAAAAATGTTAGGTAAGTCAGTATAAATTTTCAGTAAATTTTAAGTGTAGTTATGCCATTATTGAAAGAATAATGCCGTTATTTAAAGAATAATGCCGTTATTTAAAGAATAATGCCGTTATTTAAAGAATAATGCCGTTATTTAAAGAATAATGCCGTTATTTAAAGAATAATGCCGTTATTGAAAGAATAATAATGTTTATTAATCCAAACTGGAACTTTTTCCAACATTAAAAAATTCGTTGTAATAATGACAGAAGATTGCAAAATTTCACAATGTCGCATACCGGAGGCAAGAGTGCCACAAGTAAAAAAATATTGTTTTGTTGACTATGAGGGCAAGAGCACTCGCCGTAAATCGTAATTTTAATTAATTGAGTTGAACATGAAAAGAACTTAAGAAAGGGAATTCCAAATCTTCCTATAAATCGTCTTTTATAGTAGTAAACTTAGTATCACCTTTCGTCTTTTTGTAGCTTTGTCATACAGCAATTGTGCGATGTATGTGAAATGTATTACATGAATGGATATGCATGTGTAGGATTTGTGTCCAAAGTAAGTTGTAGAAAATATAAAGATATCGAAAGATGTTAAAATAAATTTTTATTCTACAAAAAATGTAAGTCATTATATATTTTGATTATCTCTTCAATTTAGAGTAAACGAATTCAAACCGAGTAAGGTCGGGTATTTTGCTAGTATTATAATAAAAGTATCAGTTAAATTTTGTTATAGTGTATTAAGGAAACCACGATGGACATTTTGAGTTTTCGTTACAAAGAGTAATTTTCCAAAGCTTAAAATTAAATATTTCAGTTTTTAAATTCAATACACGATGTATAGTCTTCATATCACATACTCATGGGGAAAAGTCTTAAATCAATTCTTTAAAATAAAAATTCTTGAAGTGCCCTCTGTCAATGAAAGAGGTTGTGTGTTAATTATCTTGGTGGTTTTCTTGACGAGGTATCTCACCATTAGTACAAATGATACGATCCTGATCTCGCTATCAGAAATAAATCTGTAATGTCTCGATGACGAGACATATCTTTATTATCAAATTTGTTCAGATCTTAATGGACGAGATATCTTGTCGAAACCACTTGGAGGGTTAAAACTAGGGATGTCAACGCTCAGAAAATAACCGGTTTCCGGTTAACCATTTTTTTTGTCGTCCGGTTATAACTGCCCCTGTTTAACCGAGTAAAAAAACCGGTTTTTAAAATAACCGGAAAAAGTAGCCGATTTTTAAAAACGTCAAGTGCTTCTATTTAGTTATACATACAAAATGCTAAATGTTGTTAACAGTCGTTACAATTTTTACGGAAAAAGGTTTGAAGTTTTGTGTGGGCACTAAACCCATTTACTTAAAGGTTAAAAGGAAAAAAATATTTAAACTTACCATTTCATCTTGAAAATTCGGATGTTTGTACTTGATATGTTGCCGTAAATTCGAGGTTCCTCCTCCACTTCTAATTGGCTTCAGGCAAAAATTACATTGAGCTTCGTTTTTATTTAGTTTAGGAAAATATTTCCAAGCATTCGACGAAGGCATAGCGGTTAGGGATGAAAACTGTGAAGCTTTGGCCACGTTCACATGAGGCGTTTCAACGCACGTATGACGAGGCTAGCAAGGTCCCGCCATTAAATTATGTTTATTTATTCCTCTAATTCTAGCATCTATCTCTGTGACCTTGAAGAGCGGGACCCTGGTAGCCTCGCCAAAAGCGCGATTTACGCGTCTCATGTGAACGGGGCCTCAGTGTCCGTGACTAATAATTACATAAATAGAATACTATCAGAGAAAGGGAATAAGAAAAATGACTTACTGCATAGACTGCAGTCACCTAGTCGCATGTATTACAATGAATTATCGTGATTGCTATCTCGGATACATTTCTAGATCTTATTCGCTTACTTTTTTGCTCGTTTTTCATTTTGTTGATGGATACTTGTCATTTCTGTTTGCGATAAACAAAATTCAGACCATTTACATTTAAGTACGCTTATTAAAAGCACGATATGAATTGCAACACACTTCTTCATAAATCAGATACAAATATATAATAAAAAAGATAACCGAAAGCACTTTTCCAGACATTACTTTCCCCTGATTCACACTCGGTGCCTGTAAAGATATGTGTTTGGCATCTCCTGTTGAATTTTACATCATAATTAAACGTTGTTTGGTATAAATGCACTTTAGATTATCGCTCACCCCTTTATTTATACCTCAACCCGCATAGACTCAACAATGCTAAGTCAGAGAATGAGAACAAGCTATGCCACGGAAGTGGTTGAAAAGGGATATAAACTAAGTGGATCTTGAAAAATCAGTTATGAAAAAATAACTATTTACATCCCATGTAAACAGTCCATGAATGTAATTTTCTTAAATTAATCCTTAACAACCGCAGTTATAACCGTGCCAATAAAACACCGAAAAAAACCGGTTAACCGAAACGAAAAAACCGACTTATCAGTTTAACCGGACGATTTTTGACATCCCTAGTTAAAACCATAGGATTATACGTCAATTTGTGCTTAGATCTCTAAGTGTTCAACGAGATATCTCGTCTATCAAGATATGACAAATATTACTGATGACGAGATATCTCGTCATTAAGGTATTTCGAGGTTTATGAGAATTACAAGATCCAGATATGGTTAGCTTCATCGAATGACAAAGTCGACGATTTATTGATGGACGATACATCTCGTCATGAGAAGAAAATTTTCAGATCTTGATCTTGTTATAGACAGTAATATATGAGCTGTTATTTTTGTAAGTGGTATAAGTTCACTGTGGAAAAAAATGCGTATATTTTATTTAACAATTTTAATAATTATTATTGCATAGTAAAATTTTACAGGTTTATAGTGCTAAAAACATCATCCGAATTGAGTAACATTTGCCAATATTTTAAAATTAATTTCAACGCAAACCCTTAAATATCTCGATGTATGAAAAAATGGACTTATACCACTTTCAAAAGTAACGGCTCATATTTTAATAATATCTTTATATTACATCCTAAAAGTACAAGTTTTGCAATTTTATCAGAATATTCTATTTGTTTTCTTACAAATAAGTTCACTCAAGAAAGAAAAATTACAAGGAAAGAAATATATTTGTGCTACCCTTAAACTTATTAACTAAAAGGGATGGATCATTATCATTCTTACTTTTGATCTGGAGTAGGATTTCTTTGTACATAAAATTTCTTTTGTTGAATCCTTAATAGCAGGGGTTTTTTTCCTCGATAATGCAAAATAGTAATGACGCAGTATTGCAAAAAATAGTTTCATATGTTTGTGATTTACCCCAAACAAATAAAAATATCTATACAAGAAACATTCTTAAGGTCATTACGTACTTTCACAAATAATTCGGCATTCGTACAATGTATTTTAAGACTAATAGTTACTTATAGAGGTTTTGTTATTAGAGTATTGAATGATTATGTAACCGTTGCAATGGACTAAGTGGTTGATTAGCATTTAAAAATTTTTATGAAAATACAGTAGGTCATTCGCTATATTATGATGCTATATAATCACTATATGTATATTCACTATATAATCGACAGTTGACGCTTTCGGATCTATGTATCTCTCATTTCTTCTTTTCCCGTAATGAATTTTTAACCTTCCAAGTGGTTTTGACGATATATTTCATCCATCAGGATCCGACTAAGATCGTCTATCAAGATCCGACTAATTTATCTCAAGACGAAATCTTGTCATTCATAATATTATCGAGTTTTAGATAATGAAGATATGTCAGCTTTCTTCTAGTGAAAAGATATTCCATCCATTCAAGATATGATTCGTTTTCTTGTAATCACGTGACACCTCTACGAGACAACCTCCAGGAGGGGGTTGTATTGTTGAAGGAGGATCCCTGACTTCGGAGCTTCAATGTGACTTAATTTCTAGAAAAGAGGCGTTACATAATGTATAATCTATATGTTTTCTCTCATAAGTAAATTTCTATATGTCGTCACTGTTTTCAGTGTAAACTAAACGGAGATTTTACTTCCTACTACCCAAATGAACTTATTTATTGTGAGCCTCGTAAATAAGCAAGCGAATTTAAGAAATCACAAATATCAGCATAATTGAGAAAAGCTCTTTAAAACTACAAGATCCATGCATATTGTTCTGACTATTCATAAGTCTACACATTTATAAATAAATTTCTCACATTTCAAGACATTCTTTTACTCGAATCAAAAGAGAGTGTCATAAATCTATAATCTCATTGGAAATTGCAATTTATATAGCGTAGCTATCTTTCATCTAAAATTACTTAACCCTCCAAGTGGTTTCGACGAAATCAGATATCTCACCATGTGCCGATTTTTGACGATCAAGATATGAATAGGTTTCTTCTAGTGACGAGATATCTCGACCCTAAAGTTCTGGTCAGTTTTGCTAATGGCATGATACCTCTTTAAGAAAGATTTAAAAAGAGGATTAAAAGTTAAGAACATATCTTGATTACTAAATGGTGGGACATTTTACTTATACATTTCAGACTAACTGTGGAAGAAAGGATTTAGTAAACTAAATAAACGCTCCTGGTGGTCATTTTGATGAGATAATTTATCATTAACAAACGTAGCCATATTTTGATGGAAGATATCTCGTCACTAGCTAAACCTGACCATATCGTTATATATTGATCACTAGGCATCTCGTCATTAACAAAGTTATCTTGATGAACGATATGTCTAGTTGAAACCACTTTGAGGATAAAACTACTGTTATGTAATGAATATTAAATCATTATGCCATTGCAGTATGCAATGAATATTAATTCTTCGAATACTTATTTAAAAAATGAGAATTTATTTTATTTGTACAGAATATGAAAATAAATACTTCCTTAGCAAAATTAGTTAGATTTGGATGGACGAGATATCTCGTCACAACCACTCAGAGTGTTAATAATTCTGTATCAGTTATAACAATGTTCAGAAGTGCTATGAATTCTAAAAAATCTGTCTTGTTATTTATGGTCCATAAAAGGTATTCGCCAAACTTATGATACAAGCTTAAAAAGATACGAATAACTCAAAGCTGACAATCACTGATCCACCAAAGTTTTGTAAAAATACTTAAGAGTTATATAAGATCTACGTGAAACCTTATCAGTCTATCCCCATGAAAGAAATATCCCGAAATTCATAAGACGAACTTTTACGGAAGCAAAGATATACAACATAAACTTTCCTGTGCAGCATCCACTATTTTTCTCGTGTGACCTCTTAGATTTTTTTTTGTTTCCCCAACTCCGTCTGCCCATCATGCTTTTATCTCTTTCTATATAACTCATACTAGTCAGATGTCAAGCCTCCCATAAGGTCGCAATCCCACGTTCCGTTGAGACACATTTATGGTTGTTAGTATTTAACATCAAGGTCCAACTTCGTCTATGTCTATCCGCGTATCTGATGAAAGTGAATTTGTACTCTTTCTTTCCTCCTTGTTACCTTATAGAAATGAAAAGTTTTGCCTTTAAATTAGTAATTTTTTTTTCAATGCTGTAGTCATTTTGCTGACAAGACTGATCGTATTTGACTATAAGCGTTTTTCCAGTTTATTAAAAGAATATTCTCATCCTAAAGGCCATTATTTATCATGGGACGTTTAATATGTTTATTCTTTCCAAATCTTTGTCTGTTCATCATACTTTTATCTCTCTAACTCATACTAGTCACATGTCAAGGCTTCATAAGGTCGCAATTCCAAGTTCCGTTGAGGTACATTTATGGTTGTTAATTTTTAACATCGAAGTCCAGCTTCGTCTATGTCTATCTACATATTATCTGTTGAAATAAAATGTTTACTCTTTTTGCGTCCCTTTTACCTTATAGATCAGGGTTCGCCAAACTGCTTTAACCATCGACCTCTACAAAAGTTTCTTAACATTTTATAGACCCCCTCTATTTTAATCTTACGTAATTTTAATAAGACGACCAAAATCTGAATCTTTAGATTGTTTGTTTTATAGTTACAGTGTTTATTGCATGTATAAAATATAGTATGTATTATTATATTGACTTAACGTCGAAGGAGTACGCTTTTGTTTTTGACGTCCTTCTTAATATTACATATTTGTTTGGAGGGATAAATAATCTATAAAATATAAATTAATTTAGTTAACAAAATAATAACAATAAAATATTTCTATTACATACGAAAGAAGATTTTTTAAAACTTATTATACAATTTACTAACGTTGTGAATGTGAAGCGTGTACTTCGTGATTCTTGACAAGATTAGCAATGCTGGGTTCAAAATTAGGAAGTGTTTCAGCCTTAAATCTCTCTCACTAGCCACGGAACTCTATATTCACTTATGATTGCATTGTCATTCAGTATGGTGGTAATCCAAGTAAACCGAATTAAATATTAACCTTACATTTTTGAAATGACCCAATTGACCTCTGAGTCCGTATTGACTCCTAACAATGTTATATCTAACCCTGTTATAGAAGAAAATGCAGATTTCTATATTTACAGGAATTGCTAATTTTAAGGCGAAAATTATTTATTTTAACCACTGTAATTTTGGATGGTTGTCAGAATGTTGCATTTCTGCAAATTCTTTCGTATCAGAGCAAAAGGGATTATGTCAAAAAGGTTAAAACTTGGAATCAAGTTTAACCCTTCTTTCCATAATGGTGGAAATTTCCATCATAACATTGACTGCCCAAAAATTATATAAAAGAACAAGTTCACTTTTAGTTGATCGTGTCTGGATACCTTTTTAATGTCCATTGCATAAAAAAACATAGCTGTCAAAAATAAGCAAGTGTCACTATCAGTAAAACGAGCTTGAAGTTGTCATTCCGCTGTTTGTTGTAGTTGCAATAAACGTATGGTTTCGTTTTTAATTTTGTTTTATTATATTTGAGTTTCTATTATACTAAAAAAGTGAAAATGAGTGGAAGAAAGGTTTGTAACATGTGTTTCTGTTATTTTTAGAGCAATTTCTGAAAAAGTTTGCGTTTAATTTAAAAAATACCACATGATACCATCATATTGTTTTTTGCTAAATTTATACTATAAATATATACTAAGAATTTTTTAACCATTATTCCTTTAATTTTGAACATGAATTATATCACCTTGATTTATTTCACCAATAAAGAAAAAATCATGCAAAGAAGGATTAATGTTTCACTACTCTTTTTTACAAATATTCGCATGCCATGGTAAAAATAAATGTTATTTAGATCAGTAGATTCGATAAGCTTTGATTTCCTTAGAATTTGATAGTCGGACCTTGAATACCCTCCGAAGGCGGAAATGAATCAGTCTCACAAACACGTGATTAAGAAAATAAAGTTATTCCCTAAATTAAAAAGTAACTTCATTCCTTTCAACCCAACAAATTTTAAACTTATCCTCTTTGCCCTCTCACGGAATAATCAGTGTTCTATTTTTCAATGCAATAATCATTTTCCACATCTTGCATGGATTCGCGACTTTTCAAGACTATCTGTATTTAATAATATACGTTATTTCTACCTTTTAAAATAATGTTCTCATCTTTTTAGCACCAATAATTCTCATGGAATATCAAAGAGGATTTTTCTTTCCAAATTTTTGTCTGTCCATCATGCTTTTATCTCTATTCTACATTATTATTTCAGGACTGCAACAGCTTGCAAAGGTATTTGCCTTAATGTAATTGATTGCATTCATGACTTTATTGGTATTTCATTCTTACCAGGCCTTGCAATAAGGTATAAGGCTTTTTTAACCTTTTGACTAAGGCTATAGATATAACAAACGCGATTCTGTCCTGGCGCGATTCTTAAATCTTTCAAGGTACAACTGCTGTAACGGCCGTAGTCTAAATTCTTTCTTGGCGCAATCATGGTACAACTGCTGTACCGGTGGTTGTCTAAAGGTTAAAGTTATTTATTTAATCCACGCTATTCTACTTTATTGAGTTTGACTGCAATACCATTCTATTCTGCATATTTCATTCTACATTATTAAGCTAGTATATATTTTATTGTTATTGGGTTGGAGCGTTTTTAGAGCTAGATAGTCTAGATCCTGAAAACTAAGTGTTATATAATTCGCACATGTAAAGTTTTGATTTTGTTCAGAAGAAGGAATTTAAGTTAGTACTTGGAAAATAAATTGTGTTATTCATCTGTGTTTTTAAAATTCTATTAAGCATTAAATCAACTGAAAATAAGGAGCATTTTCGACCTATGTATGCTTTTTTATTTCCGAAAAGGCAAGAATGCGTTGCAGATGCAAAATAAGATATGTGTCACGGAAGTTGAGGGTGCCGTTGAAGATTCCTCGTACCGTAAAGGGTTCAGAAAGTTTCATTACCTGGATCAGTTCTTTAACCAGGAACCTCAGAAATTATATGAGCGCGAGATGATGCAACTATCGGGGATAGAGAGAGAGAGTTAGAGAAATAATATCGAAGGGAAGTGCACGTAATGTATTGATTGAATGTTATATTTAGTATAAATAACAATTTTTCTTCAATTTGTGTCAAAAATAAACAGTACGAACTTTTGTATCAACCCAATATATAAATCGTACTTGTCTTATGTTAAGCCAGATGGACCTATTGAGACATTGACAATTAGCACACATGCCCAACTTCTCTGTATGCGTATAGCTTGAAAGATAATTTGAAGAGCAACAGGATTTTTGTTTTGTTTCTACAACATTGTGAGCCATAATATAGATAGTTATTTTTTCACTGGTCTGTACTACCCATACTAGTCAGGTGGTACTGACCTCTTCTGTTTCGAAATATATCCAGATAAAGTGTAAATAAATCAGAAGAACTTACCCAGATGCTGGTGACAGTACCTAGAATAACTTTGATTCATATTACTCCGGATGGACCATAATGGAAAATATATAATGGATGTATAATTGCTTTGAACAGGAAATATTCTTTGCGAAAATGAGGTATTTTTATCTGCAAAGAGAAATGCCAATGAGTCCACCCTTAGTTCAAGTCAATGGGCAAAAGCACGAAAATTATAAATCAGAACCACGGTGTGAAATATATCTGATAGACAGTAAATGTGAAATGAAGAGAGTGATTTCTATGTAATCAATGTATATACAAGGCACGCTGGTCAATAAGTAAATGAATTGCAAAAACCAGTTAAAGATTGATAACTACTGCATCAAAAACGTATATAACATAAAACTGATAAACTATGGTAAAATCAGCATAGATATTGCACATGTCTAAAAATAATTTTCTTTCGTTTTAAAAATCTCGTTGATTTAGGTACATTCTACGAGTATGAAAATCCACTTGAATTAATTTATGTGGAATAAATAATAATAAACTAATGAAAATATTGCGTATTAGCTTGACGTTATGTAAAATGGAAAATAGTAAGTATTTCACTTAGATATAATCACTATTTTAAGCACTGAGTTAATATCCAAACCCAATGTGTGTGTTAAACTTCTGATTGGTTCAAAGGCATAAATCCCAGGTGCAATCTTCAATTTTTCATTTCACGGTAAAACATGTTACTATAATCTCTAGGATGATTTTAATTATACACTTTCTATGCTTTATAGTAGTTTTATTAGTTTTACTCTAATTTAAAATAAAATTCTGAGCTTAACTTGATTGTTTTAGTTTACCTGATGTTATTTAAAATTAGTAGCATATTTTAGTAAAAGAGTTCTATCATAAATTAACGTTACTCATGACATTATCTTCGCAGTTATGAATACACTGTTTCACCTTAGTTGCATTGAATTTATATAAATATCATAAACGTTATTACAGCACTGAGTGCTTGCTTTGCGAAGGCAATGTTCTTGAAAATTAGAAACTTAAATAAAACGTTTTCTTCTAAACACTTTATTTACCGCCTAGTGAAAAATAACGCTGTATTATATAAGAACCGACCTTATCTCTATACCCTTTATGGCTTGCTGAAAATAAGGCAAAAAAAGTTTCGAATTTTATTGTGGTGGAAATTATATTATAATTAATGCAAATTCTATTCCAGAAGAGTGGTTTCTTGATATGAGAAAATGGTATTAAAGCACGAGAATGAAGACTGAATATAAATTTAGTCGTTTTTCAGTATAAAGTTATATTCTCGGAGAGATAAGCTTTGATTATTCTACGTGAGCTTCATACGAGTATTGATTCATTCACTTTATAAATTCGGTGTAAGAGATCAAGATAGTAGGTGTATGCAAAAGTTAATCCCGTTGTTTTTAACGTAGAAGTAACATAGAAGTTCTGCGGTTTCTGGGTAAAGAAAATATCCAGACGTAGAAACATTCTGATCCACTTAAGGAATTTCAACTTCTTCATTTGCGAAATAACACATAGTATCGGGTCTGCGAGGAGTATAAAAGTATTTAGAGAACAACTAGGTTGAAGATGACAATCAAATGGCAGGTCTCAGATATCAGAAAAAGTATTTAATTTGAAAAGTACATTAAGAATATTTTTAAAAGACAAAACGAAAGACCGCTGTGTTACTCCAGTGTGACCTTTATTACATACCTACCTGTATTTTAGGCAACAGGAAACAGTCACAGTAAATAAATAAATGCACGCTTTTAAAATGCCCTTTCATAGCTTCTAGACTGATTTGAAGAATTTTTGTTCACCCAAAACTATATAAACCAATAAATAGAACGGCCTTTTTCATTTGCAAGCACATACAGCTGGTTTCAAGCTATGGACCCGTTAAAAATTCATCGCAGTTTCTTTTATTTTTATCCATCCACTTTTTTAGATCTCTCCGTGTATCAATTCTTATGAGAAAACTTACGTACTAGACAAGGGAATAATGCAAGATTCAGAGCACTGACGATAAAGATTTTCGCCTAGCTATCCTAAAAGAGAGTCGTGGAAGGTATTAAATATGTATGTAGAACATTTTATATCTGTGCGAAGAAGTGCAGTTGCTATTCACCTTTAAAATTCAAATATCTCTATGTATGTCATCTAATAAATCGCTTCATTTCTGTCGCGGAATCTTTGACTGACTTTATTCTCTCATTTTATTACGTTTTAAATTATAGACAATATGTGTGATCTGCAGACTGCTTCCACATTATAATATCGCTGTCTCGAAGGAACAATGTTGCAAGTCATCGATTTGTTAACAAAACGAAAATTACGAATATCGTGTGCTAGAAATATATCCATTAGAAGGATGAATTACTTCAAAGACGAGCGAAGCATTTAGTCCAAAAAATTTATACTTTACCCTTGCGTCATTGTTCTTCAAGAACTGCGATTTAGCAAAATAAAACTTCTGGGCCCAACATTTCTCTGTAGAAATATTTGTCTATTTCTATGTTAGAAATATCTGTCTTGTGTACACACACATACACACACAATGTGTTTCAGAAAAGACTCCTTAACTTTGAAATGACATAACCACGAAACCAAGAAATATGAAACAAGTGGAACATTTAATGAGAAGGTCTGGAATTTTAAATAGACTGGTTTAAAAATTAGTAAAAACTTTGGCTAATAGATGTCGCAGCAGTCTGAAGCAGTTTGTTACCACATTTTAAGCGTGATGCACCAGACACTTGTTTATGTAAGATGGTGCCCGACCACACCGCACTTCTGCAGTGTTTATCTTCCTTGATGAATACTTCAGTGGCAAAGTCATTGGTCTAAATTATTCCAAATAGACCGCCATCGTAATAGATTGGCCTCCATACTCCCTGGATCTCAATCCACGTGACTTCTTTCTCTGGTGCTATTTGAAGGCCATTGTTTAGAATAAGAGTACTTACACGCTTGAACATTTCATCTGTGAGGTATGTGTATACATTTCAGTGCACACATTGCGGCAGGTGACTTCAAACTTCTTCTTTCGCTTACGTCAAGTGATTGCTGTTAGAGATGACCATTTTTTATCCATTGCAATGTGATTTGACCACCTTTATACGAATGACTATTTACACACTAATTAAAAGGAAAATAATCAAGATTACAGAGCCATCTATAAACCAAAGTTGTAACTAATGTTGTAAACAGGTCTATTTCGAATTACAGGCCTGCTCATTAAACATACCACTTGTTTCATCTTTCTATCTATCACTGTTTCGTACTTATTTAGTTTCAAAGTTAGGGAGCCCTTTATGAAACACCCTATAGGTTTATTACCTGATCTTATTTGTGGTTTTTGATTGAGCGAAATTAATTATGTCGTGTTGTTCCATAAAACCCAATCCAACCAACGGATTACGAATAATGTGGAGAAAACTGATCATAGATGTTACTAGAAATTTGAATCCTACAATAAGGACCGGAACCAGATGTAGTCCTTATATCAAAAAATCCAATAAACCAACGGTTTAGTATGATATTGTGAAGATCCTTCTAAAGATTTGTTCTCTACTGTGAAGGGCTTGGGAAAGTATGAAATATGACTATTGTAGCATAAAACCAAAGAATCAATGGTTTACGAATGGTACGGAGGGGAAATAAAGCAGGTATGCTTGAAGTAATTATTTTCCTGCGAGCATTAGCTTTGTCAAATATAGTCTTTGATCCGTAAAACAAAAATCCAATAAACCAATGGCTTATGAATGGTGTGGAGAAAACGTAACTCAGATTTGCTTCAAGGAATTTCGTTTCCTAATAGAAGGAACTTGATCAAATATAGTCCTTAATCTATCAGACAAAATACCATTAATCAAAGGCTTACGACTCGTGTGGAGGAACCTTAAGACATGTGTGCTTCAAGGAATTCATTTCCTACAAGCAAGAACTTCGCCAAATATAGTCCTTGATCCATGAAACAAAATCCAAATAATCAACGGTTTACGAATGGTGTGGAGAAACCTTAACACATGTATCGTTCAAGAAATTAGTTTCCTAAAAGCAGGAGCTTGGTCAAATAAAGTATTTTCTGTATATAACCCAACCAACCCACAATCAACAAACCAACTTACAGTGAAACTGCTGAAACTTATTTGGCTCTTTGGGTTTTATGAGTTTCTCTAGGACAGAAAGTACAGTCATAATTAATGAAAATATGAATCATAACGTCTGCATAGACAATTTTTAAATACATTTACAGTAGTCGAGTGCGACGAAATCAGATTTCAGTTATTATCTTGCTTTTATGCACCTCAATAACACCAAACACTCTTCAATGCGTGGATGATATATAATAACACCTACATTACTAAATTATTACCCCTAAATCTTTGGACATCAACCTAATTGAACATTTATCTAGAATTTCATATGAAAAGTTTGATACAACTACCAACAGTGAAGTCTTAAATGGATGTCTTCCACTTATAGAAATGGAACATCATATCAAATTTAATGTTATCTAATAATTAAATCTATGAAGAATTTATACAAATATATCTACAAATATGCAACTCGATTGCAGTTCGGTACGTATTTTGAACCATATAGATGTGGGATTTACTATTGGATTTATTTTTGTCACAGAGCGAAAGTCGACCCATGCTATCCGAAGAAGTAGAAGTAGTCATAAGTCAAAAATTATCTATGAACAAGGACCCAGATTATCTACTAAATGTCTCATAAAAGAATAAAAATTCAGAACCATTTTTCCCGATTTGTGAGAGCATATTCAAAATATGTTTGTTAAGTTTTATTCAATGCTTTAATCGACACCATTATGCACTCTCACCGCTCACAACATTTTAAATAAATGAGTTTTAAATTTGCGAAGTTTGGAAGGGAAAATCCTCTTTCAAATCTTAAAATTTTTACAAGGAAAACATCTTTTTAATTACATCTCTTTTTAATCATAAATGTTTTTTAAAATAGTACATCACTTCATCAAAACTTTCCCTAATTTATTTTATGCTGATAATGATAATCGTATATTTTTCTTTTCACTAGTCTTATGTATAAATGTTTAAATATCATTATTTTCTTCGTGGTGTTATAAATATTTCAAGTAACGAGCCTTCCTGTTTTGGTCAAAAAAATATGGTATTCATAAAAACCCTATTAACCTTTCTGTTCATAATTACTCGGCATTGTCTTATAATTGGCAGAGCTTGGCCAAATAGCACTTGGGCCTTAAAACCCCAAACTAACCAAACATCATATTTGCTAATTTGTTATACGTTTGTTCGGTCTGTTTCCTCAACCCGATGCCATAAAACAAAAACATCTCAACAATCCCTAAAACCGCTTTAAAAAGGTTGAGAACGTGAAAAACGGAATTAAATACACAGATAAATACAGATGAAACGGAATTAAATACACAGATAAATACAGATGAAACGGGAAAAAATACAGATGAAACGGAATTAAATACACAGATAAATACAGATGAAACGGAAACAAATACAGATGAAACGGAATTAAATACACATTACGCAGAAAACTCCACCAAAATGACTACTCCGAGAAGAAATGTCCAAACAAATGGCAACAGCCGAGACATCCATAATAATTCGTCACTACGCACCTAAGATACTATGTCGAGAAAGAATTAAAGATCAGATGAATGAACACAAATGAAGAAATAATGTCTCCACTGACCTTATTATGAGTGACAGAAGCACAAGGTCGCTGCCTTTGCGCTGATCAACAATTCTCATTCCTTCTTGGAACAATTCAGATGTCTTATTCACGAACAGCACAGAAGAGAGGAATTGGTGGTGCCGGGAATTTTTTCAGATATTAAGGTGTACGTACACACCTAGAAATCACGAAAATTAGGTAAATTAGGTACTATTAAATCACGAATATTATATATATATATATATATATATATCCATAGTCCTTTCACTGGTTCGTTTCTGTTCTTGTTAGAATGTTTTTATTCATCGTTTCTCTAATGCTTTATGTACCTTTGGAGTCATTTCCCACAGCCAGGTCAATTTAATGCAAAATTAAAAAATGATAAACTTATAGTTCATTACCACTGCTAGTAGTTTTTCTGACGAGGGATTAAAACTGACCACATCTTGATGAACGAGATATCTTGCAATTAGAGAAAAAAGAAAAATCAGTAGTATTATGATGACGATATATCTCGCCATTAACCAAGTTGGTTAGATTTTAGACGAGATTTATCGTCAAAACCACATGGAGGGGTAACTTACAAACTTACAAGAGTGTTAGATAATGTGACCTTATGATGTCAGTGTGCTTTATGTGTATATTGGTATCGGAAAAAATTGAAATGTATACAGTTGATACCTAGATAGTTTTCGTCAAATGAATCCGTCTTTGCTTTATACGATTGCTTTCTTCACTTCATGTTCTTCCTCCCACCTTTTGTAATTAAAGTAATTGTTTCGCAACTCTCTTTGTAACGCTTAATTAAAAACCTGACGAGCGAAAAAAAATGGCGTCGCAAAAAAGGGAAGTCGACGAAAGCAAAAAAAAAACATCGACTTATTTGCTCCGGCATTGGGCCGTCGCAAAACTGCTAATGACGGTCATTATCAAAAATATCCCCTAATACGAAATATCAGGGGGCGGGGTCCGAAGAAACGCTCATTCACCAAGATGAAAAGGCGCTACAGCCGAAATTAAAAAGAATCTTCCGAATGAAACACCTGCTGTTTAATAAACAGGATTATTTTTCGGAGCAGTGAGTGAGTAATGGAGAGCTTCGCACCTTAAGCAAATCGGTTTTTCCCCCGCTTCGGAAACAATGACATTTTTGTAATGATCATATCGCTAATTAAATACTGAGCCTCTTTATTAAGTTTTTGCTTCGTGGAAGAATGGAGTGAGAATGATTGTTGAGGGAAATCAATCTTCAATTAATTTTCTTGATGTTTTGATATTTACCTGAGAATCGAGATCTTAAAAATGTGAAGCTAAAAGGCAGAGCTTAGGGTTTCGGTGTTAAAGATTATTTAATACGTTTGCCTGTAAGATGATTTTTCTGTCTAGAGGCCATTTGGATTATTAGGTATGTCCGTCTCGCTAGAAACTTGCGTGCTCAAGCCCAAAGACGTGAAACATAAGTAGACGGATTATTACTATTGAAAGGAACTTCGAAGATCATCGCAGACCGTTTGATTTGGTATATAGTGAAAATACCTCTTTTACTAGGTATTAACACTTCCATTGTTGCACTTTTATGTATTACTAGCCACTGCGTGGCCACCACGGGGTTGCCCGTGGCAGTTCTTTTCATGTAGCAGGTGTGACCACTGCTCGTTGACGTTCGCCAACCCTCGGTGATTGCTACGTATTCCCATTTGGTTTGCTTCGCAAATGAACTCTACAGGTACGCCGTGATGGCCTCGAAGTGGATATTATCAACATCTTAAATCAAAACACGCTAGAATTGGAATATTTAGCATGGTTCCAAAGGCACCATTTAAAAGAAAACGCTTGTGACGTCAGCGGTCGATAATCGCAAAACCCTCTCCTTCTACAATGACGTCACTTTCCGGAGGGAAGAATAAACGGTGAAAAAACTAATAAATTAAGTAAAAAATGTTCTTGATTAAATTTTAAAATTCGGGCGCTACACAAAAATCGCAAAAAGTTAGGACTACCTGTGATGCAAATTTCATTATTGTAAGTACCATAGATTCGTCAGGACACTGCACACAGAGAAACAGACACACATACACTTCCTTTTATAATAGTATAGATGTGGTAACCACAGACTTTAAAGGTAAGTAGACTGAGAGTAATTATTGAGAGGACCTTAAAAAGTGCAAATAACGTGTCGACTACTATTTACGTGACTGCTTTTAGAGGAATTAAATTGGCGACTGCAGATCATCTTATGATGAGGCAGATGTGTGAATGCTATTTAATAGTGAAAAAATGGTGAAATCGCCAAAGTCTACTAATATAACGCACGGATCAATCAGATGACAAATCGAAGGATCCGTGGACTAATCATATGATAAATGTTAGGTTTTACCCCCTTATAGTAGACGATAGTACTTTAAGGGTCAAATTACTAGTAGTTTTGGTCTTATGATTCTGGGCACATAAAAAACATAATCCGGGGCACATAATAACATCTCCATTGCTCACATTTTTATATTCAGTAAAGAAATTGACAGAGTGCATTGGGAAAAACTTCTATGATAATTTCTCAATTCTTCCCGTACTTGCTTTTTGACTCCTTCGTAATATTCACCACTTTAACCAGTAGGTACAAGTTTATTAATCCTTCTTGAAGCAAAATTAACTAATTTTCAAGCGCAACTGTCTTCATATATACTTAAAGCAGGAAGAAAGTATTATGATTCCAATATAGAATATGCTATTTCGCACATAATATACCAAAGTATGCTCAGCAGAAATGTAATTTAAAGTGGAAGTATAATGCATTCAAAAACACACAAACAGAAGTTTTATCTAATACTTAATTTTCTGTTTGATCAATTTCATGATATATACCTGAATTCGTTATGATCGCGACCAGATAAAATAAAGTATTCAAATTTTTCTGGGTTAGCAATGAAACATGTTACGTCTTCAAGAACGCATTAGAGTAAACCGGGAATATTAGCATTTTATTAAACTCTAATGCAAATAAAACCGATATAAGCATGAAATACTTCTATTCTACAAGTAAAAGCTGAATTAATAGTTTCATTAGAGAATCTTAAATTGAAGTTTTATTGTGTGTCTTAAATTTCTGTAAAATTTCTTTACCCTATATATATCACGAGGTTTCCGAGTAGTATAGTTTTGGCTATTACCCTACAGCATAATTAATGACTGAATAACAACATCTATTGGGTGAAAAATCTATTTATTTTTCAATCTTTATCAAGTTTATATTAGTTCTTTCCTTTGAAGTGAATCCTTTCAGAATATTCTGTGGTCCTTTCCTTTGAAGTGAATGATTTCGAAACATACTATTTGCATTTTTCTTAAAATAGAATCCGTTGGAAAGATTCCCTTGGCAATTTCCTTAGAATAGGATCCTTTGAAAAGTTTCTGTTGAGGTCACCTTACCTGCAAATAGAATCATTTGAAATTATTCTACTGTGTCTTTTCCTTGGAAATTAATTAATTCGAAACATCCTATTGGTCAAGGAGTTCAGGACTGGTTCGAATTCATGCAAAGAAGACTGGAAGACATAATGTGGAATTATGATGTTTAAGGGACTACGTGAAAATTTTTCGAAAATGAGATTTTAATGCAATAATGGTCTGTGCAGTATTAACTTTCCATTCGGTATATGTAGTACTAGTATGCGAGATACTACATTCATGTACTTAAAAGCAATACCGTGTATAAACTAGGGATGCGTCATCGATAGCAAAACATCGATGTTCAAAATTAAAACATCAATGTTTTCAAAATTCAGTGTATTTAAAATTTTTTTCCCATTTCTTAAAACTGGTTTACCAACTAGTGATGCTACATCGACAGCAAAACATCGATGTTTTTAAAATTCAGTGTATCTAAACTCTCCCCTCTCCCCCATTTATTAAAACTGGTTTACCAACTATTGATGAGACATCGACAGCAAAACATTGATGTTGATAATACATCGCCCCAAAACCATCGATGTTTTCAAAATTCAGTGTATTTAAACTTGTTTCTCCATTTCTAAAAACTGGTTTAGCAACTATTGATGCGATATCGGCTCCAATACATCGATGTTTTTTTCTAAAACATCAATGTTTAGAAAACATCGACATCGATGTCGCATCCCTACTTTTCAGACCCTTCACCCTTGGTCACTTTGTTCTAAAAGTATGTTCAATTTGCTGATTATAAAAATTATGCTACTTGGTTATATTTAAAATTTTTATAACGGTACTTTTTTCATTTAAAAATAAAACATCGACAACGTAAAAACATCGACAAGTATAAACATCGACATCGATGTCGCATCCTTAGTATAAACTACCGGAGCGAATACACATTACTGTAAATTTCAATATCAAATCAACTTAACTTCAATACCAAACAATAATGAAACTCCCTGGATCTTCAGAGACTAATATCTCTATTTTTGCTCACCTACTTATCTTGTATAGATCTAATTTGCTCTTAAGTAGCAAAGAAATGACGTAAAACCAAACCTATCTCTTTATCATCTTATGTATTCTTAACACTATTTTCAACTATCATTAATGAAAACGATTTAACACAATTTCATCCTTGAAAACAATACCGTATATGAGCTACGAACGATTCCATTGCTGTAGAATACAATTTCAAAACAACTTCAATAATGAAACTGCCCGGATCTTCAAGAATTAATGGACAGTTCTCTTAACTTAAGGAATTTGCAGAACAATGAATTAAAAGCATTTCCAATTCCAGGAAGATACACCAATATCCAGATATAAAAGGGAAACTGTTCTCACTATGGAATTGTTTGATCGTTAAAATAGAGGATGTTCTAAGGAAGAGAATGAATTCAAGGAATCATAGTTTGTGTTTACAAGTATTATTAAATATTTTCTTCCTATTCTTGCTATCCAAGATATTGTTCTGGAATAACTAGGAGCTTGGAGTACTTTGTGTGTATTATTTCGAATCATGCTTTCAATGATTACTCATTTTCAAAAAATAATTAATACTTGGAAGGAGACGTGTAATGAAATTTAACAGAATAAACGTTGAAAACGTTCTTTAAATTCAAGTGCGCGAATTAATAATTTAATATTTTAACAGAAATCATTGCAAAGTCAAGAATCCGAAAAAATGAGTTAAGTGAATACATAGACCGAGGGATTTTTCCTTACCACAAGCGCTTACTTTGGAAATATAAACCATAACACTCAGAATTACGTCATTTAATCCTATTATATTACCTATTTCAAAGGACAAAAATATGAGTTGATATTTTAAGACCATTTCGTTAACTCATGCACAGTATTAATATACGTGATACACAGTATTACACGTTATATAGCTTAAAATGCATTGTTACCAAAACTGCGGGTTGTATTTGAGTATTATAATACATGTCAACCCTATTTCCTAACATTATCGGATTAAAATAAAGATTTACATTGTTTCAACGAGCAAGTGCTGCTATTGCTAGACTGAGAGAGCTACTTTTACGCATATATAATCAATAATTCATCATTATGTGATGTACTATTTTGCCCAAACCGAATTTGGGTTTAAGAGATTAACAATATATTGGTTTTGAGAGCTATATAATGCATTAAATATAATAAACCATTTTCCTTCTAAAATGTGCGTAGGAAGTCCGTGTTCTCCCATGTAACTGTCGAACGCAAATAGATACAGGTATGAATGTAATTTATAGATGTATAGTAATGTGGATATGTGGTGTGGAAGTTTGGAGAGTGGGGTGCCAGCTTCAGTTGATCGCGTCGTTTGAACGTGGTTCAAAATGTGTTGTCATTGCATCCTTTCCTTCTAGATTGTTCCCAGACTTTCGCCAATAGTCCTTTGCGTTGCTCCAGTGCAACGTAAATTCAACTTTACATTAAAAAAACTTATCTATATCTCACTTAACCTTTTCTTAGACTAAAATCCTTTGGAAAGTTTAAATTTGTCATTTCATGTGAATAACATTCTGCGGAACTATTGTACTATCCTTTTTGTAGAATAAAATGATTTAGATATGTCTATTGGTCATGAATGAGGGGGTATATCTCGATTAAGAGAAAACTGTAGATTCCAAGGTGGAATTAGGCATGTAAACCTCTCAAAGGTTAACAAATGCAAATAATGACAAGGTACAGAAACTATATTTCATACAAAAAAAAACATCCTAAATATTTCTATTAAGATAACACTTCATACCATAAGTTGCCATACATTAAAGCAAAGTACATATTTCATGTTTGATATATACTTCTTTATTACGATTTCATAAGTATAACTACCAAAGAAACGGAACTATAAATGCATTAAACTATAAATAATTCATCTTTTCTTGAGTTCAGATCATATTAAAGGTTAAAAATATCTTATAACTTCAAAGATACATCTTAAATGAATGAAGCGGGTGATATTTGTTCTACACTAAATCAAATAAATGTTTGAAATTGATTTACTTCGTCTTAGAACATTTATTTAAAATCTTAAAGACTTCGTTTTCTGGTAAAAAATGAAAGACAAGTTTTTTTTATTGTGACATAATTTATTGCTCTGTTAAAGATCAGTGTACTTACGCGCAATCGAAACATAAATTATTGATAGTAATGTACGATGCAATTAATAAATTTTACTCTAAATCATAATTGCGTTTGTTTATGTTTGACATTGTTCTGTGTTAATTTACTCAAAATTGTAAAGAAACATTTGGATTTATGAAAATAAAGAAACTGATTCAAATATTTATTTAACGTTATTAATATGTATTTATCATTAAAAGCGAAATAGCTTCCTGCAGGTATTTGAATAAAATTACGTATTAAAACTCAATATTGGTAACATTAATTAATATCAATATTTTTCATTGATTGATTTATAACAAACACTTTTTAATACTTGTTTTCCTAAAATTATTTTTATTTCTTATATTCCCAGATTTTTTAAAATTTAACTTTCCAGTCTTATATCTGTGCTCAGATGGCAAAATGTTATAAGTTACTTTTCTAATGTTTCGTGACATCAATTTTAAGATTCAAGATTTAACATGTGGTTCTGTGGTTTTTGATTTATTACAATTTTTCATCTGAGCACAGATATATTCAGAAATGCTACACTCTGCGTTAGTTTCACTGCATAGTGGATTTTCTTATTTTGAGAACGAAAGAATTAATGCGACGTCCCTCACTAAGCAGTTAACTAAATTTATAATGTTTGGATACAGTCCACGAGGTGCATTACGTCTTAGATACAAGTAAAAGCGCGATGAAAATCTACGGGATCATTTAAGATCATTTATTTGCGTGTTATACAAAGCTGTAGCCCTGTGAGTTTAACCAGATTTTATAGCATACTATTGCTTTACTCCACAGTATATTTAATGACAAAATATAGCCATATATATGTTGTGATAGAATCCATATATTCTTTCTAACCTTTGGAAAGATTCTATTGATCTCTCCAGAGAGTAAATTCCTTGGGAATAATCTATTGTGAATCATATGGAGAGATTATATTGTTCCTTTTTGTTGAACACTTAATCTTTTAGTAAGATTTTTCTGGTCTTTTTCTTATAATAGTAACTTTTGGAAATATTCTATTCTTTCTTTTATATCACAATAATCGTCATTTCCTTAGAATTTATGCAATTATGTGACTGCTTTTTCCTTCGAAGTGAATCATATGGAGAAATTCTATTGGTCCTTTTCGTTGAGCATAATCAGTTAGTAAGATTCTGCCGGTCATTTAATAGTAATATCATCCTATGGAGAGATTCTATTGTTTCTTTCCTTTCCTCAGAATCTTCCTTTCTTCCGAAGTAAATCCTATGAAACGATTCTATTGGTCATTTTCGTTGAACATAATCATTTAATAAGATTCTTCTGGTCATTTCCTTATAATAGCATCCTTTGGAGGGATTAGTTTGTTTATTTCTTTTCACACACACAAGAATCCTCTTTTCCTTAGAATAAATCCTTTGGAATTATAATACTGCTGATTTCCTTCAAATTGAATCATTTAGAAATATTCCATTTGTTTTTTCCTTAAAATATATTCTTAAAATACATTCTTTCATAAAATTATACTGCCCATTTCATTTTTCCAAAAAATCCTTTCAAAACATTATATCATAAGAAACGTAGAAATATAATTAAAAAAAATATTCTATTTGTTTTCCTCAGAATAGAATCCGCTTAAAGATTGTATTAGTTCTTTGGATGGGGCTTATGTAATTTATTAACAATCTGAGGGGTTCACACGCATACTTTCACGCTGCAGCACGAAGTCTTCCCCCCCCCCTGCTTAACTTCTAACACATTTTTACTTTTTGGACCAATATAATCCTTTCAGAGAATTATTCTAAAGAAAGGGCCGATTGAATATTTCCAAAGCATTTTATTCTATGGAAAATACCAATAAAATCCTTCCAAAGGATTTTATTCTAGGGAAAAGACTCATGGAAATCTTTCCAAATAATTATGTTTCCAGAAAAGAACCAAAAAAATCGTTCCTTAGAACGATTCAATTCCAAGGACAGGACGACTAGAATTTTTCCAAGGACAGGACGACTAGAATTTTTCCAAAGCATAAAATATTGCATATATATATGAGTTTTTTGTAAAATTTGGTTAGTTAGTAATTAAGTGTGTTGTGAGGTTAAAACTACAGTACACAACTGGGAAGTATCGCGATGCTCAGAAGTTGAAAATTGGTTAGAAGTCATAGAGGGAAGCCTACCATTATCAACATGGAATTATTTGTGTGAACCCCTCCGAAGATTAATCCCGACTCACACTGTACACGTGAGTATTCTGTGTAATCATATATCCTTGGTGAAATATTCATTTGAAAGATATGTTTTAAAACTAAAAAAGAGGATGAGTTTTGGAATTTAAAATTTGTTATCAAAAATGTTTTCAAGTTAAAATATGTTTGTGGATAACAGTTTTCAAAACAAAAGAACCCGTTAAAATATGCTAATGAAATTTTTGATTAAATATCTTCTTATTAAAAACTAGTATACCTTCCAATAAGTATTTGGACACCCATGCAAATGGCGACATCTGCGGATTCTGATATACTTCACGCCCTTCGCCGTTAAATGTCGTGTAGGAAACAACATTGGCATTAGTTGCAAGATACCACAAAATGCAGAGTTATCTGATTTTGAGAAAGATGTAATCGTCAGGTATCACAGAAATGGCCGTTCCTTAAGGGACATATCTAGCGAGCTGAATGACCCAAACTCGACAGTGACCTATGGGATTCAGTGGAAGTTGAGCGGTGACTGTTGGAATGTGCCCCGAGTCGGCAGACCCACGAAACTGGGAGATAGAGACCGGCTGGTGCTGTTCAGAGAAATTTAGAAGAGCCGCACCCAACCGATGTTCCACATACTCCAGGACTTTTAACAGGCTTCCGGGAGGGTTGTTTGGATTAATATCATCCGTAAGGAAGCACATGCTTGCACACATGCATGAAGCATCTGCTTGGTTTTCATGGTCGTGCTGTCGCACATAGGCCTTTGATCACTAAGTCCAACCACGCTGCTCGGTTAATGTGGTGGAAAGCACGTCGAAAGTGGACCGTTTATCAGTGGAAACGGATTCTCTGGACTGACGAATCAAGGTTCACCCTCTACCGTTCGGATGACAGGGTCTGGATATGGCGTCTGCCTGCAGAACGCCTACTGCCAGAATGCATTGTGCCCACAGTAAAGTTCGGCGGAGGTGGAATTATGGTCTGGGGGTGTTTCTCCTGGTATGGACTGGGACCCTTGGTCCAAATTAATGGTAAGCTCAACGACGAGGCATACTGCACTATTATGCATGACAGTGTGCTACCTACGTTGTGGCAGCTTTACGGGTTGGACCTTTGTTACTTCCAGGACAAAAACGCCAACTGTCCTGTTGCGAGGTCCACCATGGATTGATAATGTGACAATGGGGTTAACTGAATGGAATTACCGGCCCAGAGCACAGACTTGAACCCTATCTAGAATATCTGGGACGAGTTGGATAGCCGAATAAAGGGGTGCAACAATCGTCCAAAATCGGTGAAGGAACTTACATGTCTTCTCAAATCCGAGTGGAAGAAAATACCACTTGCCGTCATACAAGGACTTGTGGAAAGCATGCCCCGGAGAGTTGAGACTGTAATTGCTTATTGTGAAGGCTCTACCATCTATTGAATATAAATAAAATGTGTTTTTCTCTTTAATCACAGGTGTCCAAATACTTATTGGTAGATAGTGTATGTAAAATATTAGAAAAAAATGTAGTATAAAAAATTTCAACCTCATGAGGAAGGTAGATGACTTTAAGTCCCACTTCAGGAACACGAGGTATTTTCGACATTACAGAATCAATCCCGATTGGTCAAATCTGGGGAGAACACTTTGGAAGGGTTCACAACAGGTTAACAGTAGGATAATCAGGTTAAAAGATACAGGTGTCTTTGTTTATATGATTTAATTTACTTCAAATATTTTTATTGTGAGCCCATGGGTGTCCGAACATAAAACTTTATGAAAAAACAAGGATTAATAACGTATCTTTAAAATATTGTTTAGGAAAAAGAACCACAATTTTGTAATTCAAGGTAAAAGGTCAAATTCAATGACCTCGAAACTAAAAAAGTTTAGTCAAAGGTAAATGAAGCGAGTTAGTGATTTTATAATGAACAATGTTCCTACTGTGCAAACTTAAAACTATTCATCAAAAACTATTGCAAGTGAAATTTCTCAGTTTCTTATGTGTGACTGAGCAACAAACTAGATAGATATGTATAAGTTTAACACAGTTTCCTTGGATTTGATAAGAGAATAATAAAATGAACACTTTACATTCCTGTAATCAAAGTTAGTTGTGTCTCCCATTTTGTTTATGAAACTATTATTTGCGGGAAACAAACTATACATATTGTAAATTCACTAACTTGTTTCCTCTTCCTTTCTTTTGTAAAAAACTAAAATTTCCCAGCGATTTCAATGCACGTACTCTAGAAGAATAGAAGTTTATGTTCATTAAGATTTAAATTTTTCCTTTGCTCTATACGGCTGTAAAAATAACTTCAAATCCAAACTTAACTCTTATTTACGAATTTTCATTTTAAAGTTTCATTATTTTTATAAATGTAAGGAAAATCAAATTACGCCCAGCTATTTAATTTTTATTTTCCAAACAGAAAATTTGGAGCTATTTATTTTTATTCCAATCGCTCTGAAGAGAATTGTAAAAATAATTCTCTATTTTGTGTGATTTGACGCGGCTGAAAGAATCGGTTTATATAAACGTAATCTCTTTTCGCAGTGAAGTTGATTTTTTCCAAAGTAGCTTAGCAATAGACCGTAGGATCGCATGGATACTATTTTTACGCTTTCAAAATGTATCGATAAGTCCGGTTATCAATCAAATTGACAATCTGAATTAGAAAGTGCATCCCCAAAAGCAACAAAGTAGAACGAGATAAAAACGCCATTTTCCTTTTCGGTTTTTCTCTCGCAAGCTTTACGGTTTTCAAATATCTCGAAATGAAGTTGAAAAGTTTTTGTATCACTTCCGTTTGTTTTTCATTATATTCGTTTTCAGAGTTTTATCTCTTTCTAGAGGAACGTGGGCTGTGTGAGCACAGTAGGAAGAGCAACGGATTAACAACCGGAGAGTTGAGAGTTCGAAACAAGGTTCAGACTACGACCGTCATGCTGGTGCATATTAAATCTGCGTTGGCCTCAAATGCTCTCATTTTGGCCTGATGTGGACATTGGAGAGTCAGGGGACCAGCTCGGGTGTTGTTCTCGTCATCTGATGTGGTTCGAAATTGCGAGTTGTTGTCTTTGATTCTCTCCCTTCAGGATTGATTCTAAACTGTCACCAATTGCCCTTTGTGTTACTCCAGAGTGATGTTATTTAACTAAATACATAGCAACTTCTAGAGGAATGTGACTATTTCCACATCTCAGGCATATTCTGCGTTTGAGAAGTTAGGTTTTATTAACCATTATACTTCGGCCGGTTATACCATGATCGCACCAAGAAAGAATTTAGACAACGGTCGTGTACATTAGTTGTACCTTGAAATTTATAAGAATCACGACAAGAAATAATTTAGACTACGGCCGTTACAGCAGTTGTACCTTGAAAGTTATAAAATCACGCCAAGAAAGAATCGCGTTTGTTATATCTACAGCCATAGTCTAAAGTTTAACATTTCGATTACGGCTGGTACAGCAGTTGTGCCTCGATCGTGCCAAGAAAGAATTTAATCTACGGGTCAGTACAGCAGTTGTACCTTGAAAGTTATAAGGATCGCGCCAAGAAAGAATTTAGACTAAGGCCGGTAAGGCAGTTGTGCTTTGAAAATATTAAGAATCGCGCCAAGAAAAAATAGCGCCTGTTATATCTATAGCCGTAGTTAAAGGAATAAGTTATTTGGAATGCTGTCTACCCTTGTGTTACCATTTGTTCCTCCTGGTGGTTACCTGGATGAGGTTTCTCATCATTAACAAAAATTGACTCGATTTGGAAGGGCGACATACTTTGTCATTAGAAGACTGACCAGATATTCCTCTTGTCATATATTGTCAATATCTTGATGACAAGAAAACTGGTCATTAGTAAAATTGGCCAGATTTTGATGAGCGAGATACCTCATCAAAACGAATTGTAGGGTTAAAATTTAAAAATGGAGATAATTTCAAACAAAGTTCGATTGGCTTCCAATTCTTTAAAGTTACCAGCAATCTATTTCAACTCCCACAAATCGCATGTAAATTTTTCGGAATGACATCATGAAACTAATTTTGAAAGCAACAAGAGATATTTTCTGCCAAACTAAATAAAGATAGCGGTAGTGCTCCCTCGGCAGTACATGTTTCCGATTCGTATTCTGAACATGTCAGTTGACTTATTTTTTAAATGATTTCAGAGCTTCGGCAGAAAAATTCCAAAAATAATTGATACAGCATAATGAGGAACTTGCACCAGTGAGGAAAATGCTCATTTCTGTGTTTTATTAATAGATTGATCTTCAAAATGTTCTAAAACGATAATTAAAATCCACAAAATGGACTTAATTAAATAAATTTTAAGTTTTCTTTAAATACCGAAAAGTGCGGCAAAAACATGTGACCTCGAAACGCTACGTGATTCGTTTGACGTCATTGTGCTCCATGATGTAATGTTTACGTTTGTCTAGCGCGTTGAAATGTCATATTGCTTGCTCTTTTAATTTTTAAACAATCAATTTAAAATTTTTTTCTTGCTATTTTGTATTTCTGTTTGTTTTTGTTGTTTATTCCGTTTATTTTATAATTATATGTTAACAATTTTTAAATTTTAACTTTCATTATAATCGTAGACATTTTGATATCTTATTCGGCTTAATACAAATCCTTTTTAGATCAACAAGAAAGAAATACCGCTTGCTATTTCAACGTCGCTATCAAAGTAAACAAACCGTCGTGGGGCACTATGACGTCACCAAGAAGCGGCATAGGAAAACGAGCGTTTTTGAGATGAAGTAAACAGTGCGAACTTGACATTTTTTTATTTTACCTTTTCGGGCTGTAAAAGTAAAAAATAAAGATACTTTCCATCATATTTTTTCATTTTCTATATTATAAAAATATATACAAAAAATGTGCAAAGTTCCTCATTCATTGGTGAACACTAATTAGATTAAACGTCATACGTCACCAAAATGGCACTGGAATACATTTTGAGGAAGCCGTATATGTAGCATGCGAGAGCGTTTGGGCAGAAAAAGTGAAAACTTCTCAGACTGAAAGGATAGGATTCGATAATTAGAAACATAATATAGGATACGAATGCATATCAACTGGAGAAATAGTAATTGAGGTTTGTACAAATTCACGGTACTATAGATATATGAATATGGGTTCTACCATAATCGACATATTATGTTCTTGTCCCTTATCTCCCATCACGCAAGGGACGTTTGAATAGGGTACGAATTCGTGTCAGCGTAACATAGATGGCGTTTCGTATGGTTTAAGTACGAGAAAGGATGCAATAATGATGGCTCTAAACTTGAACTTGACGTTATAAGAATGTTTATCTTCATCAAATTAATCCAGTCCACACCCAGCGTGCATTCGATAGTGTCTTGAAAATGAGACTCTCGAAATGTCAAATCTTTAGTGTGGATTAGGCAGCATGCTCCCTCGATCTGTATCACATTGAGCATATATTGAATGCTCTGGAGAGAGGCCTAAATTAATTTTCTTAAACTCGTAGACAGCCATATTAACCACAGTGAAGGTTAATGTATGCATCGAAAACGGCCCTGTAGTGTCCAGACTCGAAACAAAAATCTGTTCGTTCCAAACATCCACAAATTCTAGACAAGGAAAAATGTGTTTTTACTACTTTGATCACCATTGCCCTTGGAGTTATAGGACAGTTTTGTCTAGACAAGATATCTCGTCCTTAGCAAAATTGACCAGATCTCGGACGAGATATCTCGTCGAAACACTTGGAGGGTTGAGAGCATGGAACGTAGTTGTCAGACATGTATTTTTTTACAATGAATCCTCTGCAATCATTTCTTACTTTACTTTTATATCTCCTCTATGGTACTACAGCCTGTGAACTGCATAGGATACAGATCTATACGTTACTCTCTGTGTATATCCTACTAGTTGGGTGAGAAAAACTTTCCTTGTACGTGTGCATTACTTGGCGACGACTTATCACCGAATCTTCGACATCAAGCACAGTCCAATGTGTGTAATCAATCACACATAACCACTCAATAACTTCTACATAGATCGATTGATTGATTGAGTGCACAAACGCGAAGTATTTCTGAGGAAACAAGTAATCCAGAAGGAATGCGAAGATTTTACTTCGTTAATGAAACGCATGGTAGACATCGGGCCTCCTTAAAATGTAGTTAAATGTCGTGTTTAGTCTAATCGGTATCGACCCTTCAAATATCATACATCGATATAGAGTTCATTATTTGGTATTTTTAATGGCAGATGCTAAAATCACATTTGATAATCATACCAGATGACGTCATGTCCGGAGTAGGGAAAGGTGGGGCACGGCGTTACACGTTTTTTATTTTTAGCTGTGGCATCAAAATATGCATCTACATGAAGCAAACAAAAACCTTAAATGATCTTTGATCTCTTACATACATATTACATATCATTAAAATTAAAAAGAGTAGAATTTTTTTCCAGTATTTAATGTTTTTGGTAGTGATGTACATTTTAACACTGTACCCAAATGTCGGGGTACAGTGTTATGTTATAGTAACACTAGTAAATATAAGTAATGTGCTTTTATTAAAATTCTTTTTTAATTGTAATATAAAGATATCTAATGATTACTTAAGCAGGCTTAAAATAAAATACCACTTTTGATTAGTATACATATAATTGAACAGCTTTAAATGCGAAGAAAACATTAGGAAAGACTGTATCCTACAGTTATAAAATAGACGATAAAATAAGATTAAATAAATTGTAAAATTATTTTAGATTTTGATAGGAAGTTAAATCCACAGGGAAAATCAGCATTTCTACTTATCTCATTGTTCCTTCTGATGGAAGTCAATACGTTTCGTTCATACGTTCAATTAACACTATACGTGTTTATTGAACGTATTTCGAACCTGGTGTCCCTTGACTTGTTTCATCGACCTTCTAATGAAATAGACATAGCATGTGGGTGGATTGTTGATTGGTTGGGATTTTATGGAGCAAGAGCCATATTTAATAATACGCATGTAGGTGGAGTAGCTATCGTAAGATCTCAGAAGGGTAAGTGGGGTAAGTGGAGGTCATGGCAGATCGGTTGCATCAGTAGTGGATTAGCAACCGGAGGGTTGCGATCTCGAATTCAACCAACCGTCGTGTAGAAGGGGGTTTGTGCCTCAAACATCATAACTTTGGCGTGGAAGTTTGGAGAGTGGAGTGCCATCTTAGGTGTTGACCTCATCATCTGATCGTGATTCAAAATATTGTAGTGTTATACTCTGATCTTTCCTATGGATTTGATCTCGGATCGTCTCCAACAACCCGTTGTGTTGCTCTTATAGGACGTTAATATGTACCTACCACAATAGTTGTAAGTCACGTGAGCTTACGAATCAATTTGGGAAGATTGGGTATCGAAGTGCAGATTATCATCAGAATTGTGTGCAACAGTTGGTTTTCGGGAATCATCAGCATGAAAAGTTGTCTCTATTCAACCAAGAGCCATAGCATGGCGTGGCATTGATAATTAGGGACGCCGAAATAGGATCCAAAGCAGTACTAAGTATAAATATCAGCTTTAGACCACCTTATAAGTTAAAGAAATTCGCCTTTTTAATTTTATTTAAAGACAATAAAATGCAGATAACTACTTAGCCCTTATTTTAAAAGGAGTCCAAAAAGTACCATCAATCCTGGCAACTATGTGAATCATCATAGTGCCGTTGTAGAGCCATCGATCTTCTATATATACAGAGCATGTGGGTGGAGTCGCTAACGTAACGTCTTAGAAGAGTGTCTGTCACATGAGCAAATAATTCGACTTTGGCCAATTGGCAATCCAAGCGCAAATTAGTGTTTTTAATCAAACTAGTCAAACACATTTTACTAGTCAATAATTTTTCCCACGTTAAGATTCATGCTTTTTACCACGACCAAGTGAGATATCTTCCAACAAAGCGATCGGTATAAATAGCATGAAGCTGCGCGCATATACTCCTCCTATTTGATTAAAAGTTCGTTGACTTGTCTTTCAAATATACTTCAGCACTTCGGCAATACAAATTTCGTATCAATATGTGGTAGTTGATTGGTCAACTTCAATTATATAAACCGTCAAGCAGTGCTTAAACAGTGATAAACTGCATTTTAAGGTTGCTTCGATAAGTATCAGGCAATATCATATTGGTAGCAGAAGTAAAACGTTGGCAGACCGTCTAGGTTTTTTTTATTATACAGAAAATCCTTCTCATTAGAGGGTTTTTCGAAGTAAACATAAACTACCATAAATGAAAAAAATACATGATTTACGAATTTGATTTACCGCCGCTTTGACTTTTATTGGTCTCATAGACATGAAATGAAAGACATGAGACGATAAAATGGTGAAATCTCCAAACTCCACTATGTTGTTTATACCAATCAGAAGATCCGTCAATGGATGGGCGTTTTCTTCCGTCCCATGAACCAATCAGATTATCCCTCATTAAATGGGCGTTTTCTTCCGTCTTGTTGACAATAAGATTATCAATGTTCGTTTTGTACCGGCATACGAAAGTAATCTGAGGATCACGTTATTTCTAGTTTTGGTCACATGAGCATGGGCATACAAAAAACTTATCATTGCTCACTTTTATTTTCTATTTATATGATAAAAGATTTTGCTTTCCTCATAAAATAACAGTTTAAAAAGTTATTAAAAATGAGAAAGCGAACAACCAAATGAGTAAATTAAATAAAAATTTATCCAACGGCTTTTCTCTTTATAACATGCATTAAACAAATATACTAACTAGATAATCATCTTATTACAGCTTTGGGATATCCAAAGGAAGCTAGTTGAAACAACTGGAACAATCTGCTTAATCATAGAATATCATTACAAAACTTTTAATGCCTAGTTAAGGGTTACACTTAAGTTGTCCGATGCAGTTAAGTTTCCTTAGCAGTTTGAGTAGATTTTACACTTTGCTAGTTTCATTCAGACTCTTGCGGCTTCGCCTTGATTGGATTACTTTATATCAATTGAATAAGCGATTTCTCTTGAGAAGTTTTGAATGAAGGGGAACTGAAGCAATAAAGGCCGAACGAAATTAAGGTCGGAAACAAACAGAACGGAGCGAATGCGTTCATTGGTCCCATAGAGATTAACATTAGTCGTGAATCTGGTTTTGATTCTCTGACGGGTTCACACGCATATTCGTTCGCAAACTTAGTCTTCGCTGGGTGCCATAACCTGTTTTTGATCTTTTTGATCTGTGGAAAGTTTCCTGGGAATCTTTCAATCAATACTTGTAGGTTATTGAGTCAGAATGTGTGTTGTGGGTAGAGTAATACTATACTATTTGAAAATAACACGGCGCTCAGAGGATTTAAAGTAAAAATTTGACAGTGAAAGTGACATATTGCTTTCTCGGAAAAACAATAAAACTTGAGTAATTCATCGATTTCGTCAGAAAATCAAAACTAACATTACCACGCTCCTGATAATATTAATTACAACATGTCAGAAATTGAGTGTAATGAAAATGGGGTTAACCTTCCAAGTTGTTTCGGCGACATATATCCTTCTTAAACACCTGGTCAGTTTTGCTAACGACAAAATATCTCATCGAGACAACCAACAGAGAAGTTGATAAGAATTATGCAACTTTTGAATGATGTCAAGTATGCAGTTGCAATTTGAATATCCAAGAAATATTTTGCAGTTGTGTCATTATTCTCCTAAACTTTGAAAGCCCGTTGTGTTGCTCTAATATTACCAAATTATTATTATTACCCAAAGTTTGAAATGAAATGTTCCGCACAAGGTAGGTAGGTATTTTACATAACGTCACACTGTATAAACCTAACGGTCTATTGGCGACAGTCTGGGATCATATCCAAAGGAAAGTACCTAGGACAACAACTCGTAATTTTGAACCATAGTAAAATGACTAGATAACACCTGAGCGGCACCCCACTCTCCAAACTTCCACACTACGCGAACGTGTGGGCACTTGAGGTCATGACAGATTCAACGTTGATCAGCCTCCCTTGTACACGACAGTCTTTGGTTGGATTTTGCATCCCACACAGAGTCACAAACTATAAAATACATGCCATTTGCAAATTGTCACATGCCAATAATATTATTTTCACAGTGTCTTTGTTGGTATTTTTATTCATTCAGTTATTTACATCATGAGATAGAGAGATAGTTTAAATAGCAGCGAAACAATTTACACGTACTTAGTTGTTGCAGTCAAATTCACCATATATCTTCATTCCGTTCTGTTTATTCCCACAATGCTACGTAAATTCAACTATCTATCTGTCATATTAGAAACCGGAGGGTTGCAAGAAGAGGAAATCCAACCCATACTAAGAAATTGAACCTATAATGGCTAAAACACTCAAGTTTTGAGAAATGTACTTTTTTTTAAATACGCTATTTATAGATTGTTTAGATGTATTCCATTGTGAAAATATGGGTTTAAAAAATTAATGCTCATATAATGTTATGCAATCAGTAAACTATTGTAAGAACCGTCCTCTAAACTTACCAAATTTCTTCTCAATCTTAAATTAATTACATTAAATAAATAAAGTCATAAGGGTAATCACATTTAAACTTAATATCATCAAATAGTTTCCACTGGCACAAATTAGGGATAGGTGAAATTAACTAATTTAATATTGATTGATCAAACGAAAAGCAGACAATCTCAAGGCATTTGATATTATCTTCATCTGCAACCGGATTTCTTTGAAGTTAAGGGCAAACCTTTAAACTCTCCCTCCGTAAATGAGTCCTAAGATTTTAGTCCAAGGAATTTATAACTCTCTGAAGTGATTAACGTACCTCGGACATATCTGACCTTAGTGTGATACATCTATTAATCAATGCTAGAAACGACTTTCCGCTACTACGCCTAATTCATCATAAACTCGTATTTATCAAGTTAGATGGGAATAGCGGGAAGGTGACCCTAAGAGTATTACTGCCTGTTAATTATTTTCAACTAATTAGTTCCTATATTAACATGAATACTATGTGCACAGTTTGGATAGAAACTTTAAAAAGGAATTAGTACTAATTTTAATCATCTCAGGAAGGGTGTAGGTATTTAACTAATATCAAACTGGAACAACACAGTGGCAACTGTCGACAACGGTCCGGGATTAACCCCAGAAGGGAAAGATCCGAAGACAACACCAGGCAATATTGAATCAGGACCAGATGACGAGGTCACACCTTAGCTGGCACCTCACTCTCCGAATTCCATCATCACGCCAACGTGAGGATTTGGAGGCTGTGACATATTTTACACACATCAGCCTAATTTGTATAAGACGGTCATTGGTTGGATTCGAACTCCCAATCCTTTAGTTGCTAATCTAGTACTCTTCCAACCAGGCTACGGTGAACCTTGCAAAAGTAACTAGAAAATTATGAATGATACACTGAGCGTCCACTTTATTACCCGACAGTTTTAAGCGAATGAGCTATTGCGTCACATTGTTTTCGTCAGAGGGCTAGCGATTGACGGACCTTGAACGAAGGATGATAGTAGCAGCTCGGAGGCACGGAGCGAGTATTATCGAAAACGGCGCATTTGTGCAATATTTACTAGCAGCTGTGGTGAAAGTGTATCGAGACTGGAATGTCAGGCAAAAACTGTTTCAGAACGTCCAATTGTGGCCGCATCCGAGTGGTGAATGATCGAACGGAATGGAGAGTCTCCCGAACTGTAAAAGATAACTGAACGGTAACAGTGCAGCAAATTGCAGCAGATCTTAATCAAGGATCTTTAAAAAGTATCTCTGAGCGCACTGTTCGCTGTACTTTGCATCTTATAGGCTATCAAAGCCGATGAACACCGTTGCTGTCTGCAGCAAACACGATAAATGTCTCAAATTCGCCTCAGACACGCAGGGGCAGTTGGGAAAAAAATAATGTGGTCCGATGAATCCCGTTTTAAGTTACACCATGAAGATGGACGAGTTAGAATTTGGCGGTAACAGCACACAACAGCATGGACGTTAAGTGAACCTTTCAAGCTGGTGAAGGCAATGAGATGGCTTAGTGGCATACTTTGGGCCCTTTATTTCGTGTGCGTGGAAGTCTGAATCATACATCATACCTAAACATCGGTGCTGACCAAGTACTTCCTGTAATGCTGATTGTTTATCCTAATATGAGGACAGATACTTTAAACAGGATAATGTGTCCAGTCATAGGGCTGGTATTGTACAGGATTGGTTTGAGTTGGTATCATCATGAAGGAAAGTTCACCTTTTTGAGGTATACGTCACAATCCCGAGATCTCAATCCCATTGAGCAGTTATGGGTGACTTTGAAAAAGCCATCACAGATCTAGATCCACAATTTTCCAATCTCACTCAACTGGAAAGTTCTATTTTAAAAGCATGGTCTCATGTTTCACAAAATACCTATAAAGCATATCGTAGAGTTCATGCCAAGAAGAATCAACGGAGTATTAAAGGCAAAAGGTGGTCCAACGACATATTTACGAGGTGATGTTAATAAAGTGTCCGCTCAGTGTATATCTAGTCATTACAAAAACCTACCTGATCTTCATCTCGACGTCATTAAAAAAAGGCCAAATTTAATCGGCATTCTTGATGACAAAATATCCTTTCATTAGCGAAATTAGTCAAATCTTGATGCACTAATACCAACACACACTCCCGTGCCTAGTGTCGTGAGACACTGTATCTGTTTAAATAAGTGTGTTTGGTTGAGTAGCGCATGCCACCGAGGTAACATGTCTACCCAGAATGTTTGAGCACATTACACATATACATCATTACATCTTTTCAGTGATTACATTAAATCATTATACTAGGTAACATTAGGTGTTTTATAAAGGAGAAGAAATTTCAACATATTTATCATAGTGAACAAAGCAACAACATTTAATTTTTTCGTGGATTAATTTCAAATTTGGGACGCTGTAGCCCAATTGATAGAATAACAGACTTTCAACCGTAGGATAAAATTTGGTGGAGTCTCAAATCTCCTCTCATGTTGGAGTGGTATGGATGTTTGAAGAGTGAGATGCCATCTCAGGTGCTGACTTCGTCATCTAACAGTGGTTCAAAATTAAGTAGTGGTGTCTTCAGATTTTCCCCCTTTGAGATTAATCATGGACTGTCACCAATAGTCCGATCTGTTGCGCCAGTATCTTCGGCTAATCAAGTCCTGATAATTTTTAATGAATCTCACCATGTTAATAATTTTAACCTTCTAGCCCTTGTTACATGCAACGTTCCTGAACCATATAATTTTAAGGTTGTAGGCAGGTGTTCTCATATAACATGAGACTGTAAGGAGGAAAACTGTGATGTAATGTATAGGTGTGCCAATTTCACCACAGGAGCAGTTTTCAGACTTGATTTTCTTAAACCTCGTTTGATAGAATGGGAATAGGCCATTGATGAACGAAATATCTCACCCAAACGTTTGTTAAAATACCTACAGACGAACCTGCCGCGATAGATTTAACATGCGGAATAGGTACGTGTCTAGGCCGCATGTTAAATCCATGTTGGTCTTAAATATTATCCGGATGGCGTGATATGGAGATTTGTAAAATACCTGCGCACAGATGTTGCTCTCGTCATGTGACTGTGGCTCAAAATGACGAGTCGTTGTCTTTGAAGCTTTCCATTTGGAATTGATCCCGGACCGTCGCCAATAACCAATTGTGTAGCTCCAGCGCGACGTTAATTAAATCTACCTACCTACCTGCAGCTAAATCGAATGAACGGCATGAAATCAAATTTGGTATTATTTGGCCTATGGATAGAAATTTGGAACTGCTATAGTCAGAAACATTCAGACATATGCATAAACCCTTCAAGCTGTTTAGACGAGATATCTCTCTCATGCACATCAATATCTGACAAATTTTACAAAAGACGAGATATATCTCCATCAAGATATTTCCGATTTTTTTTGATGACGTGTTCAATAAAATGATCATTTTCTCTCCTGGTCACTATATATCATCATGAAGTTCCAAAGAATTCTCTTCTACAGAAGAACAAGATATAATATTTTCCATAGGATTTCTATTCTACAGAGTGGATCAACATAATCTTTCCAAATAATTCTATTCAAGAAAATAATCAATAAAATTAATCTAAAAGTCGAATTAATCCACGGACTCTTTCAAAAAATATTTATGTTTATTTAGTCATCAAGTGCGTTTTAAAGTAAAAACAATACTAGGAAATTTCGAGACACACGCTCTGTTATTAATGAAAAGCCTAAAATAATATGGCTTGAATAATGTTTTTTTCTTTTTTTCTTGATTATGGCACATTTGACTTATGTCACATTTTGACCTAAGTCATTGGCCACTACAAGACCGGAAGTGATGGCCACTTGTGAAGGAGCACCCAGTGGGAGGACCATCATTGCCCCTAACAATTTATACTTCGTAATTTTGAACCATGACGAAGCAACACCTGAGCTGGTATACGCTTACAAATATCCATGCCCGAACCCGAACCGGGGACTTTCCGATCTAGATGCTAACACCTTAACCACTATACCGGTTAGTCGGCGGCTTAAATAATGTATAAGCCAATATAATTTTAGAATTTTTAAAACTTGCAAATTCCTCCTCTGAAAAATTTGAAGTGGCTTTTTATTATGATTGTCGATTTATTGGGTATGGTGCAAGTCACAATTCTGATTAATTAGGTTGGTTTGTCATTCTAGGGTCATTATGTGAACTTATTGAATGGTATAAGGAAATTGATTAAAATTTACACTCTCTCGAATATAATTTTAATGCTTCATAGCATAATTTAATTTTTGTTTTCAGCTCATAAATGATTAAAACACTTATTAATAAAATTTAGTTCCCAACATATTATAATACTTGCTATTTATACTAGTTGTTCATTGGCTGCAAGAATATCAAACTGAATAATTATTGAAGGGCTAGACTCATTTGCTGGTTTAAATAAGAAATATGATCAATTACTGGAAGCTTGTCAGGGATTCGTGATGATTCCGGTCAATAAATTTATTTTTAATCATAATATAGTATCATATAGAAATTATTTATTACGGTATGCGTATTATACTTTAAAGTAAAAGTAACAAAATTGAAATTAGAATGTACTCAGCATTCTCGTAGATAGAGAGAGAAATAAGAATGTTTCTCGAAATATAATCGTTGCAGTTGATTATATTTAAAACTAAAAGTAGCGAATTAAGAAATTTGCATACTTCATACTTTCGTAGGAGAATGTTTTTGACAATCATAATGCTTAAAAGCAAAAGTAACGAAATGGTGCGTACCCTTTTCGCTCGAAGAATCTTTCATGCAGTTTAATTATTACAATTTATTACATTTTAAAATAAAAGCAGCAAAAATTTAAATGCTGCATACTCTTGTAGCCTGAAGAATAGTTCTCTTGTTACAATTCACGTTATTTACTATAGTATTTAAAACTAAATGTATCGAAAGCGAAAATTTAAATGCTGCACACCGTTTTAGGGCTAAATTCGTGTTATGGAATATCATTTTTGTAATTTATTATATTTTAAAATAATACTAGTGAAATAGAAAATGTGCATACTGCATACTCTAGTAGCTTGAAGAATGTGTTTTGGAATTTATTATTATTCAATGCAAAAATAGCGAAACAAATTCAAATACTGAATGCTTTCATAACGTGAAGAATGTATTTTGGAATTTATTTTTAAAGTAAAAGGAGGAAAAAAGAAAATTTAAATGTTGCATACTCACGTAGCGTGAAAAATGTTTATCGCCATACAATCTTTGTAATTTCTTAAAGTTAAAACTAAGCAGCGGAATAGAAAATTAAAGAACTACATACTCCCGTAGCCTGAAGAATATTTCTTGGAATACGATTATTACTCCTTATTGTATTTATAACTGCCTTAATCGAAATCATAAAACCTGCATGCCCTCAAAAATTGAAGAATATTTCTTGAAATGCAAGCATTGTAGTTTATTTAAAATCAAAATGGTAAACAAAAATATATAAATTCTGCATACTTTCTTAGCAGGAGAGAAAAATGTTTCTTGTATTATAATATTTCAAATTTTTAATACTTAAAACTGAAAGTAGCGAAAAAGAAAATTTACAGGCTGCATACCCTAATAGACCGCTGAATGTTTCTTACAAATATCAATTACTACTTATAACTTATGTTTATGAGTTACTTATATCAATTTTATCCGACTAACGTTACAAATACGCGTGGGTTATGTTCATGTTTATTCACACATGTGTGTGAGCCTACGAAAACTTCATTTATAAGTTTCCGAATAATGTAAAGCTACATCTAATTACATTTTCGGATTCATGTCTTTTTAACTGAAGTAAATTTGAAAGATTATGTTTAGTATTGGATGAGGGATAGGGCAAAATTTCGTCCCAGTTTTTGGCGCTAGATGGCATGACATCACAAAAACGAAGTGTTATATACTTCACACGTGTAAAGTATTGATGGTATTTGAAAGAAGGAAATTCAGAGACTTCTTGGTTAAAAAATTTACTCTTTTGTCTATTAAATTTTGTTAAGGATAAAAATGGTAGAAAACAAGGAGCATTTTAGACAGATACTTTTTATTACCTAAACGGCAATAATGCTTCGTACATGCAAAAGAAGACATTTGTTGTGTACTATGAGGGTGCTGTGTTGACGATTCAAATTGCCTCAAGTGGTTCAAAAAGTTTCGTCACCTAGATCATTTCTTTAGCCAGAAACCTAAGGACCTTTATAGCACGGGATTATGCAGCTACCGGAGAGAGAGTTAGAGAAAGGACGTCGAACAAAAGTGCACATCAGTATTGATTGAATGTAATATTTTTAATATAAAAAAATACATAATTTTTTTTCAAATTTGTCAAAAATAAACAGTTTGGACTTTAGCACTAACCCAATAGTATACCAAATAAATTCGTGCGATTCTCCTTGAATTCACTCCTAAAACATATTTATTTCTTAGTGAAGAGTAACTCGTGAATTTTCTTCTTGGTATCTTATACAACACCGATCCCGTCAGTCAATATGTACTCAATCTAACTTTGAGTGTACCCTTTTTCTGTGACTGAGACCTTTTAGATAAAAGTTAAACCTTATGGAATTCTGGTTTTTTTTTTCACTTTTTTAATTAAAATCTTTGAGGTTGAATGGGGCGAAATGGCATCCTGATTTCAGGTATTTTATAAAGGAGAAGAAATTGCTACATATTTATTACAGTAAACAAATCAACAAAATTTAATTTTTTGGAGTATTCATTTCAAATTTGAGACGAGGTAGACCCGATTGGTAGAGTAACAGACTTTCAACCGTCGGATAAAATTTGGTGGAGTCTCAAATCTCTTCACGTTGGCGTGGTATTGATATTTGAAGAGTGAGGTGCCATCTCAGGTGCTAACCTCGTCATCTAACAGTGGTTCAAAATTATGTAGTGGTGTCTGCAGATCTTTCCCCTTTGAGATTGATCATGGACTGTCACCAATAGCCCGATGTGTCGCGCAATATATATATACTAACTTATAATAATGGAGCGGACAACAGCGGATTTGCATAAAATCCGACTGTTTGTTTGGGGGTGTTTTTCGTGGTATGGCCTGGAACATTTGCATGTTCCTGTCAAGTAAACGCCGACGCCTACATGAACATTTTGGACTATCAGGTTCTTCCTACGCTCTGGCAATTTTATGGAATGGACGAATGTTACTACCAGGAAGACAACGCTCCATGTCATGCTGCAGCCTCGGTCAAACAGTGGTATCAAGATATGGATGTAAAACGTCTTCCCTGGCCTGCTCAGAGACCCGATCTAAACCACCCCATAGAATATTTGTGGGACGAGTTAGTTCCACTCTTACGGACCATGGAACCACGTTCGAAATCTACAGCTGAGCTGGCGAAATTCTTGTAGTAGGAATGTACACAAATACCCATAACTGTGTATCAAAACATCGTTGAAAGTATGTCCAGAAGGGTTGCTAGTGTAATTGCAGCACGTGGGGTACCATCCTCCTATTGAAGCACGTATTATTTCCCTTATACCATCACATCTTGCTGTCCGGTCCATTATTGTAGGGTAGTATATATATATATATATATATACACACACACTCAAATTTATTATTATTTTTTATTATTTTTTTCCAAAACAAACAAAAACACTTAAAAGCTGCTATTACACAATTTTTGTTACGTTTGCGAACAAATATTTATACGAACACATTTTGCAAAAGTGTTATTTTCATGGTTTTACAAATCTCAGGCATTTAAAAACTAATTTTTCTTCAATAATGAATGTTGAATGTTGCTTACTTATTATAGGACTAATTACCAATAATACTTCAAATCTTATCGTAAAATTTTCGTTTTTGTTTACATTATTCTGATATATGGGTTAGTGAGGAAGTAAGGATACACTTTCAAGGAAATTGGCTCTTATAAATTCAAGAAACTAAATGCCCAGCAATTTTTTTAAAGTGAATTATTTAAAATTAATTATGTTAATTCTATTCGTTAAAAAATAGAACAGTTCAAAAAGCTTTTTAAAAAACACGTCATTTCGTCATCTATACGTTATTGTTGGAGGTAAGATGGAGCACATTTGAAAACTCGTACCATGATTAAATAACATTTTTTATCATTAACATAAATGTTCGTAGGAAAAAATCTTTCATTTTTAACCCTCAGAGGTTTCAAATGCAAAATAATACCTTGCTTTCTGCACTTTTCTCTGCATGACTTTTAACTATTTTTAATCTTCTTGACCAATAAAGATTTTGAATTTTTTATTCTAAGGAAAAAAGACTAACATAATTCTTCTAAAAAAGGAACCAATAGAATCTTTCAAAATGATTCTATTAAAAAAAAGACAAATGGAATATTTCCAAAGTATTCTATTCTACGATTACATATCAATGGAATCTTTTCATGGAATTCTATTTCCAGAAAAGGGCAAATGGAATAATTTCAAACGATTCTATTCTAAAAAAGAACCTATACAGTTCTTCAAAATAATTTTATTTCGAGATAACGATCAGAAGAATTATTTCCAAAAGATTCTGTTTCGAGAAAGAGACCAATGAGAAATCTTTTCAAAGGATTCTATTCAAATGAAATATCCAATAGGATATTTCTAAAATATATATTTTTATTCCAATAAGCGGATTTCTAGAATCTATGTAAAGGTTGGAAAAATCCATACATTCTTTCACCAACCAGACGTGATTATTTAGACACTATGTGTGCTGTGGGGTAAATGCAATTGTACACTACTTGGATATGACGTCACGCTTAGAGGCCTAAGTATTATATCCATACAAACAGCTACTGTACACTCTTTCGCGCTTGCATTTTAAAAGCAGTCAGAAACTAAAACAAAGTAGAATTATAAGTTTAGTATACCCCGATTATATTATACCAATGACCAAACAGATAGATATTCATCAACTAGAGTCAATATAATCTATACAAACTGCATTTGACATGATTTCCGTTATAAACTGAGTTCTGTACATATGCATAGATTAGAGTCTCCCACACAACATGCATCAAGAAATTATGGCTCCCGTGCCCCTATTCTGGAGAAGATAAGATGATATTGTTGGTTAAGGGAATGGGTAATAACATAACGTGTTGTAATAGCGAATAGTTACACAACTATGTCCTATTTAGTTGCGTAACTATTCCGCCGCTGATTCTAGTGGAAAGTAGACTCATAAAGGAGTGCTTTTTCAACACCACATGTAAGCTTTTTAGAATGAAAAAAAGGCTCTCATATTTGCGGTCCCGCGTAGAGTATACGGAATGTTATATTCTATCAGATCTGAAAGAACAAACTCATTCTGCGTATCGCACATTGCTGTTTTTATTAGTGTAAAAAATACTCGTTTCCCCAATGTACACATTGGATGAGCCAATTTACAGTGAATGTCTGTATAAAGTTCTCGCATTTCTTCGTTGAGTTTTACTTAAAATATTAGGTGGAAAACCCTTCATGTTATGTATGTACAATTCAGTAGGTAGATAAGCAGGTGGTTGGGAGAGTATTCAATAACGTACGTAACGCAGAATGAAATAGAAAAACCAATGTTAACAAACAAAATAAAATGAAATCCGCTTACGCGAAAGTTTCGCCGTAGCTTTTCGGGGGAAAATGCTAAGATCCGATTTGCCACAATTTAAAATATTTATATTTTTATCAATGAATATAATCTAGGAATATCTGTTACCCGTATCTGGTCTGTGCTCCGGATAAACCCATTGGCAGGTTCATATATGGCCATCGGTAAGACCAATTCAGAAAGTAGTATCAGGTCTGAGAGCCGGGTAAACGTGTACTGAGGGCCATATCTGGTGATCATATTGGAGAAACATTTTTGGAGGGCCTATTCTGATATGCGGGCCTGATAAACGCATTTGACCCTCGATCTAAGTAAACCAGTTTAAAGTGCAGAAAGTGAATTGTAGAGCGGTTAAACCTAATCGGAGGGTCAAATCTGGTTTACTAGCTGAATGAACCTCTTTGGAGATCCGATGTTAGCCTGCGGGCCAGATTACAGTACTTAAAGGGCCGTATCTATTATGCGGGCCTAGCAAACTTGTCCGAAGAGCCGAAATTGGACTTCAGGCCGTTTAAATATATTCGAAGGGCCGTATCTGGTCTCCAAACCAGAAAAACTAATATGAAGTGCAAATACTAATCTGTGAGCCTAATAAAGGTATTTGGAGGGCCATATTTGGTCTGCAGGCTGGTAAAGTCCGTCCGGAGGACTGTAAGTGGATACGGCAAGTTAAACCTATCCACTTACAGTCCACTTAAGTCAATAAATCATATAGATTTATCGGGTTTGCAGGCTAGTTAAAATATTTTATTTACCCTATAAGGTTTAATGGACGGGAAAACATATTCGGAGGCCGTACTTTTACTATTAACATGTTTGGTAACCTGGAAGGGATGTAATCGATCTGTAAGCCTGATAAAAATATATGGTAAGATAATCGTATCTGGTTTAAAATCAATAAATAATATTTAGAAGGAGGAATCAGTTCTCTGGAACATATTATCTGGACCAAGTATAGTTAAAATTGGTCAACACCAATTAGATTTAAAGTGTATGTATTCAATAGAAATCACGAAAATCAGTCAGAATATTGATATTTCTTTTATTGCTTCAGAATCTTTTCCAAACTCGTAGCTTTCAAACGATACCGTTGTAACTATTCAAAATAGTTTTTAGTTACAAGATTTTTTCGTTGGATATAGTAGCTATGTACCAAACATGTTCTCAAAATTTTAAACTCAATTTCTGAAGAACTATGTTATGGCAATAGGATACAACGTTCAATGATAAATCAATAATTAATTTATCCATTGTAATTACTTTTATATGATTATAATTTATGTAATATAATAGAGGTCTTGACTTTAAGTCAGGAGTTATTCATAAGTTAATTTTAATCTATTTTAAAGTATTAAAATTCCTCAAAAAATCTTTATTTTTTATTTTTTAGGTGAAAATATTGCACAAAAAACTATTTTTTCTAGCAACTTGATTTAGTGTCGAAACATCTGGAATAGTACTAGAAATAATTTCCAACACGAATTGTTTTTGTAAAAAAAATTACAATTTTAAATATCATTATTAAAAAAAACATGCTAATTATCTAATTAAATTTAAAGTAGATAATTTGTGGTCACAGCTGAATCTGATTTATTCACACTGAAATGATATTAAACACAAGCCAATGACATATTGTTAAAAAACTGTATTTCCAAAGTCGAGATAAAAAAAAAAATCTTCGACTGTGTATGTACACCTTATTTCATATTTTTCCAAAACAGGAACAACATCATTTTAAGGTAACCTCGTTATGTATGATGTAAGAGCATTTGGTTAGTTACTCTTATGGTTTGTTGCTTTTTTTATGGCAAAAGTACCGTATTAGGCCATGCTACGTCATAAGGAAAACATACAATATCAAGTATTGGGCATGCACACAAGAAACAATTAATCAACACTTAAGTGAAAATTGCACCCACGGAGGTACCTACAGCCAACAGGTTGTCATTGTAATGGACACCCCACGCACTGAGACCCCACGACCCCCAAGAATATTTGGACAGCAGAAGAATATTTCTTTTATAAACTAACGAAATAACTATACCATTATGAAACTACAAAGGCAGTTGATCAAGAACAAATGCAATTTCAGCATTTGACAAATATTGAAAACACTATTTGCAATTATAAGTGATTTATATTTTTATGCCCCACTAATAATTGTCATGACATAAATCATGACAGCATAAACCGGCGCCAGTTTGACCACACCCCTAGTAAAAGCAATAAATGTTCGTTGTCCCTTGCAATAATTCTTAGATATATGTACTTACTAATACTCACAGTCATTTTATTGCAATGCACTTTTTCTTAAGACAAGGAAGTTTATATAAGCTAAACATAGTCATGGAACGAATTAATACATACTTTCGATTATCTTTTGATATTTTTCTATCACAAAATACGATAAATGAGCGAAATCAATGTTTCATAATACGGGAAACTCCTCAAGTGATTCTTTCGGTCCTGTTAGATATATCATAAAGGGTTAAAATGAAAACCTATGCTAAAATTAACATTAAACTGGATCCTGATTAATTTCTTATAAAAGTAAGTTAGTAAATCTATGTTAAAATATACATTAAACTCAATCTTGACTAATCTATATAAATAAAAATAGAGTTGTTTGTGCATAGAATATTTTCTTCCCATTTCAAGTTATCTATCCGTTTTGGACCCTTATGATGCCAAATTCACATCTTGCGCGTTTGGAGTCTGTCTGTATGTCCATCGGTCGGTCTGTAAGTATGTATGTACATATATGCCCAATACACGTCCACATGGTTTAATATATTTTCATGAAACTTTGCATACTGTGAGTACTAATCTAAATTTAGTGACTGAACTTGGTTGCTTAAATCTGTCTGTCCGTCTTTCTGTTCTATTATGTTCAATTGTGTTTTTGTGTATTTGTACAGACATCACATGAATGTCATTCGATATTTGATTGCAATGTAGAAAATTTTAGAAGTTATATAATAGTTTAGTGAATGCAATATTTCACATTTTTAAAAATTTTTATATTTAGATAAGTTACATGGCTAAAACACCTGAGTAAGTATAAAATCAACCATAATATGATAGTTTTGGAAAAAAAGGAATGTATCTTGAGTATTACGATTATTGGATTAATTTACCAGTACTACTGAAAAAGCAATTTTTTTTCCAAAAGTTATTTTTTATGGAATATTAGCTCTGATACTTCTACGCAACACCTTAGATGGTGAAAGAATCCGATGATTCTTATTACTACATAACTTTCATTATTACTAATTTTCTAAGTCGTTAAAATGTTTTTGGGAAACAATTAGTCTAATCTCATTTTTTCAACTATCATCAAGTATAATGTAGAACGTCGTATTTTCTATATTTAAGTGAACCACACTAACGTGTCTCTAGTGTCATAATTAGTATGCTAAGAAATTCACTAAGCGAAGTAAATAATTTAAAATATCATCAGTCTATATTAAAGTTCATACCACTGTTCCGATACCCAAAACCGTAAAGTTTTAATCCCATATATTTAAACACCCCAGGAATGTTCGGAGAAAACACCCATAACCATTTAACTTCCCTAAAGGAAATTGTTGAGGTATTTCCCCAAGGTACTCGTGGTAACTGTTTACTGGCATGGTCACTCGTATCACGCAACTTCACACTCTATGAACAGACAGCATCTGAAACCGATGAAGCACTGTCCAGAATAATGGGTCGAATGACGAGGTCGGATGTCTGAAGGGCTTCGTGTGGAAAAAGGGTTCAAATAAAGTGATTTGTGTCTGCTTGCTAGAAAGTGCTGCAATAAACCATTGGTTGTCCTTAGATGTTGAACTATTTTTTTGTATTAGGTTAACCCCTCTAAGTGGTTTTTACGAGATATCTCGTTCAACAAGATCTGACTTGTTTTGCTGATGACGATATGGCTTATCAAGATATTGTCAAATCTTTATGATAGTGAGATTAAGATCTAATCAGTTATCTTCTAATGACATGGTATCGCGTCCATCATCATCTGTTGAGTATCGGTCAGATCTGATGAATAACGAGATACCACGTCGAGACAACCACCAGTGGGGTTAACAGATTCCCATTTCGATAAAATCTAAATAATGGTTGTAGTTTTCGTTAACTCTCCTCGTGGTTGTCTCGATGAGGTATCTCGTCATTAGCAAAACTTACCAGAACTTTCTGGACGAGATATCTCTTCGTGAGAAGAAAACTGACCAGATCGTGTTCTCGTTATAATCAAATAACCACCAATGCTTTGATAACGAGATATCTCGTCATTAGCAAAATTGGTCAGATCATGTTGAACGAGGTATCGCGTCGAAACCACTTGGAGGGTTAACATGACTTGTAACCATATAAGTTGATAGGATAACTAACATCCACCTCAGTAATCGTCTTAAATGGTTGATTGGTTAAATTTTCGTAATCGTAAGAATAAAGCTGTGTCAAAAAATGTTTTTTTCCGTCTGGTTCATTGATAGACACAGAACTAAAGGTTATAGTGACACTGAAGAGATAAATACTCCCAAGGTAGTTAGGACGAACTTGTGCCCCCTATAGTGGGCTTACAGGCTACTTGCGCAGAGGGCAAACCCATTGAGTCACTGCAGCCACAGCATCTGAAATGGATGAAGTATCTAGAGTAATGGGGCGTATGACGAGGTCGGATGTCGGAAGGGCTTTGCGTGGGGGAAATTTCAGCGTTCTGATAAAGTGCCTCCACATCTTTATCTGATTGTGATGGATAGAATATGTTGCAATAAACCGGAATGGGGTTCTTTACATTTTAAAATAATTTCTTAGCATAAACTTGCAGCATATATTTCGATTTTTGTCGAATCTTTCCCTTCGGGATTGATCTCGGACCATCGCCAATAACCCCGTTGTGCAGTTGCAGTGAGACTCTAACAGGCAGCAGTTTTCGTTTACATGTAGTTAGTTAGGTAGGTAATTAACAACGCAATGGTGCAAGACAACGATACCATGCCAACGTGAGGGTATTTGAGGCCACGACAGATTTAATGTTCACCAACCTCCCTTGTACACGAAGGTCTTTGATGGATTCGAACTCGCAACCCTTCGGTTGCTGATCCGTTGCTCTTCCAATCAGGCTACAGCATTCCCGTTTACATGCAGGAGGGTTGTAGACTTTTCAGTAGATCGGATTAGTGTAAAGCTGATTTACATTTGCTCGTCAGTTGAGATCATTCTCCCCCTATTCGGATTTACAGAACCAAAGATCAACGGGAACAGAAATTATTAAACATGTCCAATCGTTCGTTGGTTCGAAGGTCACAAGGAACATAAATATATTGATAATAATGTAAATAATTAATTTTTATCTGTTAAATTTGTTATATTTTTTAAAACAAACGCAAGTGGGTTAAGCCTCTCTCTATAAGAGAGGCTTGTCCCAGACAAGAATGCATGATTTTAGAATTGAATATTAAATAAATTTTATTAGTTATGTAAACACTAAGGTATGCAACTTTTAATATAATAGTCTAACTTTCTGAAATTGTTTAAGAACAATTACTGTAAAACTATTAACAGTATAGCATTGTGTTAGAAACAATAATAAAAATTGTCCATGCAATAAAGTAAATACTAAAAATCCTTCTTAAAATGATGTTAAATATTTTATTCAGTTTGAAAACATTAAAATTTACAACATGTATAGTTAATACCGTAATTTCAATTTATATGTTTATCTCAGTGGTATGAATTGTGTTAAAAATCAAAATCAAACTGCATTTTCATTGCAACTCTTTCAGTGCCACCAGAAGACATAAGGCATAGCAGTTTTGTCATATCTGTTAGATGAACAACATCTGAGTCTTCATTTTCAGAATAACTCTCGGGAAGATCATAAAAGGTGGCATAGAATTACTCATGGCACACACAAAAGCACATGATGTAATCAAGCTACCCCTTTCACCTGGAGTTACTTTCGAAACTTGTTTTTCACCTTTGCCATCTAATACTTTCTTTGGTTTGTGCACAGTGGTGATTCCAGTTTCATCTACATTGTAAATGGCTACTGGCCCAAATTTATACTCTTCACGAACTTTTTCAAATTATTAGAAGCTCGCATACTGTCAATTTATTGAATGCAGTTGATATACTCAAACTTGTACTTTCAGGCTTACGCAAGGATAACTCCCTCTTATACCAGTACATGAATCCACTTAACCAATCATAAGAAGCTATTTTACAAATACATTGAATTCTTTCGTTGGGAATGCTTTTATTGTTAGCAATTCTAAACTGATTTATAAACTGTTTAGTAGTTTTTGGAGTTAATAAATATGCTTTCAAGAGTCTTTCTTCCTCATCAGTAAAAATTTGCACAATTCTGTAATTAGGCTGCATATCCTGTCTTTTTAATATTTCTTTATTTATATTTCTGTATGTATCTCTCAAAGTTTTCCAATCAATGTCATAATCTTTCGATGTACTAAAACATTCATCAGCAACTTTTTTTACAGCTGCCTTCACAACTTCTAAGGAACGCTTCTTATGAGTTTTTTCTATTGGTTTATGAAAGGCATCTGAGGAAGAGAAATAACATTCAGTTATATATAATTAATACTGTAATCAGTGTTGCAGATCAGGAGTATACACAGAAATTTTTTGGAGGGGTCCCCCATATTTTTTCAATGTATTTTTTAAGGAAGCAAAAAAAAAAAAGACCTAATTGTGTGTGTGTTAAAAATTTTTCATCTACCGTATATAGATTTTAATGGGTATTTGTTGGATAGAAAGAAGTTTAATAAAATATTTTAATTTAGAAGTTTAAATAATCTTATAGATTTTCAAAAGTATTTAACTAAGGGAGCCTTGAACAACTAGTCAACCCTCCCTTATATGGAATGTGTCCAGGATCCCCACATGGCCATTTTGAAAAAAAAAACATGGGGATTTTAGGTCTAATTCACTGTACAAACTCTAAGGCTATAATATCAAAGCTTAATATTTTAGAACCTGTGAAATCTTATTTGTTTATATTTATTTCAATTGATTTATTTGAGAAAATTTTACAAAATATATCTAAAATAATAACTTTTTAAGCAGAAAAGCACTTTATTTTGAATCTTTCCACGCTTCTTTAAACTAGCTGCATGAAACTAAGATGGATGCCTGAGCTTTTGAGAAGACTTGACTGGCCTATAGTGAAAAAAGACTGAAACACACTTTTAAATAAAATAAATCAAGGGTGGACGCAGCCTCTCTTATGGTTATGGCTCCCCAGTTTCTCCTAATTGTCTTTCTAAACAAATTACAATTTGAGAAATCACTGTTCAAAAACCATGCTAATTAGCTAATCGTATCTGAATGAGTTAATTAATGATTAAGTTAATCTAAATTTTTCAAACTGAAATGAATTTAGGTATAAACCAATGTCATATTATAAAAAAATGGATTGTTAAAGTCAATTAAAAAAGCTAATGTATACGTATACCTTAATCCGCAGATCATATTTTTCAAAGTGGAAGTAAATATGTTAATAAAAGGAATGTTTGTAGTAGGAAAGTAAATTTAAACTTATCGTTGGTATATTTTCGCTCCCTGTTATTATGGAAACATAAATTATTAATAATTTAATTAATTAATTTAATTAATTAAAGCAAAATACATTAATATGAAATTATGTTGGCAAGTGATATTCAGATCATGTACCAGTGTATTCAATCGGAATTTCAATAGCCCGTTGTGTTGCTCGAGTGTGACGAAAGTTCAACTACATACATCCTTACCAAAACCTTAGGTAGCTGAATTAACTTCACACTGTATCAATACAGTGGGCTGTGGGCAAGTGTCCAGGATCAACACGGAAGGGTAAAACCTGAGGATAACACCTCGTCATTTTGAATTATGGTCAGATATGAAGAGGTCAATATCTGATCTGTCCCCCGTTCTCCAAATTGTTGCACCACTCCAACGTGAAGACATTTGACGCCATGATAGTTTGAATGTGCAACAGCCCTCACGAATACAACGGTCTTTGGTTGGATAGAGTTTCAAACTGCTGATTATGCGACTCTACCAACTGTGCTACTGAAGCCCCATTAAGAGATCTGGATGACTAAGTTTCCGTTTAACTGGAGAACGGATATGCGAAGTTCAAAACTTTCAAGTCATGCAGTAAATTTATTTGTTGTTTCCCAAGAAGATGATGACACATCTCATATTTATAATAATTTAATTTCTTGACCGTTTTCCAATATAGATCTAATTGGATCATAAATAACAGAAAAGGAAACCATCACTCAGATGAATATCATGGATTTCCCATGTTGTGCAAGCTGACAGAAGTATTAAACGCATTTTTGAGGCAGGTAATGCCGCAATCAATTCCCCAGACTAGAGACGGGAATTCGGTTTCCCAACCATTCACTGACATTCGGGAGGAAATTGATTTAATTAATTTCTCAGATGGAAAATGGAGATTATTAGCCGCGTCAATTACGGTAGCGAAGACCCGGTTTATTGCAATAACACTACGATGCAAAAAATCAGTGGAAAGACGGTATGTAAATCACTTGCATCGGAAGAAAGGAAAGTACTTTTATGGGTGGAGTCGAGTGTACCATTGAAATCGGAATGCGACTTAGACGGAAATAATCAGAAAATAATCGAGCTGAACACTCACGCGTATACGAGGACTTGTCACCAGGATTGTGGATACTCGGTTGATTTGAATAGTAAATGGTGTTGCTAAAAATATGTGAAAGGTCTTCATAGAAGATGTTTTCTTGGAAGTGAAGTTGTACTGTATTCCTGTACGAATACTGAATGCGACGCCACTTGGTTCAATTGTTGTTGTTTGCTTTTCAGAATTAAGTGGTTTGTTTTTCACAATTCGTTTTTTTTTTTGTTGGTTGTTTGTTTTCCAGAATTCGGTTGTTTGTTGGTTGTTTGTTTTTCACAATTCGTTTTTTTTTTGGTTGTTTGTTTTCCAGAATTCGGTTGTTTGTTTTTCACAATTCGGTCAAAATGGAGATAAACTACGTTTTAAGGTAACCGCGATTTGTATCACGCAAGACCATTTGAATAGCAGAAGTAAATATTGGCACACCACCTTTTCTTGTTTTGGACACTGACACAGCTTTTTCACGTTTGGACCTTTCACCATCGAACTCAAATTACACATCTACTTTGCTTTCGATACTGCCGAATCCTTCTCATATTACATATTTTAATATCTCGTATGTACAAAGGTCCATAAATATTTATTCAAAACTCCAACTATTAGGTTGATTCAAAATGTCGTCCCACTTTTTTTACAAACATTGAAACAAAATTATTTTATTTGATAAAAATTACAATTAAAATCAATATAGTGTATGCCGTTATGTTAAATTACCTTTATCCATCACTCCCTTAGCTCCATAGCAATTCTGAGGTAAAGAACTGATACAGGTGACAAAACTTGCTGAACCATTTACGGCACATGAAATCGTCAACCTTTCACCCTTACCACAAACATCACATAACTCATTTTGCGTTTTCTTGTTTTTTCGGAAATAAAAGAGCATAACAAGTTAAAAATGCTCCGTATTTTCTGCCATTTTTATGCGTGCTAAACAAACACTTAAAAACACAATCAAATAACACAATTTTCCCCAAGTACTCACTGTGAGAAGGAAATGTTTTCTTTGAAACAACATAAAAATTTTACACGTGTGAAGTAGATAGCATATCGGTTATTGCGATGCAATGACATCTGGTACCGAAAACAGCATGAACTTTTACATCAAACCAATGTATCACAAAATATAATTAAATTATTTTATTAACGCTCTGAGTGGTTCACACGTTTATATCCGTCATGCAACCTGCAGTCCTCCCTCCAACTCAACAAAACTGTTTTGACCTTTGTGCACAATAGAATCGTTCATATCATTCTTTGAACCATTCGTAATTATGTGTTTTTTGTTCTGTGGAAAAAAGTAGTACTACACTACTTGGAATCATCGGCACACACAGGGTTAATCTTGATACGTTATTTAATATTTTTTATTATACACGAGAAAAAAATGTGTCCTTTTCGTAAATTTTAGAGTGCTTATAACCCTCCAAGTGTGTATATATATCACGATATGGTAAGTTTTACTAATGACGAGACAAACACCCGCAGGGTAGATTACAAGAAGTTAGATTTTTGCCTTTGCATTTTCAGCATTGAATGCACACAATAACTCACTATTGTGTCCATACTGTTACACAAAAATGTTTCCTCAGATCAATGTAATCTTAGCATCTACGATTATTCAAGCTTATTTAAAGATTTGTAAGTTTCCAGTCCGTTTCGTTTCTAAGCAATTTATTGAAAAAATCAAAATCCACCGCATTGCGCAGGATTTTTTGCGATATTGGCTGCGTAAAAAAGCGTAAACTTTAAACAGCACTTGTGTGGGGAAGGACTAACATCTCAGTTGCAGCTTAGAAAGAATTTGACATCGATAACCAATATTTAAGAAGGATATTATTCCTGTTGATTGCTTCAGAACTTTTCAGCTGAAGTTAATCTTGATTTATGATAGCCATTTGGAAGATAATTTATTCCACTTTCAGTGCGGACGACGCTTATTTTTTTACCAAAAAAACGTCCCGTTTTTTCCCGTTTTGTTTTTCAGCGCGATCTTATTTTTTCAGTAAGTCATCGTCAAACAAATGATGTCGTCGACAAAGGTAGGACAGATCCTTAATCTAGTTTTCCTGGAATTTTCTACCGTTGGCGTCATTTATCACGAAGGGAATTAAATTTTGGATTTTATTTCAGCATTTCTTGTGGAAATGAGCAATCAGAAAAAGCAAAAAGCATGTATGTGACGCCTTATAAACATTACCATAACATCCTCATCATCACAATTGCTTAATTCCTTATAACTGAATACGTATAAGGCAAACTATAAACTTAAAGTTGTAAAATGTTATACTTATGTAACTCAATGAATTCCTCAATATGTAATTGGCTGATAAATGAAATACAATTGAAAGGTATTAACCCCTCTTGATGGTATATCTTCGTGTTGAAAACTTCCCTGTAATGGCCAGCCTCTGGTGCAAAAAAGTTATTCCAAACTATCACCAGTTCTTGCAAGTTGAAATTTGTTCTTACTACTTGGGTATTCCATCTTCTCGGAGTAATAGGACAATTTTGTGTTAAAGAAATAATATCTTAGCCTTGCAAAATTGTCAAGATCTTGTGTGAATTATCTCATCATAACACTTGAAGGGTTAAATTGCGTGCCTGATTCATTGTAAATATGAACATTATAAATAGTATGATAAACAATATGATAAACGTGAGTTTCGAAAGTTGTTTAAGGACAAAGAGGATTTTCAAAACAAGACTTGGTTTTGTAATAGAAGGCCTATATATACACTTTGGTTCAGAAAACATTGGGGTATTATTATTACAACCATGGTCAAAAATGTTGATGGGATAGCAGTAATTCATGTGTTACAGACGCATTAATGTTAAGTCCAATTCCTCAATGGGTGTACTTCTCTCTTCTGTGTCATTAAAACTATCTTGGAGATTTTTCATACAGTACTTGATATCATATGCCACTGGTCTGGCGCAGCATAGACAAATATGGTCATTAAGTCATAAGAACTAAACGTACCGACCCATGCGCATTGCATCCCCATTTAAGCATCAAGCTTTCTTATTCATACATAGTAATTTGCATACATATATTAAAAATTAACTCCAATTGGTAAGTGCACATCTCGTCCATCAAGAGCTGGCCAATTTTGCTAATGACTATATCTCATCATCAAGATATTACCAATTTGATAATGACTAAACCAATATCTGACCAGCTTTCTTCTAATAACGAGATATCTCGTTACTCCAGATTTCATCAGATGTCTTCCAATGAAGAGCCGTATAATCCATCCAGATTTCGTCAGGTGTCTTCTAATCACGAAATACCTCGTCCATCCAGATCTGGTCAATTTTCTTCCAATAATGAGATGTCTCGTTCTTCCAGATTTTATAAGCTGTTTTCCAATGACGAGATGACTCGTCCATCAAGACCTTATCAGCGGTCTTCTAATTAAGAGATATCTCGACCATCAAGATCTCGTCAGTTTTCCCACTGGCGAGATAACTCGTCGAGACAACCGCCATGAAGGATTCAAAACGTGATACCCAATATATACTTCAGCAAATTAGCTGTGACCCTAAAATGTCTGAAGAATGGAAAACTTGAAAAATATTTATATTTCCTTACATTGTAAATATTTTAAAATTTAATTTACCTAGATAAATGCTGGAGAGATGCGCATATTTGATCTAAATAACAAGCAGTGAAATTAACTTCTAAAGGTCGAAATCATCGAAAGTTTTGGCAGGAAATACTCTCAGCGTCTGTAGTGAGGCCAGAAATAATATCATAATCTAATATATACCGTGACGAGAAAAACTGTGACTTTTTTCACGACATGACACACAATAGATAACATTAATTCACAGCTTAGGATGTCAGATTACCATATTCTTAATCTACAAGAAAGCACGGCCATAAATCTTCCAGAATATAGCAGAAATGGCTTCAGAAGTTCGCCCACAAGATCAATAAAGTCTGCTAAATGCCCCTCATGTCGACCCTGACCACCACAACTGTGTAATTGAATCTATCTTTGTCTCTAATATTGGAATGTCTGGAGGACTCACACTCAGTTAGGCTTACATTCGGAATGAGAAATCCGCTTAAATCTCATTAGGTATGGAAGTGGGCATACGGCGACTGTTTCTCCAGAAGCAGGTGACCACAGTAAAGTAATTTAAAGGAGGCCTTCAGGAAACGGGAAGTAATGACTGATTACTTTCGAAAATTGAGGCTGGAATCTCATTGGGAACGACATTGGAAAAATGAGTTTGAGTTATGTTTTGACATGTTCAAGGAAATAATGCATAGGATATTTGTGTATAGGGCATTTGTGGGGTAGGAGACATTTTCCTACTACGAGTAGACAGCAGGTGGGGTTATATGTACTAGGTTTCTAGATCTCTATAAGGTCCAAGAAAAGTAAACAACTTTTGTACTGTAAAGTACAGTTTGTTCTTGAAGTTAAGAACTTTGACTCTAGTAGTAATAAGGTAATTATTGAAAGACCTTCCGGAAATGGGAAGAAATGAAATTACTTTCGAAAGTTAATATTGTAATCACACTGGGAACGACATTGGTTGAGATTTTATGGAGCAAATGTCATATTTGGTCAACGTATTGACAATGAGATGAGAAGTTGTGAAGGCATCTCAGAGAAATTAGTTTGAGATGTACTTTGACGAGTTCAAGAAAATACTCTTACAACATTTGTAGGGAAGGGAACATGTTTGGTACATCTGCTTACAGCAAGAATACAGGCAGGTGGAGTTACATGCACGAGGGTTTGATTGCTATAGAAGGCAAAAATTATAACCTTTGCTAATGACGAAATGTATCATCATCAAGATATGGCTGATTTTTTTTTCTGATGGCTATATAAAGATTCGTCACTTTTTTCTAATGACGAGATCTATCGTCCATCCGGATATTGTCACTTACGGAGATGACGTAATTTCTCATCTAACCAACAACCAGGGATGTTAAAACATTTCAATAAATGAGTACGATTGCATCTAAAAATACATCAGGGATAAAAAGAACAAAGTTGTAAAAATAGGACATCACATCTAAAGATTTCCAGATACTCATTGGCACTTCAGGTGAAACGAGTACTGACCACTAGCGTTATCTCTGAGTGAGCGAATCAGACACAGGATCTAAACGCGGAATCCGCTCGTTGAGACCTAACATCATTCTACGGGGTCCTTAGGGATTGGAACTACATGATGACTTTTGTAATGATCCGAATAAATGATTCCCACTCACCAAGTTGAGGAGACTTCACTCCATTTAACGGAAGAAAAATCCTAACGGATTTGTTTGATTACTCTGATGTGTTTACTTCATTTAGCAGGAGGGAGTAGTTGGAAAAATCCATGAGCATTTGGCGAATAAGTAGAAATCTTTTTCGCATCTCACTTAACAGTATGTGTTTTCTGAAATCACGGAAATTTTCCTATTCAAAACATCGACCCATAAAGATAAACAGTAGCCATTTCTGTAGAGCCAAGACGTACACCTTCATCAAAACAAAAGTCACAAGAGGAAAATAATAGTTTATTCCTCTGCGGTATGATTCCACCTTGGATCTTACAGTCTTTCCTGCATGAATTCTACCCAGTTTTGACCTTTTGACAAAAATAATCTTTTCAAATTATTCTATTCTAATTAAAAGAAGTAGCATTTATTTTCAAAGGGCTCTAATCCAAGGAAAGCAGTGATAGAACCGTTCCAAATTATTATATTTTAAGGAAAGTAATGAATGAATATTTTCAAAAGATTCTATTCTAAGTAAACGAGTGACGGAATCCTTCCAAATTATTCTATTCTAACCAGTTTTGAACTTTTTTAAAAACTATAATCTCTCCAAACTATTCTAATGGAAAAAATATAAAGAAATAATATCTTTCCAAAGGATTCTTTCTAAGGAAAGGAGCGATTGAATTTATCCATATGATTCTAATCTGAACAAAGGGGCGAAAGAACTGCTCCAAAGGATTCTATGGAATCTTTACAAATGGTTTTATTCTAAGGAAAGAAGCGATCTTCCAAAAGATTATATTCTTTGAAAAAGAGTGACGGAGTCTTTCCATGGCATTCTTATTTAAGGAATGGAGCCGATGGAATCTTTCCAAAAAAGACAATTTCATTACGTCAGCAATAAAAATTTCAAAGAACAAATTCCGAATTTATGATTATTGAATGATCAAGGCTACTAATATTCAATGCGAAACGTCGCCGAAACGACGATAAACTATATTTTATAGTTTACCCTTTATATATCATATGAGAGCTATAGGGTAGAGTAAGTAAAATCTCTCTTTTTCGCAAGATTCCCAAAGATTGGTCGCCACATACTCAGGAGATATCTCTCTCTCTGTAAGTTTTCATTTAAATCTCCTTTTATTGTGGGGCGCAGTTTGGCGAAGTACTACAGCCTGTAAAATAAAACACAAAAACAATCCACAGTCTGGTTTGTTTACACTAAAAATTCCTTTCGCACAGCTAATCTTCATAGACATATTATTTCTTCACCAGCAACCTTTACAAAAATTTAGATACAACTTCTAGGAAAGTATCAGTAAGTATAACTAATAAATTTTTCACAATCTCTATTCAGCACTGAATATTTACACTCTTCACAATTACTTGACATTATCTGTCTTACGTTTGGCACAGTATTGTCAAATACGGACCTTGTTCCTTAAAACCCAAAAAATCAACAATCTGGTTTGTTTGCAATGACAGTTCATAGAAATAATAGAAATATCATTAAATAGCCTCAACTTGAAGCTACTCAAATATCTAGATACAAATTTCCAGCAAAGTATCAGTAACTACAACCAATAAATTTATCACAATGTCGATTCAGCATTGTATCACTTCACTCTTAGAGTTGTATAATCAAGATACCATGGTTGCAAAAATATTCAAAGCTTACGATTTTCCCACATACAGAAACGCCGAAATCTAAAACTGGAAATATTTACGCTGTTGATTTCTGACTTTGATATTCTGATTTATGATATCGAATCACATGGAAATACCCAATTTCGGATTCGACATTTCCGTGCAGTTTCAGTCGAGTTGGATACATAAATGTTAAAATAGATTTTCCTTGACCTGGTCTGTTGAAGGCACAGTAGGAAATTATTTCAAACACTTAAAGTGCTGTTCGCAAATATTTGAGGATGGATACTGTGTGCTAAAAATAAAATCACATTTTATTAACATGTAATAGAAAAAATTCAGGAATTGCATACGTAATTATGATTAGACTTGCGTATTATTTTGTTTGTATTACTAAATATTTATTTTATAAGCACGTGGGAGGCTTTGGTAGTACGACATTGGTACATTTTCTCTAATGACAAATTTATTAAGTACTTTCTAACATTTACCCTGAGACTTCGAAATATACACTGCTTCGGACTTAACCCTCTGAGGAGTTCACTCGCGTAATTCCACATTGCAAACCAAAGTCTTCCTGGCATGACCTCTAACCATTAGAAACTTTCAGAAGATCTCTATTCTAAGATCATGAGAAATCGAATGAATACAATGGATTAGATTCTAATGAAATAAGAAATTGAATTATTCACAAAAGGATTCTATTCTAATGAAATGAGAAATGGAATGTTGATAAATGATTTCATTCTAATTAACTGAGAAATGTAATTATTCTAAAAGATTCTATAATTATAAAATAAGAAATGGTAAGAATATGTGATTTCGAAAGATTCTATTCTCATTAAACGAGGAACGGAAAGATTTCAAAGTATTCTGTTATAATGAAATGAGAAATTTTAGGAATGTGCTTTCAAAGGATTATATTATAATGAAATAAGGAACAGAATGATTTCAAAGGATTATATTCTAATGAAATTAGGAACGGAATGATTTCAAAGGACTCTGTTTTCATGAAATGAGAAATGGAATCACTGCAAAGGATTCAGTTCTAATGAAATGATAAAAGGGGAATGATTCCAAATGAGTCTATTCTAATGAAATAATAAATGGGGGAGGAATTTTTCCAAAGTATTCTGTTGTAATGAAATGAGAAACGGAATGATTCCAAATGATTCTATTCTAATGAAATGATAAATGGGGGGGGGGAATTATTCCAAAGTATTCTGTTGCAATGAAATGAGAAACGGAATTATTCCAAAGTATTCTGTTGTAATGAAATGAGAAACGAAATGATTCCAAAGGTTTCTATTTTGATGAAATGATAAATATAGAATGTATTATTCTAAAGGATTATATTCTAATGAAATGATAAACATAGAGTGGTTCTAAAGGATTATATTATACTGAAATGAGGATTAGAAGAATCTATAATAAGTATGTATCAAAGATTCTAAGGGTAGATAAATTATACGGATCTAATAGAATGTAGGACATATATCATGATATCGAACATGCTTTTACTATCATAATAGTCGTTTTTGAAGCTTTTTATAATTTACTACACATATCTTAATATTCTAATTTTCATCTCTAAATAGGGGGGTAGTGGTATCCCAGTTGTTAGCGTAGTGGTATAGAAATAGTGGTGTGTTTCGAGTTAAAATCTCTATCCAACCAAAGACCGTCGTGTACGAGCGGGCTGGTACAATTTTAAATATGTCGTGACGCCAGAGTTGATTTGCTCCAGAAAAGCGATAATTCAACTAGTTAATATTAATGCGACACCGATGTCGATGTTTTCAAAATATCGATGTTTTATAAAAACATTAATGTATTAAACATCGATGTATTAGAGGCGATGTTTTTTTTAACATCGATGTTTATACTTGTCGATGTTTTATTTTTAAATGAAAAATGTACCATTATAAAATTTAAAAAATACCATGTAGCATAATTTCAATAATCAGTAAATTGAACATACTTTTAGACCAAATTTGCCAAGGGTAAAGGGTGTAAAAGTAGAGATGAGACATCGATGTCGATGTTTTATAATAATTACCATCAATTTATTAGAGCCGATGTTTAACATTCGATGTTTTAACATTGTCGATGCTTTATTTTTGTATAAAAAAAAGCACCACCATAGTAAAAATTAAGAAAAATAACCGTGCAACTAAGTATTTGTCAGTGATGGCGACATATGTCCCATCAGAAAGAGCTTTTTTACAAACTGTTGAAAAAAGAAGTCGGCTTAAGGTGATAAAGTTAACAAACTTCTTTTTTTTTACAAACTGTAAATTACAAATGTTGGAGCCTGTAATAATTACAGGCTCCAATATTTTTCATTTACAGAAAATTAAAATAAGTTTGTAGTGTTTCCCCACATACGTTGATAAATAGTTAATAATAACTAATAATAATTATTGTTGTGTACCTATCTAATTATATTTATAGTTAGTAGTACCTTTGTCAAATTGTTGTAAATATTACTTTCTTTTAAATTATTCAATTTGAAAACAAAAGATTTGTTAATTGTTCTTATTAATGTTTTTGACTTTGCTTTGACAGTTAAAAAATATTCTTACTTATAAATTAATAAACACGGCAAATGACTAATTAAATATCCCCCCCCCGCTTAATGTTTGAGGTTGCTAAACCAGTTTTAAGAAATGGGGGGGGGGGAGTTTAATTACACTGATGTTTCAAATCTTCGATGTTTTTAGGGCGTTGTATCATCAACATCGCTGTTTTAATTTTGAACATCGATGTTTCGCGGTCGATGTCGCATCCCTATTAGTTACCATACTCCGTTATTTTCTGAATGTACGATTGCAAGACCATTTGTTAAACAACGAAAGATACAATTTATAGCGCAGCAAGTATTTAAACTACAAATTCTAGTGTATGTTTTAGTCATTAAATTATCCATACAATATATTTTCACTAAAATCTCGTTATTTTATGGATGTAAACTTTTAATGCCATTAGATTAAACAACGAAAGCTACAATTTATAGTGCAGCAAATAATTAAAATAAGAACTGTAGTGTATGCTTTAGAAATTGAATTTTCAATGCTCAGGGGTAGTTGAATCAACATAACATAAAAGCAACATGACCGGCTATTGGCTATGGTCCGAGATCAATCATGAATGAAGGATCTGAGGACAATACCTTATAATTTTGAACCACAGTCAAATGACGATGTTGACACCTGAGCAGACCCCATTTTCCACACTTCTATACACGCCAACGTGGAGACATTTGAGGCCACTCCAGATTTAATGTGACATCCTCCACGTACATGAATACGAGATATTTGTACTCATATTTCCATACTTTCCGTCTGCAAATAGACTTGCAACAATAAGCATTCGTGAATTAGTGCTGCTTGAACCATTAATTAAACAACAAAAACTGCAATTGAGTGCATCAAATATTTGAACTACTAAATTAAACTGTTCCATTAACATCAATAATGCTCCAAAATTCAAAAGGTGACAATTAGAAACCGATTCTGTACTAAGTACTGCAAGTAACTATTGGATAACTACATTCGCTAAAATTTCCATATCTGCCTAGACAATTTTAATAACGACCCTTCAGGTCATTATGACAACTACTTAGATATTCATTGAGATCGCATACAGTGTCGTCAATAGTTTTATCACCAAATTAAGATTACGGCCGATGGAAATGTTTGATGAGGAATTTGACAGAACTGCTTAAAATGTTTAAAACTAACTTTAATGTAGCACTTCTCAGAGTTTATAAGAATGAGTTTGAGTTTGTAATTGGTGTATCTCCATATTTTTCACTTTTATTCAAACCAATAGTGATTAATTATTGGATATAAACTACTATAAAATAAATAGGAATGGTGGAAAAATTACTTTTCTAAACATTTCAAGTACCTTCGATGAGATATTTCGTCTTACAAAATCCAACCAATATTGCTAATTACAAAATATCTCGTCATCAAGATAGTGCCAATTTACGACGAGATGAAGACCTGATGAATTTTTTTTCTAATGACGAGGTATCTCGTCTATCAAGATGTGATCAGTTTTGCTAATGATAAGATACCCCGTCCAAGGAACCACCAGGTTGGTTTAAAAAAGTTTTAGAAAATCCTTTCAAACTTTCCTAGAAATATATTTATTCCCAATATAGGGGGTGCGGTAGCCCGGTTGGAATAATTGCTAATAGTCAACCGGTGGGTTAATAGTCCGAAACTGCATCCAACCAAAGATCATCATGTATGTGGATGCTGGTGCACATTAAATCTGCCATGGCCTCAAAAGTCTTCACGTTAGCGTGGGTGAAAGTTTGGAAAGTGGTTTGTCAGCTCAGGGGTGGCATAGTTTTCTAACCTTGGTTCCAAAAGGTTGTCCATGGATCTCCGACCTTCGAAATTGATCCTAGACTGTCGCCAATAGCCCGTTATTCTGCCTCAGTGTGACGTTAATTCAACTACATACCTAACTAAAGTTTCTACCTTTGAATAAACGTTGTGTTTACCACACATAGCAGAAACAAATAGTGAAATTACAAACCTCCAGAAAAGATTCAGCATAAAAGATAATACATAGGATAATTGAAGGTCTACAAACAACGTAATATTTACGTTAACGTTTTTCACCCGAAATCTTGAGTTTACCCTTCGTATCTGCAACGTCTCTTTGTCTTGAATATTTATAAACGTTTTTCGTTTAGGAATTATAATTCTGTGGCTTATCACTCTATTGCTGAAAGATCCACAGCTGCATTCTGTGGGTTCAATTTTCACCAAATTTTTAAATGTATGGTCAGAAGTAATTCAATGCTATACATATCAAGTACCTAAACTTTCTGTCTACAGCAATATTATGTTTGCCACACGTTAAAGACAATCCTCCAGCGTAGACATTTGTGTATAAAAATTCAACTCATTGTATAATTGAAAGGCTTCAAACAACATAATGATAAACAGCTTTCAAGTTTTTTTAGGCTAGAAGTTTAAATAATTGCAAACCAAATTACAATTGTTTATCCACTGTTCAAGAGGTCATATCTTAAGCTTCCAAGTATTGTGAAGACAATTCAAGTATACGTAGTTTATTTAGCAAAAACCTAAATTTTCTTCCTAACGCAATGTTGTATTTGCCACTTGAAGAAGAAAAGAAAATCGTTAGCGATAAATCTCACGGAGAGATATTAGTGTACAAACAAAACTTCCGAAAATTCAGTAACAGCTTATTTTCATGTCAAACAAACGCAGCACCAGCTTCCGGATAATACCCGGACTGACATTGGAATGTCCGTCTTCTTGAAGTCGGAGTCGCATCCAGATGTTTATGCAAAGCGGAAGTGGTCAAAACATTATTTATGTAATGTGAACGGCTAGACAAGTAGCTCCTGCCCTTCATCTTTACGACTGGTGTAATCTGGACAGGGAGATATTTACGGCGATTTAATTTTTAGGACGGAATCTTTTAAGTATCGAAATAAACCGAATTCATGGCTGGTTTCTGCGATCACTTTCGTAACGTCCAGCAGCTAATTGCGAACTAGATTATGCAAAGTTTATTGAAAAAAGATAAAACCGAGGATACACGAGGAAGTATATTTTATCGCACAGCCTTCAGTTGTTAAGTATCGATAGAAAAACAGGAAGTACGTTGTACTCGTGGATCTGAAATGCGAAAAACTTAAGAAAGTAGACATGTTGGAGTGAAACGTGTTAAAGTGCATATCGAGAGATGGGAGTTTTGGTGTTTAGATTTCCTGTGTAGGTAAGGCATTTCGTATTATCAATAGATTTATTTTATACACACAATCATACATTCTATCTGATATATATTTTTTTCTTAAGTATTTCAACAATAATATCCATACCATATATTTTCATGTTAGTTTCAGCAACGGCTCCCTAATTCTTACAAAATGCGTTTTACCCAGTTGAAACTCTTAGCTTAATCTCGTTGTGTCTGAGGAACTCGTCATTAACCCTCCCAGTAGTTTCAACGAGTTGTCTCGTTCATCAAAATCTGGTCGGTTTTGTCACTATCACGAGATACGCCATCGAATTAACCACCAGGACAGTTGAAAACTGATCAGATTTTGATCTCGTCCTCAAAAGAAAACTGACCATATCTGGATCTCGTCACCATCAAAAATTGGTAATAGCTTGATGCAAAATGTATCATTGTAAGCAAAATTGGTCAGATCTTGATGGACCAGATATCTCGCCAACATCAAATGGGTCACATAATTGTGTACGAGATATCTAGTCATTAGTAAAATTGGTCGTTTCTTGAAGGACAAGGGGGTCTCGCCATTTGCAAAATTGGTTAGATCTTGATTTATGAGATATCTAATCGAAACTACTTTGAGGGGTAATGGCGGGGGAAGCCATCATTTTTTGCAGCTCGTACATTATGAATAGTTCGATTCTTTCATACCAAGAGCCCAAGAGCCTATTTACCATCACAATTACTCCCTGAAACACAGAATTTGCCTCTTCACAGATTGTTCGGAGGTTATGTGTACAGTTTGTAACGGGTGGTATAGGAACCTAAAACAAACTATCTTTGACAGAGAATGTGTGTATGGAAGTTCCGTATTTACTTGGTAAAGAACGCTTTTTAAATGTCGATAACCTTCTCTTTGTTGTGTAAGGCGTCACATCTGCTGGAATTTTCAACGGCATGCATTTCTACACGAATTTGGAACTCTCACATAGGCTTCTGATATATGGGGATACGAACGGAATAGGATGATTGTTCAGTTTGTTTTAAAATTTAAAATCTTTTGAAATAATTTTTTTTATTTATAATAAAAATATATAAATAATAATTTGTAATTTATTTACATAAATTTAATAAATGTTGATTTTGGGCTCCTCTACCACTCTTTAAAATTCGTCCAGATATTTTCGAAACACACCGCATAACTAGATATTTTCTTTCACCAGTTGTGTGGGTGTTTGAGAACCTTACGACGCATCCTGTATATTAGGGAGCATGTTTTTCTGGAACATAAAAGTGGATTATAACAGTATGAACAAACTTCTAATTTTAAGGTCTTTACTTTTCAAAGTTTGTATGTATTCTCGACATATTTTAATGCTTGTATAATTTATTCTTTTGCGTGACTCGCATTGTACGCCATTATCATAGTCAATTATTCTAAAACACCGAGTAAAACTTTCAATTATAGCTGTATAAACAGCCTTGTAGATTTCGCGCATTTAATTTAAGATTTATTTCTCATGGCCGACGCATTTTTAAGGTTACTTTGTGTTATACATGCTCTTCGTTACATATAATAGAAATTCATTCTTCGAGACAGCGACACACTCTTAATTATAAGCACACTCTGTTAGAAAATATTGTCTCTTGAATTTAAATTACATTGTGTTCATGCGTGCTACATCTTAACAGTTGTCTTGATAATTCAACATAATCCTCTATTAGCTCTGTAATCATTCACGGAAATTTTAAGCAGGCTCATAAAAATTGTACCATTTATTCAAAATATATAACCTCAGGGCTGCACCCAGAATATCAATCTTGGAGTCTACATTTTCATTATAAGTTCTTTACGTAGGAGTTATTTAAAAAATTAAAATTTTCTTTCAAAGTAGTGTTCGAGTGTTACTCAGTGACAACTTTTAGAGTGTATTACCTAGAGACTAGTTTTAGAGTGTATACCTAGAGACTAGTTTTAGAGTGTATTGCGTAGAGACTAGTTTTAGTGTGTGTTCCCTAGACCGATTTTAAAGTGACAACTTCAAAACAAAAAGAAGCTGCATTGAAGAGGAAAGGGTAATATCATATACAGCTCTTTAATAAAATACATAAGTAATGAATTAATTTTGTAAATGTGCTAAAAGCAATGGATAGTAAATATTGTAATAAATATTTCTTAACTGAAGGAGAAACTATCAAAACATCTTAAAACACGATTTTTAGCGAAGCAATCAATGAATTAAGTAATGATATTTTATCTGTTTATAAGGTCTGAGAGGGACTTAAGCGCCCCTAGCTCGTTTTTCTGGACAGGCTATATCAGTATACAGACCATATGTCACCTTCCGGACAGGCTAAACCGGCCCGCAGATCATAAGACTGACCAGCTCATTATGACAATCGAGACGTCTTTGAATGGAATGATGGCCACTTTGGACCTGTACTAATCAATAATCATAGGTAGAATATGCCTGCAGTTGTTGATGCATTGCACTTTCGCACCAGATGGTACTCATTCATAAAAGATAAATAGTTAAAAAGTAACAGAGAAGCTTATCATTATTTCGTAGATAATCACATTGCAATTTAATTTGTTCAAGTTTTTTTTTTTTTTTTTACCTTCTTGTTTTCGCGTAGACTTTTTGTAGTTGTGTACTTTTCGTATCGCGGAAATTCCATATAAAATTTCTCGCCCTTCACGTGCACTTCGATGTATATATAATTCCCTGCCATTGCTTCGTATTAACTTGGGGCATTGTGAGGTTTGAAAGGGGGAGAATTCTGAAAGCTCACAAAAAGTCAAAAACATGCAATCTTCAAGATTTATTTCCCTGATTTAGCTTAGATCTCTTGTAACTATTTAAATATTATATAATATTCTATGTAGTGTACAAATTCTATGTCTCGAATTTATTTTCCTTCTCGAGCGATTCGATCTATCGATAATTCGAGCTAGTTTTATTGCTTTCAATTAACTTGAGTCATGGTGAAGTTTAAAAGGAGCACAATTTTAAAAGCACACAAAAGAACATGTCAACACCATGCAATTTTCAAACATTATAGTCTTGTTTTCGCTTCGATCTGTTGTAACTATTTAAATATTATTATACGCTTCGTATCACGAAAATTGTATAGATCGAATTTGTTTTTCTTGCCTTGCGATTGGATGTATCGAAAATTCACTCCGTTTTAATGCTTCATATTAACTTCGGGTATGGCTTTATTTTATCTCTAAAAGCTCACAAAAAGAATAAAGGCCTCTAACATGCAATCTTTATTTCTCTGTTTTTGCTTAGATCCGTTGTATCTATTTAAATATCAGTATAAACTTGGTATCTTAAAATTCTATATCAAATTTGTTTTTCTTCGCTAGCGATCTATCGAGAAATGCGTTCACTTTTTAATGCTAGGTATTAACTTGGGGCAAACTGAAGTTTGAAAGGAGCATTCAACTCTAAAAGCTCACAAAAAGAAAAAGCCAATAACATGCAATCTTCAAACCTAAAGACCAAACTGAGGACTCGCGACTCTTGAGAAAACAGAATTGAAGCTCATGAGCAGAACAAGGAAGTAATTCCATCGAATTTCGATACTTGGCTTTATGTTTTGAGTTCGAGAGACACTGCCTCAAAGTTTTTCTGCAAAATTAAATTCTCAATATTTGCTATCAACAATCGTTTAATTGAAATTCAATTTATTTTTTGTAGCAGCTGTATGCATTTCTCCAAAGCTAAATGTGTTGTTTATATTTCGAAATCAAATCTGAAGACACTAACAGTAACCTGTTTAGGTTTGACTTGTTTCGTTTGCATTAGAGTGAACTTTCTAAATTGTGTTAGAGTATGTATAGTGAATGTCTGACGATGAAATCAATGAAATAATTATTTAAAAGACCTAACAAAAGGTGCATATTTAAAATTAAATAATTACAGCTATAAAATTATTTAAGGTTTTCGTACATTAAGAACATTCATTGGATTGCGAGATATTTCGAAAAAGCAACAAGAGTAAATTAAATTAAAAATAATTAGAGTAAACTGAAAGTAACTTTAGTAACTAGAGTAACAAAAATTAAAGGTAAATCTCTAATATTATAAAATGAAGTGCTTGTTTGTTTGTTTCTTGTACGCAAAGTCCTGAAGAATCTATGACACATACAGTAATGGGATTTGGCACACATGTAGTCCGAATTTTTATGCGATGTTAGGCCACGGGGAATTTTAAAATTCATACTAGAATATTTTTAATTGAATTTAATGAATTTTAATTATTATTGTTTTCTTTGAAATGGCAACAGCATAAAAGATCAGATTCTGAAATTATTTTTTCATTTTCCGTTTTCATTTTGAGCAAAGGAATGATTTTCCAGCAGACGATAAAAAACAAAGTTTTAACTTTAGTTACGTAGTTATTTTTTTATCTCCTAGACTGTTTAAGATAGAGTAAATATTTCAACGGTTTTGAAATTTGCGGAAAATTTCACATTAGATCAATACCCAAAAATATGATTTTCTTTAACTAAATGCAATTTTTAAAATGAATACATTTTATATTTTCACAAGAGAATGTGACGTCTCGCCAACATTCGTGTTCCAAAAATAAACACATTACATTTCTTGCCCTCTTACGATTTCAGCGAAAGAAAGCAAAGATAAAATAAAAAACATTTTGGCTGACATTATTTTGCTCTTTTTTTTTTCTTTTTTTTTTTGTAAAATCGGGATCGTTAAAGACGGTTTAACCCTCTGGTTACGGCAGCCGGCCCAAACGGCCGAGATTTCCATGTCCTTTCGTTACGGAGCAGACGGCCGAAATCCATTACAGTTTCCTTCCCCCTTTTTCTAAGCAACAAAGAGACCTCCTCGTAAATAACCTCTTCACCGATGACAGGGGGATACCGGGGGACCGCTTTACCTCGAGCTATTACGATTCGTGAAAGACAACTTCCCGCGCGCATTTAAGAAAGAATATTAAAGAATCTACGAAAGAAATATACTCTGTAATTTGTCTTATTAACTATCAAGATATGTTCATGCAATCTTTTTTTAAATCATGGTATTTTTACAAGTTTAGAAAGCAATGGTTTTTGCCCAACAATGAAATAGTGAATGTCGTGTAGTACTGCACCATAAACGTTAAGTAAATAAACGAAAATCATAAAAAAAAAACTTATTTTATGTATGGCATCAACACAACCTCCAGAAAAATTGTCAATAACCAAAAATAGTTAACAATGCAAGTATCTCAAATAATGAACATAATTTGAAATATATAATTTACAATGAACAAGTGGAATTTTTTAAAGGTCGTAAACATATAGAAATGTAATTAAAATAATTATCGTTAACTTTACCCGCTCTTAAGAGTGATTTTGTAAATCTAAAAAATTTGCATGTGCTTTTATTTTTTTTAAAAGTACAAATAAAATTGGAAGCCTTCTAAGTTTGTTAAAATTATGTTTGTACTCTTAAAATCCATAAGTATTTTACGCATAAGTTTTCAACTAGAAAAACTCCATAAAATTAGTGCGGTATTTTCAATTAAATTCTATTTTTCTAATAATTTTCTCATTGAGCTCATTTGGTACGAACAAATCTCAAAAAGATTTTTCATTTCCTATCATTTCATAATTTTTGTGATCATTAAAAAAAAAAAATTACTGATAAAATGGCGGAATTTCCAATGCATCATAATATTCTTTGTTCTTAAGAATGAAGTAATTAGAATTTTATTTCCTTTAACAACTTGTGTGTGCGGGAAAATAGAATATTTGCGCCTTGCCGTAGCTCAGAGAGTTGATGGAAGAGGTAAGGGTCACAGAGGTAGCATGATTTATGCAACCTGATATAAAGCTTGAGTTTTTCATAGAATTAGATAAATTCTATACAGCCAGAATATTTAGTCAGTAATTTCAATGGTAATTGGTAATTTTTAATTAACGTCGTACTAGAGCAACACAACGGGTTATTGACGATGGTCCAAGATCAATCACCTAGGGGAAAGATCCGAGGACAACACCACGTAATTATGAACCACGGTCAGATGACGAGGCAACACCTGAGCTGGCACCCCACTCTCCAAACTTCCACACCAACCCAACGTCAGGACTTTCGGTCATGACAGATTTTAGGTGCACCAGCCGCCTCTCCACTATACCCTTACAAACATCCATGCCCGAACCGGGATTCGAACCAGGGACCTTCCGATCTAGAGGCTAACACCTTAATTTCAATGGATTATCATCTTAATAATGCACATTATAAAATAATATTCGCTCAGCGCTATTTTATTTGAGGATATTTAATTAATGATGAATGGATTACGAAAAATGCATGTCTAGAAATACTTGCGTGTATTTTGAACTTGTACTAGTATTATGATGTACCAATAATATAGCGTTGTATCAATGTACATATTTCAAAGATAAAACAATTAATATATTACATTTAAAAATTTATTTCATCATCTATGATTTTGTTTATATTGGAAAAAAGTGTATCAAACCGATTTCCTCATCAACCAAGGGGATGGTTTATTGATGAATTTCACCTTTTGCAATTAGCTAGGCGGTTTCCCCAAGAGGCATTTTTTATTTCCTTTAATTCAATTCTGCATTGGACAGAGAAGGAGGGTGGGATATATTTATGATTCTTGGAAGCAGGTCTTGCAAAAGCATATTGCACATTCCACACTACCACGAACTCTACTATCCGATTCATTCACGGCATTTGACACAAGATCTTTTCCTACCATCTAATTTTCTTCTTTTATGTCTATGTGGAGAGGTGGATGGGCTCAAAAATACTCTCCCTCTTGTTATTCGAATATTTTCTCTCGATATCTGTATTGAAGCAGCACCACCTGCAGTCAGGGAGTAGTCAAGTGCTGAATGCAGCTATTGATAAGCAATCTTTATTTTTGAGTCGCTTTTTCATACAAAGGATCAGTGCTTGAAGGTACAAGAGAGGAATGACCAAAGAAAAATTATCACTTTCTGCAACTCTTCTAAAGATTTCCCACGGTATAAACGACGCCGAGGACAACTCCAGAATCCTTTGAGTTCAAGTGACCATGTCTTAGTTGTTGCCGCCTTTTCAGTGACTCCGGGAAATAATTGCGCCTTACAGGCATACCCCGACCCAACAAAAGAGATCCCCAACACTAAGTGATAAGAATTGGCTCGCTCTCCACGCCTCCTGGGGGAAGGCACTACGTCGGCCGGTTCGGCCGTCTTCCCGTAACCAAGTGCAAAAACGATATTTCGACCTTCCGTATGTAGAGGGTTAAAAATTTGAAGGGATTTGAAATCTACGGAAAATTTGACACGAGATATTATATACCTGATACGCTTGATTTTCTTTTAATAAATAATTTTTCAATTAAATATTTATATTTTTTGGTTTGCGAAGCAAACCAACAGCACGGACAACTCCGTTATGGCTCCTATCCAATAGACTACGAATTCCTATTTGGTTTGCGAAGTAACCCCACAGTAACAACTGGCACGGGCAACGCCGGGCAAGCCACGCAGTGGCTAGTAGTATAACTAAAAGTAAGAGTAAGTATACAAGTTAATAGCAAAATTAACTAATATATCTAAAAGTAAGAGTAAGGATACCAGTTAAAAGCACACAAATAACTAATATACCTAAAAGTAAGAGCACACAAGTAAAAAGTAAAATGAACTAGAGTAACTAATATTATGAGTAACTAGAAAAACTAAAATTATGAGTAACTAAAGTAACTAAAATTATGAGTAACTAAAGTAACTAAAATTATGAGTAACTAAAGTAACTAAAATTATGAGTAACTAAAGTAACTAAAATTATGAGTAACTAGAGTAACAAATTTAAAAAATAAATATAGCAACTAAAAGTAAAATTAACTAAAGCAACAAAAATTCCAAGTAACTAGAGAAACTAAACGCAAAAATAACAAGATCAATTGAAAGTAAAAGTTACTCTTGTAACTAAAATGAACTTTAGTAACTAAAATGAACTATAATAACTAAAATTAACTAGAGTAACTAAAAGTAACTTGAGTAACTAAACGTAACTACAGTAGCTAAAAGTAAAGTTAACTAGAAGTAACTCAAATTAAAACTAACTAGAGTAACTCAAATTAAAAATACCTAGATTTACAAAAAATAACAAGAACTTTTATAGCAAGTTTTCTAATTGTTCGTAGAAAGTTTCAAGAAATTGGGTTTGTTTTTCAATAATCTCAGAAACCATAGACAAAGATAGTTTAACATATCACTGTTGTTAACCTAACTTGAGGAAATTTTAACCAATATTTTCCAGCTAATCATAGTTGAATTGGGTGTGAAATCTATGAATTCCTTTGCTTAAAATATGTCATTTTTTTGGAAAGATTCTGTTGATCATTCGTAATTTTGTCATTTCATTAGAATACATAGAATAGTTTTAAAAGGTTATATTACTCTCTTTTTATTAAAATAGAATCCTTTGGAAATATTTTATCGTTTTTTTCCTTCGAATAAGAATCTTTTGAGAAAATTATATTGAAGAAGTGCAAAATGGTGTAGAAGTCAGTCATGGTTTAAAGGTGAAATGATGCATGAGAAAGAGTCAGAGGGTAAAAGTAAAAAAGCAAATAAAAAATCTATGAACACTTAAGCAAAATATACCTTCTACCGTAGCAAGCTGACGGTAGAAGGTATAGTGATGTAGTATCCCATCAGAGGTCTCTTGGTCGCATGACAATCTATTTTTCCCTTTTTTTTCTTTCTCTTCTTTAGCTTACATCTGTCAGGGTACTATTCACGAAACAATCTCAAAGATGATTGTCCGTTTCCGTTCGCTAGTTCATATACTAGGTGCATGTCAGTAATCTTAGCATTCGTTAAATGATATTTGTTTCACTTACCGAATCAGCGATTAAATGTTGATAGCTCAAACTACCCTACTTGCATGCTGACCTACAAGTTCCTAAGCGTTTTACACTCCATTTGCACCCTGCAGACTTTTATACCTGACTTCTAACACGTTTTGACTTTCTTGACCAATACATTCTTTCGACAGAATTATATTGAAAGGAAAGGAGCAATAGAATATTTTCTAAGTTTTGTAAACGATGGAAATGAGCAATAAAATATTGAAAAATAATTATATTCAAGGAAAAGATGCAATAGAATATTTTCAAAATATTATATTCTACAGAAATGATCGATATAATATTTACAAGGGGTTCTATTCTTAGGAAATTCGAAATAAAGTGCTTTAAAATATTCTAATCGAAGAAAATTCGCAAATAGAATATCACCAAATGATTCTTTTGATACGAAATGTGCAAAATAATATTTTTTCAACTGTATATATTCTATAGAAATGACCGATAGAATATTCCCAAGGTATTACTTTCTAAGGAAAGGATCATATGAATATTAATTATATATAATTTAGGGAAAGGAGCAAAATAGAATATTTCTAAAGGATTATAATCTAAGGAAATGACTTACATATTCTTTCAAAAGGATTTATTCTACAGAATGGGCCACTAAAATCGATAAAAAAGACTCTATTCCAAGGAAGGAACAGAGAAAATCGATCGAACGAACAATTCTATTCTAAGGGATCTAATGAATCATTTTAAAGATTATATTCTAAGCAAAGGAGATTAACATAACCTTTATAGAGGTTAAGTTAATCCATGAATTCCTTAGAAATATGTTGTTATTTATTAATTAAGCGGGTTGTGCAGCAAAAGCAACGCATCACAACTCACAAATCTGAGAGGGTTAATGCGATTTGCACTTTTTTGAAAGCTGCCGCGTAGAAAAAATTGAATTTAGCCCATCTTTCACACACAAGACCAGACCGTTATTTAGGAAATAGATAAACCCATTATGGAGACCAGAAGTATCGGCAGGTATAAGTGATCAAATTAATTTCGGTAAAACTTTTAACTGAAAGCGATTTCGCTCTGAGGTTTTTCCGAAAAGAATAATATGCGGTGTAGTGTGTGCGGATTAATTTAAATTTTCGTTGAGATGCAAAGTGGCTTGAGTTATAAAATATTTTATTCGAGTAATTTATCGTGAGATGGGCGCACGGCTCTGTAGTTGAAGTAACATGCGTGAGTTTTGTCAGACCGATTGAAAACCTCTGCTACTTTAAAAGAGAAAAATAGGTACTTTCGCAATTGCCTCGAGTATTGTGGATCCATGATTATTTTATTGATACTTTAAGTTTGGATCTAATTTTCTTAGATCAATAAAAAAAAATACTTTTTCTATTTATCATAATATTTTGATAAATTAAAGTTTTGATCGAACTGAAAACGAACAAATCACTGAGGAAAGCAATATTTCATCGATTATTATATTATATAACTTCAGTAACAGTGCTGAGGAATACTGTCATAGATAATTGCTAGCAACATTAAACCTCCTGGTGGTTAATCTTCTTATAGGGAACTTCTCTGTAGTGGCCACCCTCTAGTGCAGAACCTTGTATCAAACTCACCAGGTTCAGGCAAGGGACAATTTGTTTTCCTAAGTTAGGTGTTAATTCCCTCTTTGAAGAATAGGACAGTTTTGTCTCGGCAAAGTGACTCATCCTTAGCAAAATTGGCCAGATTCTGTATGAGATATCTAGTTGAAACGCTTGGAGGATTACCACCATGTCAACTTCAGAAAATTTGACTGGAAATAGTTTGTGGATAATTTTTATTCATATATAAAAATTTAAAAAAAATGTATTTTAAATGCTTTTTTTGCATCACATTTTCGCACAATACCGGTTTCAAGATACATGTTCAATGCATATCGTAAAAAATTGTAATGTCATGCAATTAATCGTTTCTATATTCTTTTTTGTCAATCTCACTGTTTCCATGTCCATGTCTACAAGAGAAACTGCATAAATTAATTACAATCTTCTATAAGAGTTTTTATTTTTCTCATTTCTTGTTTTTTAAATAGAAAACCCTGTTTTGTGTCACGTCGTTTGTATACTGCAGTTGGTGAATCTTTGAATCACACAACAGTAATTCGCCATCATGCTAACATCTCAGTGTCCATGGTTCATCCTTTCGAAATCCTTAAACTTCCTGATGGTTGTCTTGACGAAGTAGCTCCTTAATAGCAAAAGTGAAGAACTCTTGATGAACGAGATTTCTAGTCAGTAGCATAATTAACCGGTTCTTGATGTACGATATATCTCGTTATTTAAAAACATAAAAGACTTCGATGGACGAGATATTTCATTATTAGAACAAATTGGCCAGATCTTGTTAGATGAATGTCTTGTCTTTAGAAAAACCTATCGGCACGGATCGTCGCAATTAGCAAAATCAACCAGATCGTGAGTTGCGAGATATCTTGTCATTAGAAAAAACTAACCATAAATGATTGACGAGGTATCTCATCATTTGAAAAAACCTGACCAGACCATGATCTCGTCATCATGAAAACATCGCCATATCTTAATGACGAAATGCCTCTCAATTAGCAAAAGTGACCAGATCATGATATCGTCAACATAAGAAAATCGGCAATTTCTTGATAACAAGAAATCTCGTCATTAGCAAAATCGATCAGAACCTGATCAATGAGATTTCAAATTGAAACCACCAAGAGGGTTGGTATATTGATGTAATCTCAACCGGTAATCCTCACTCATAGCACTTGTCATTTAACGAAATCCTAGCGTCACGCTTTCTGTCGTACATGATCACTTCAAACTCTGAATTATATATAACGTTTTTAAAATTTGGTCCAGTAAACATAATTTCCTTCAATTTTGCAGATGTGGCTCGAAGCTTACTAAGGAGGTACAGGTTCATTAACACAATGATTCATAAATACGTTTGAATTTTATATTAAATTAAAACATGCTGAATAAACAGTCATAGGTAAAATATTTCCTCATACATGATATAAATTATTAGCTATATAAAGGCTGCATAAGGCAATAGATTTTGATAGTATATGCAATAAAATTGTTAATGGCTATTATGACTGAGCACGTCCATCATCATCAGTACGAAACTAAAAGTGTCACTGACTATTTTGGCAGATCACGTCCATTATCCGTCAAACCAAAATTAAAAGTGGTCTATAGAATTTTCGGAGATATCGTAGGTCAACTGTGATAAAGACGAAAACAAATTATCAATGGATATTTTAGAGGATCACGTCCACCTTCATCAAAACAAAATAAAAAATGATAGTTAGAATTGTTGGTGGAATGAGATGTTCACCATCATCAGGACGAAAATAAAATTGGCCAAGGCCATTTTGGTTAATCATTTCCACCATCAACACAACCAAAAAAACATTGGTCGATTGCTTTAAGTAATTTATATCTTTGTTCTTCTTCCGATATAAATCCTTATAAATTATATAATTCCTCCATTGATTTAAAATTTCTAGTTAATGTATAAGTGATTAAGGTATTTCAATTTCTCAACTGACACAATCATGTTTGATTTACATGAGTTGTTGGAATTATTGGAGTATATTTCATCATCCGAGATGCATAACTCTCTATGATAAATGAGTTAAGAAAGCCAAGTGACTCGTGTTCGCTGACCATTTAATTTATTGCCTTTTATCCCTGAAAACAAATTGCCAAGTGTCATTGTTAAGGTTTCCGAATATAATGCAGGTTTATACTATGCTTCTCTTAGAACTGTTCCACAGTGTTGAGTTGTAAATCATACTACTTTCAATTTTATGAATTGAAATCGATTATAGTTTTTTTTTAAGCTTCTGACCTTAAAGAGATTTCCGAGTAGTTTAGTATTGTTTTTATTCCACGATACACATAAAGACTAACTAACCCTATATATTTGTTCAAAAATTATATTTGTCTAGTCCTTAGATTTGAATCCTTTGGAAATATTCTATCGATTCATTCCAATGAATATAATCCTTTGGAAAGAATACATTAGTCCTTCCATAGATTACAATTCTTAGAATGGATTATATTAGATGGATTGCTTTCAATAAGAATCCTTTGTATAGAGATTCCTATATCTTCTTTCCTCAGTCTTGAATTCCTTGAAAAAATTATACTTGTTCTCTCCTTTGTCTTGAACCCTTTGAACAGATTATAATTGTTATTTCCTTAGACTTAAATCATTTGAAAAGTTTCTATATTTGTTATTTCCTTATACTCTTTAATCCTTTAAAATATTCTATTGATCCATATCATTCAGTAGAGTTCTTTGGAAATATTCTATTAATCCATATCACTCAGTAGAGTTCTTTGGAAAAAAATATTAATCCATATCAGTCAGATCATTCAGAAGAGTTCTTTGGAAATATTATATTGATCTCATTTCCTTAAAATAGTATATTTTGGAAAGATTGTTTTGGTAATTTCACTACACTATAATCCTTTGCAATGTTTAAGTTGACCTTTTAATCAAGTTTATTCCTTTGTAGCGATTATGTTGGCTCTTTATTTCAATTATAATCCTTTGTAATGATATTCTACTGATCCATTTCTTAGAAAAGAATTGTGTGGAAAGATTATTTCAGTCCATTTTCTAGATTAGATCCCTTTGGAAGGATTATATTGGTCCTTTCCTTTTTCGAAATAGAATCCTTTGAAAATATTATGGTTTTTCCATTATATATATATGGGTTGAAAATATAGTGAGTTTTCTGAAAACGAGAGAGATAGTTTCATTAATTCTTTCCATAGAATAGAAATTTTTAGAAAGATTCTAATGCTTTCACCACACGTGATAAACACCTCTGGCATTTTTGAGGCACACTGTTTGAAAATGGCTTTTATACGCAATAAAGAGATAATTTGAACATGGAATTGGAATAAAAACACGCAGCTTTATTCAAACTTTGCGTATAAAAATCATTTTCAAATCAAAGCATATTGAGCACTTAAATTTTATTTATTTTATAAAGAAACTATTATTGTTATCATAAAACGATTCAATCTTCTCAGTCTTTCTTCCATATCCAGTATTTTTATTTTAACATGCTTCTATCGTCTATGGAAGATTGTTAACGTTCAGATATTTTATCTTTCTTTATTCCAGTTAGAACCCAAAAGACCATCAATTTTTCCATCTTTCCATTTCGTATGCTGAATAAAGAAAAAAAAATTAAGACATTTCGATCGGGTTACATAAATTTTTATGAACGCAGTTATGACCTTATTAAGAACATTTAAAAATCAAAATTCAGTGTACTTAAGCTTTCAGAATTTTATTCAAGTATATTTTGCTCCCGTATTCCATATCAATTGCAATATGAATTATTAGGTTGTAGCCCAAGTTCGTCACGTTTTTGGCGCTGGATGACATACATAGTATCCTAAAACCAAAGTGTTATCTACTTCACACGTGTACATTTTCTATGTTGTTTGAAAGAAGGAATTTTAGTGAGAACTTCTGTTAACTGATTGTTATTTTAAATTTTGATAAGCATTAAAAATGGCAAATAAGGAGAATTTTCAACGTACGCTTTTTTATTTGCGATAAGACAAGCATTCTTGGCAGACGCAAAAGAAGATATGTGTTACGGACGTTGAAGGTGCCGTTGACGATTCCACATGCAACAAGTAATTCAGAAAGTTTCGTCACCTGCATCATATCTATAGCCTGAAACCTTGGAAATTCTATGAGGCGCAGGATTATGCAGCTACCGGAGGGACAGAGATGAAGAAAAGTCATCAAAGAGAATACTACTATATTGTTTAAATTAAATTTTTAGTAAAAAAATAATTTCTCTTTAATTTTTGTCGAGAAATGGGAACGAACTTTTGCATCCGTATCGACTTCCAATACTTTGCATTGTATTTAATCATTTTACATTTAAATTTTGTATCCCTTACAAACAAACAAAATGTTCATTGAAAAGAGTAAAACTTTTAATGAGGAGTCTAAAAACATCTAATTCACTTTCATGGAACAAAAATCTCAGTTATTTATTGTGTCGAATGACAACAAACGGATACACAAATAATGCTGACCACTTACGGTGATTTCACCAACTGTGAAGCTTTGTTTAAAGCATTAAACAAAAAATTGAAATATCGTTTATTCCAATTAAACCTTTCAACAGCATGATGAAACAAGATCAATAACATTAATCCTTTGAGGGGTATTCATACCTTTATTCCACCTTACAATTTAAAGTCTTCCCTGCATGATTTCTAACCAATTTTGATCTTGTTGACCAGTTAATTCCAAACGATTCTATTCGATGGAAATGACATTTATAATCCTTCATAGCAAATCCATTCTAAGGAAATGATCATTAGAATATTTCCAAAAGATTCTACTCTAAGGCAAAAAGCACTAGCGATATGTATCCCTTCAATGTAGGAATTTTAATAAATGAAGAACTGCAGAAACACAATGGTCTATCGTCGACGGTTCGGTGTCAAACCCGGTGGGAGATATCTAAGGACAACACCACTTAATTTTGAATCACGGTCAAATAACGAGGTTAACACCTCATCAGTAACCACACACTCCAAAATTCAACATCACGCAAACGTGAGAAGATTTGATGCCACGACATGTTTGACGTGCTCCAACTCCTTTGTATATGATGGTCTTTGGTTGCTTTCGAACTCAACCCCCCCCCCAGTTTCAACTCCAACCGGGCTTCCACGGACTAAATTCAAATAAGGACAAAATTAAAAGGACAAAATCAAAAGGACAAAATTAAAAGGACAAAATCAAAAGGACAAAATTAAGGACAAAATTCAAAATATCCTTCTCAAATTCCATTCAAAGGTTAATAGAAATTGGAAAGAAACTCAATTTAACAAAAGTATCACTAAGTCATCAGTTTCTAATACTAATGGTTTATCTTCAATTTTGAAGGGAATTGCACCATCAAGTACATAAAAACCTTAGTGTCAGTCGTTCATCCTTTTGTACTGTAAATAAAGATTGATAAAAAAAAAATTGAAACATGAATTCATGTACCCGCAAATGAAACATATTACGGTACATGAAATAACGGTACGGTACATAAACGGTACATGAAATGAAATTGTTAGAACATAGCTTCTCACACAGTTTTACAAAAATGTATGGAACGTGCAAGTATGTCACCTGATATTAATGCTTACAAAGTTGTACATATTGAGAAATAAAACTGAGACGAGAAAATTGACTTCAAAGTAATATTAGTTGTACTCCTACCCGCTATATTAAAAACAAAAATAAGTGATAACGTAATAAGTGATACTTCGCCAAAAAAGAAAAATTTTCCTACCTTTTTTACAAATGGAAAATACCTTTTAACAAATGAAATATTTCTAAAAAAATTTCAAGTGTTAACCCTTCGAGTGTTTCGACAACATATATCGTCCAAGATCTAGTAATTTTTGCTAATGACGAGATATCTGTTTGGAATAACCTAATACTAGAAACCGCGAAAGAATCCCAATACTATATAATATAGATCAAACCTAAACCTCAGAACAAAGTATAGATAACTGATATCGTTGCTAATTTTCCAAGTGATTAAATCCGGGGAAGCCTGGTTGGCAGAGTAACAGATTAGCAGAGTTAAGAGTTTAAAACCCGTTTTAAACTTTTTGACCCATGCAATCTTTCCAAATAAAGCTATTTTAAAGAAATGAGCAATATAAACCTTTAAAAGAATTTGTTCTAAGGAAAGGAATAATAGAACATTTCCAAACGAATTTATTCTAAGAAAATTGACAATTGAATCCTTCTAAACACAAATCTATTCTAAGGAAATGTGCAATTATTTCCAAGTGAATCTATTTTAAGGAAATCAGCAATCTAATCCTTCGAAACGAAGCTATTCTAAGGGAAGGAGAAAGGGAATCATTCTAAGAGATTCTAATATATGACTCGTATCAATAGAATCATTCGAAATGGTTCTAATCCAAGGAATTTCAATGCAAGTATTCTACGGAAGTAACAAAGGATGTAGTCAACTAAATATCAGCGGATAGACCTCATATTACGTGGTAATAGATATTAATAGTACAACACCCCTTACTGAGTCACTATTATTGTCGTTTCCACAAATAGTTCGTTTTAAAGCTAATTAAGTACATCACAAAGGATATTAATACAGCTCAACATAGAACGCGTTTCTGAATTCAATCAATAGACCGTACTATCACTAATTGGGAAAATTATTCCTCTAATTATACCGTCAGGTTTATGTTATTTATAGTCTTTAAGATAAATTACTTTTGGCATTTAATCAATTTTGATAGTTAATGAGATTAGTAACTTTTTTCTCTATGCGTTATAACTTACTAGTTACATTCTTTCATCTGATAGTAAAGGGTGGAGTATAACTTGCATTGGAAAGGTGTCTGGCTTAGAAGGGAATAATCCCGTCATTATGAGTCTGTTAACCATGTAATTAATACGTCTGTTTTCCAGTTCTGTTCACTAACCTTTATGTAGCTGACGAAGGAGATAAGCCTCTTATACAACGTTGTTATGCTTAGTTTGGGTTATCACTTCTCGGCCATTTTTTACTGCCAAGACCCGAATTGTGAGTGGAGTGTTCAGAAATCATTTCTTCTTGCAAAGAGTTTTTGTCTGTTTCAGAATCTCATTTCGCGATTATCTTATACTAGCCACTATGTGACCAACTCGTGACAGTTCTTTTCGTGAGGTCAGGTGTGACCTCTGCTCGCTAACCCCCGTTGATTGCTACGAATTCCCATTTGGTTTGCGAACCAAAGATAGACAACAGGAGTTGGACAACAGGAGTTGTTCGTGGAGTTGGTTTGCGAAACAGTTCCAAAATTCTAGAATTCGTGGTCTATGGGAATTTGTAGGCCTAGTGATAGCCTAGTCATTGTCAAATGCTGCCAAACTCAAATTACGAAGAAATCCAATCAGCGTAACGTCATAATCTCTTGCGAAAATATAAATATTTAATTGAAAAATTATTTATTAAAAGAAAATCAAACGTATAAGGTATCTATCTGGTGTAGATTTCAAATTCGTAGAAATTTTTATTATATCTTTTGACGTTCGCTGAGATAGAAAAAAGCACTGAATAACGCCAGTCTTAACTTTAATTATTTATTTTGCCTCACACGAATCCGTTTCTGAAGAAATCAAACTGAATTAATCCCGAATCCAATGGTCATCTATTCGCGGTGTTCGTATTGGCAAAAAAATATAAAAGTTTCAATTTAAAAATTATTTATTTAAAGAAAATCATATTTTTAGGTATCGATCTAATGAGAAATTTTCCGCAGATTTCAAATCCGTTGATATTTTTACAATATCTTTAAAGATCTAAGAGATAGAAAAAAGAACTACATAAACCAGTTAAAACTTTATTATTTTTTTTTTAGTCTGCTAACGCGGAAAATATAAATTTAGAATTTGGGATTTAAAATGGTGTTGCCATTCTAATGAAAACAATAATAATTAAAATGTCATTAAATTAATTTTAAAATGTTCTAGAATGAATTTTAAAATTCGGGCTTCGTACAAAAATTGCAAAAAATTCGGACTCCAGTATGCCGAATCCCATTTTTGTAAGTACCTTAGATTCGTTAGGAACGTGCACATAACAACAAAAAAAAACATACAAACACTTCCTTTCAAAATAGTAGAGATTCCTTTCCTGTTTCTGTGAAACAGTTTGAAACTACAGGAATTATAATAGATGGAAATTTCCAAAACTTTATGGTCCCCTTTACCCCTAATCGTGCCTGGTTCTCTTGATGATGTACCTCGTCATTAGAATAAAACTGTCTAGATCTGGATCTCTTCATTATATAAAAATCTGCACTATCTTGATAACAATATACCTTGCTTAATATAAAAAATGTTCATATTTTTGATTGACGAGAATTGTTCATATCTTGAATGACTCCTTGAAATCACATTGCAAGTTTTAACCTCACACTCATATACTTAACCCTCTATAGAGTTAATAAGCCTTATTCCACTTTACAACCTTCCAACTTCCCTACGTGATTTCTAAACACGTTTGACCTTCTTTCGGAAGTATTTTTTTCCAACGGAAGTACCAACACAATCATTCGGAAGGATTTTATTTTACAGAAAGGACCGATTGTATTTTTCCAGGCGATTCTTTTCTAATTATAGGATCAATATATTTTTTCAAAAATATTATGTTCTAAGAAACTGACCAACATAATATTTCCAAAAAAATTATACCCTAAGGATGGTACAGACCATTGATGCAACATTGAAATCTAGACATTCATCCTCTCAAAAACGTTGAAGCGAAACAACTACCTCTATATTAGAGGCCATTGATGTGACACTAACACAGATATCCATCCTCTCAAAAAAGTTGGCAATATTTAACTACAATCATATTACAAACCATTGATGTAACACTAATATACACACCAACCTCTCAAAATCGTTGAAGCGGTTCAACTACCTCTATATTAAAGACCATTGATGTGATAATGAAATGCAGACATTCATCCTCTCAAAAACGTTATAGTTAATAAACTACAATCATATTACAAACTATTTATGTATCATTAAAATACAGACCATCCTCTCAAAAAATTGTTGAAGCGATTCAATTACGTCTATATTACAGGTCATTGATGTGACACTAAAATTCAGACATTCATCTTTTCAAAAACGTTAAAACTAATCAATTACTAGCATATTACAAACCAATGATGTAACACTAAAATACTGACCACCCTCTCAAAATTTTGGTGAAGCGATTCCTGCCTCTATATTATAGGCCATTGATATAACTCTAAAATGCAGACAATATTCCTCTCAAAAACGTTGAAGTGATTGAACTACCACTATATTACAAACCATAGATGCAACAATAAAAGGCAGAACATCCTCTCAAAAACGTTCAAGCGATTCAAGTACTGTTATATTACGGACCATTGATTACACATTCTCAACTCGATAACAATACCCTATACCGTCATTACACTCAATAAACCCGTTTATATTCACCCCCGAAAATTATCAAAGGAATCACTCCCAATCACACGCATGCATCGTAAAATCAGTACACCCACCAACACTCAAAAATGACTTGAAACTCGGGGCCGTAAACATTGGCATACTCGCGCGAAATGCGGAACGGAAACTAGTAAACTTAATTCACCGCTCTAAAGACATATCTATGAGATTAGTATGACCGTGGGTGACGATAGTAGCCAGTTCTGTAATGGAATCGGTTAGTGTATGACAGTTACCCTCATGGGATCTGACGCTGCGCGTTTAATGCCATCATGCCGCATTGCCATCGGTCGTAATATATCTATCCGATGCGTGAGTCAACGTTTATCGACATAGGGTGAGGGCAAGGATAAAAACGGATCGGGTTTGTTGTGTGCTATTAGGTTGGGGTAAAATGGTTCAAATTGCTCCAGTGGTTGTTACTATTCGTGTGTGTATTTGTTTCAATTTTATTCCGAAATTGAAGGAAATCACTTGTGCATTATTTCATTTGCTCATTAGTGTTTAACCGTGTGTGGGTTTTGCATGCATGATTCCACCTTTAACCCGAAGTCTCTACCTGACTACTAACCGGTTCGCAGACCACGGTAGACAGGTTGGAAGGGTAATGGATTAGCAACCGGAGGGTTGCGAGTTTGAGCAGAGAATTCGTCATCGAATGTTTCCCTTCGGGTTTGATCCCGAACTTTCGCCAATCGTTGTGATGCTTCAGTGAGACGTTAATTAACCTTTACGCTGCGGCAGGCAGATAATTGTTACCATTACAATTTCTTTTACTCCAGCGGCATGGTATAGATCTGTGTACGGTGAATGTTATCCCCCCTTTTAAGTGAAAGCTGGCATCGATCACCATTTGCGAACTGTCAGCGACTGTCTATCTAGAGGATTCCTGTTTTTTTTCAGTTTCCTACCCGTGAGGTGTGAACGCTTTGGAGGAAAGGAAGAAGGTCGCGCTGGCGATATACGCCACTGAATACTATGAAAGGAATGCGTCAGTCGTAAATGCCACTCAAGGCTCTATCGCTCAAGTTTTATAATTAGGTTAGGAGAGTTGGACATGCAGGCGAAAGAGCCGTTCCTGGAGACGATTGAAAAAATCTAAGCTCCGCAGCGTAAAGGTTGAAAACACCAATACTAATCAGTTCTGACTTTTTTGATAAAAATAATATTTTCAAAGGATTCTATTCTAAGAAGAATATTCCAAAGGATTCTAAGCAAAGAAAAATATTCCAAAGGATTCTATTCTAAGAAGAATATTCCAAAGGATTCTATTCTAAAAGAATATTCCAAAGGATTCTATTCTAAGAAGAATATTCCAAAGGATTATATTCTAAGAAAACTGTTCGAAAGGATTATATTTTAAGACGAATATTCCAAAGGATTATATTCTAAGGAGAGCTTTCCAAAAATTGTATTCTAAGAAAAAAACTAATACAATCTTTGCAAAGGATTCTATTTTAAGTAAAGGTTGGTTGGTTTGGGTTTTATGGCTCAAGGTCCAATAGTGGACAAGCTGCGCCCATAAGTAACTGACCTACACAATCTTTACAGATAATTTTATTCTAAGGAAACGATCAACAGAATCCAGCGAATAGATTCTAATCTAAGAAATATATCAATAAAATCTTTCTAAAATTGATTAAATTTTTTCAAGAATGAATAATATGCTTCTTAAGTATTCTCTATTCTGAGGTAAGATCCAATATTATATTTCTAATCTTTCTTTTCTGATGAGAGGAACTATTGAAAATTTCCAGATAATTCTCTTCAAATGAGAGGACCAAATTAGTTTTTAAAAAGGTTGAAGGAATCTATGAATTTATTCAATCAATAGATATCGTTTTCTGTTGTGGGGGAAAAGCATTATTAGACTTCTCTTAAATCTCGTGATTCTGGAAAGTTTAAATTTCAGTAAATTGTGATCCATTATATGCTTATTTGATTTTCATCTACATTTCGGATAGACGACTGCAAATCTATGCCGTAATATTGGCGGGACCTTTATTATTAGAAAAAATACCCCAAAATAGTCCCCATTAATCGTAGCATTTTCTTCAAAATTTATATTTCTTCAGTAGAAATGTATTAACATTCAGACTCGCTACAAATTGCAAGTACTGTAAAAACTAAAAAGGCGATCCTGCTAAGGATTCGAGTTTCTCCCTTCTGGCTTTGAATGTGATCAGAGTCTGAAAGCTTAGACTCTCACTTTGTGTGGTAATTTATTGTGGTGGGTATCACATTATAAAAGTTAAATGCACATTCATCAAACAAATAAAATTCTCTCACACTTATATCAGTAACCGTAAACTGATATCCTTTATTTCCCGCCAACGTGTCATTGTTAAAAGGAAGATTTTCTTAGAGTCGTTAGTGAATAGGCTTCCTGAAATACTTTGGAAAAAAACTTCTTTACTAAGGGAACGTGCCCTGTGAAGAAATGGCCTTTTCAATGGATAAATATTTTTTTTAAATGTTTTGTTTATCGAACACAGTCAGATACAATTCCCAAAATTACAGTAGACCAATAGAAGTTTATTTTATGTGAATGCTTGGAATTTTTTTTACTTAACATCATTTCCAGATTTGAATGGGGGTGTTTAAATTAATTTTACAATGTTTTAAAAATAATGTTCGAAGTTTTATGTCCAGGTTAATGTTCGTAGTGGTAGTGTTTCTGCTGCGAAAGATGTTTCCTGTACGTAATCCGAACATGACTTCACTTGATAGTTATTTTACTTAACTACGCTTACAGACACTTGGATGGACATTAAAATTAATTTTTATAGTGTCTGAAAACATTTTTATCTGAGACAGGCTTTTTTTGTTAAGTTTAATGTAGGTGGCAGTAGTCTATGTTGGAAGATGTATCGAGAAAATATTCCTAAAGTGACGTCACTTCGCAATTATTTTACTTAGCGGAATTTTCAGATACTTGAAAAGGGATTTAAATCAATTTTACAATATCTCAGAAAATATTTGTAGCAATGAGATTCTCTTTTCTCAAGCTCAATGTAGGTGGCGGTAACGTTACTGCTACTGAAGATGTTTCCGAAAGTGGAAGCACTTGGTAGGAATTTTGTTTAACGACGTTTCCAGACACTTTATTGACGATTAATTTAAATTAATTTTATAATGTCTCTGCAATTATTTGAAACTTTTAGAGGCCTTTCCCTTCAAGTTTGACATAGGATGATGCAGTGTTTCTGAATCGAAAAATGTTTCTTGTAAAATGTTCTTCTCTCCGAAAGTGCGTGAGTTGACTTGTTTTACGAATGCGTTTTCAACAATTCAACGAATTTCTAAAGATATAATTCCGCATTGATGTTCGATAGTTGAAAGTTGATACCAATTACCTTAACCGCTTAAGAAATTTCTTAATGGAGTAGTATTGTTTTTACGCACATAATAACTTAATAGGCATGTATAATGTTTAAAAATTTCCTGGGAGTGATTCTATTGGACACGATCAAAACTAGGTATCAGTTATACATAAAAGACAGCAAGTTTTTCATAATGGATAAATGTGTGTGAACCGCTCAGAGATATGCATTTTAATTAACAAGGGAAATGATGCAATACCACCGGCTATTGGTGACAATCCGGGATCAATCCCAATGGAAAAATGCCAAGGACAATACCACGTAATTTTTAACCAAGATAAGATGAAGAGGTCACACCTGAGCTGGCACCCGATTCTCCAAACTTCCACACCACGCCATCGTGAGGACATTTGAGACCATGACATATTTAACATGCTCCATCCTCCTTTGTACACGACGGTCTTTTGTCAGATGCGTTGGTAATCTTACTCTTCTGACCGAGCTACACAGGCTTGTCAGAGTATTAAAAGCCATACGTTGTCAAAACGGTAATAACTGCATTTAAGGTAAACGCGATGTGTTTCATGCCATTTAAACACTTCAGCAATTAAATTTTTAAAGGATAAATTCTGAATTGATATGATAGTTCATTAGTCAAACCCAATTAGAATGAACGCCAAATGTGGCTAAAACAGATGTAAAATACATATTAACGGCTAAAATACATCTCTTTAAAATCATCTACATAATGCAAGAGCACACGTGGGGCGTAAGCAAGTGACGAAATCTTCGATTTCCTTAGGTTAACTTACAAAGAAAATTGCATTAAAAGCTTTTTACACATAACCTGGAATATTGAGTAGTAAAATTCAAAAAAGGAAATAAACCACATAATATATAGAAAATTATAAACTACTTTAATGAAAACTAATACATTATTTGTGTGTAAGTTTAAATAATTTAACAAGAATATAATGTGTAACAAGTACAGTTAACAATAAAGTGTGCCTGTTTGTGAATGGAAATTATTTAAATAAATTGAAGTACAACTGGGTATAAAAAATTTGAAAATGATTCAAATTGATTTAAAACGTATTTTGGAGTAAGCTTACGTCAAATATCGAATCAAAAATCAACCCTCTAGGTGTCTTGACGAGATATCTCGTCTAAGATCCAGAAAACTTTAAGACACGTTTTTCATCAGCGACTGGCACCTATTGAGTCATTTTTGACCAAATATCATTAAAATGTTTTTCAAAATACCATAAATTCAAGCATAAAAGTTTTTTGAGCACAACCTTTTTATTACAAAGAGTATCATCAATAAAAGTATACGTGTTTTTCAGTACAACTTTTATATTACAAAAAGTATCATAAAAAATTGTTTAAAAACCTGTTTAAGCCACTTATGAGGGGCAAGGGTAGACATTACTATTGTTATTTATTGTAAATCAATTAAAGTTATATTTATAGTTTGTCATATCGGCAAGTTAATGCCTTTTGGTGTGCCGCAGAACGCAAGTAATTGGGTTATGTGTGTCGAAACATGGATATGAAAACGGTTGAAAAGGTATGATCTCTAGTAATGCCTACCTATGTGACTCGAGCAATTAATATGTATTGAATTAATGCAAAAGTTCTCTCTCTCTCTCATACCGTTTTTTTTTTTTACAAAAACTGAAGAAACATTATTTTATTTACTAGCAATTACATTTAATATGTTTATACGTGCAGTTCTGTTCGATCGCATTTCTCCATCTCTCCGGTAGCTGCATCATCCCGCGCTGATAGAAATTCTGAAGTTTCTGGCTAAAGAACTGATTTACGTGGCGACACTTTCTGCACCACTTACGGCACAGAATCGTCAATGGTCCACCCTCACCCTAGACAATATATATATTTTGCTTCTGCGAAGCATTTTTAACTTTTAGGAAATAAGCATAATCTGTCGAAAATGCTCCTTAGTTTCTACCATTTTAATGCTTAACAAAATTTAAAAAACACAACCAAATAACACAATTCTTTCCACACAAGAACTCGCTGTAATTCCCCCTTTCAAACATCAAAACTTTACCCGTGTGAAGTAGATATCACATTGGGTTTGCGATGCAATGCCATCTAGTGCTAAAAACGGAACTAACTTTTGCATCAACTCCTAACCATATACTGTTTCCAAAAGATTATATTCTAAGAAAATGAGCAAATAATATTTCCAAACGATTCAATTCATAGGAAAAGACCAATCGAATCTTTATAAACGATTATATTATAAAGATTAAATTAAAAAACACAAATTTTCCCACAAAAGTACTCGCTAATATATATATATATATATTCTCATCCTTTCAAAAAAAACCATAAAAACTTTACGTATGAAGTAATATATAACACTTCGGTTTTGCCATGGATTGCCATCTAGCTCCAAAAACGAGACGAACTTTGGCATCAACCCAATATTATAAACTCTCAACCCCTTACATTTCATTACACGTCCTGAAATCCTGGGTAATTCTTATCAATCATCGATAATCTTCTTTTTAACTACAGACTATACTCAACAATATTATTATGGCATTTTCAGATCTTTTGAATCGGCAACCAGAGCCTATTGAATCCCTCCAACACTTAGGAGAGCATTTTTCCACCTTCGCTAAATCTTTAAATCTCTTCCTCTAGCATTAATTAATTAGAAACTTTTGATAAATATCTTTGAAAAGCCTGTCTGCTTAACAGTTAATCCATGGCGTTTCTAATAGGACATCAGAGGGAATTTCCGAAATGACGAGAAAATTAGAGCACGTTAACTTCAAGCGATCGCGAATGAGGCAAGCAACATTCGTTTTTTCAACGGGAAATCCATTAATCTTTACAAACATTACTTATCTCGACGAAAAGAATGGAACGGTAGTTAAACCAAATAATTTTTGATGACTTGCCATTTCGAAAGGAATTAATTAATGAAGCAAAAAGGAATGGGGTGAATTTTCATTGTTTGTGATCCGGGACTTGTCCGGGTGAAATCTGCACATCCTTTTGATTGCTGACCATGAAGAATTTTCTACGGGCGCAAATATTTATTTCTAAATGAGCTGTATAGTTAAATATATAATTCAAAGATCGATAAGAAAAATAATCACATCGATTATTCGTTTATGTAAAGTGAAGTGATTTTCAAATACGTATTTTAGAGTAAACTTAACGTTTATGCATGTGAATTTGAGTACGTGAATATTTACATTTTCAAGGTATTACCTGTATACTAGCATCATTAACTAGTGTCTGACAATAAAGCCTTATATGCTATTTTTTTACCTTATCTGAAACACTAGTTAATGATAATATTGCTTCGCATCTATGACACATAGCCCTAAAGGGCTTAATTAGAAAAGTGAGTAGTACAAACGCTGTTAAAAGGTAACATATTTAACCCCCTTAGGGTTCACATGTCACCTTGCAAACTGCAGTTTTCTAACCAGTCTTGAACTTTTGGACCAATATAATTTTTCCAAAGGAATCAATTCAGAGGAAAGCATCAATAGAATAGTTCCAAACGAATCGATTCTAGGGAAAGGAGCAATGGAAAATTTCCAAATGATTCGATTCTAAGGAAAAGGCAATATAAACTTTTCGAAGAATTTGATTCTAGAGAAAGAATCAATCTGATATCAAAGGAATATATTCTTTGGAAAGGAGCTAAATTATATTCCCAACGGAATTGATCCTTACAAAGAGAGATACACAATCTTTCGAAAGGATTCGATTTTTCGATTCTAAGGAAGAGAACAATAGACGAGACTGAAAAAGTTAGCCAGATCGCTGCTTATGAAAATTTGTAGTTTAAAGAACACTCATTCGAAACACAATAACGTAGAAACTCATTTACTAAATATTAAGATCCTCGAAAACAGTTCCCCGTAATCGTTTTCGGTATACTTTAATGTGCACACTGCATACTCACAACACCATCCGACCGGAAAAATAATGTACCGCAAATCTCAGGGTTTCATTACTCAAGTAAATACTTCCCGCGACTAGCAAATATAGACCACCTAAGTAAACCAATAGTGACACTGTTGTCACAATAAGTACTGAGTGTTGAGGGCCATGTTAAGTAGGAAAGGGGATGTAAAAGAACATCCCAGGTCTTAATTGTATTTCCGTTGCATAGTTTTGCCAGTGTCAGAGGAATTCAGATTAAGACTTAAAACGCTTATAATAAGTTTCGCGATCGAATTTTTGTCATTCCAGATTTGATTTTATTTATGAAAATTTAGGCCTTGAAGAGTTTTTAATTGTTTTTGAATTATTAGTCTGAGAGAAAAGTTAGTCCGTAATAGTAACATAAAAACGAATCTGAATGTATGAGTGTACATTTAAAACTATAGAACGGCTGGTACTCCAGTTACTCTAAAACTGAGTTTGGTTTAGTTTCGACACAAGTATAAAAACTGCGTAAAATAGTGATAATAAATAAATGGCATCCTTACAATTCCTTTTGAACAACGTAGTCTTAACTTAGGCTTAGATTACAATAGTTTCTTTAGTTTATGACTATTTATGCCACCAAAATTAAATGAAATCAGTTGTCAAACTCGTGGGATCACGCACATCAATGGAATACAGGAAAAAATTACTTACTTGTTACTTACTTTGTTACTTACTTGGCAACACATTATTTTTGAAGGTTCATCATTAACTTTCTAAGTGGTTTTGACGAAATATCTCGTCCATCGAAGTCTGATGTCATTAGACATAAAGGGAATTACGATGCAAGTGGGAAAAACACTCACCCTTGCCAAGAACTGATGACAAATTGTACCAGTTTTTGCATCAAAAGTTGGTCAATACAGGATAGTTTACAAAGCGAATAATAACTATCAGAAGGGTTAACATAAAATATATATTATGTACATAAAATGGATAGAACGTATAAAATATACCTTATTTACAGTTATTAGAGTAATAAGCACACATTGTTTTTACGGCAGTTTATTTTCTTCATTTAAACACTAGGAGGCCGTGGTAGCCCGGTTGGAAGAATAACGTATTAGCAACCGTACGGATGTGAATTCGAATTCAGTCAAAGACAGTCGTGTACAAGGGAGGCTAGTGCATGTTAAATATGTAATGCCTTCAAATGTTAGGAGTTTAAGACAATTTATGCATAGTCGATCATAAAGGTATCTTAAAGCCCTCATGTTATTCACCACCCTGAAATCGCAATCAGACTAAACATAACATTAGTCTAGTAATAAGAATTACATAAATAAAGACGTATTTTATTTGCACAAGGTTCCGTCTTTTATTTGTTTCGATGTTATTTCCACAATTTCCAATTGCGAGTCGTGCACGGCAAAGGTTCGATTCATGTAACTTAGGTATATTTCTCTTCTGTGTCAGTAAAATTTCTCTTGTGTATGAACATTACTTGATGTACTTGACGTCTGTTTTATGTTTGGACAAATATAGTCTTCGCGTTGTAAGCGCCAACGAACCAAATTTTGAAATTGCAACATCCACCTTTTACATCTCAATAATACTTGACGCAACATAATCCTACTTGTAAATGCTCAATCCTACTTGTAAATGCTATTCTCACATTTGAGACTGAAATTCTGACAGGTAATTAATTAATAAAATTTCCTAAACATCAAAATACAGTGTCATTCAATTGAAGTCCTTCGGGTTAGAAATCTAGCTTCAAATGATAATACTATGACATTTTTTTATTCCATGACAGAACATGTACGGACATCTTATTATCTGTCCATTCAATAGACAGGAATTTGCAGCCCATTTGGTGGGAAAAGTGGTATCAGCAAAAGCAGATAACTCTAGTCTTTTTGATTATCGCTCTTCGTTATTGTTTTATAGATCCAGAGAGATAATGTTATATCCGTCGTTCCAATTTTACACTAGAGTACCCGTAAATGGTCGTGCCGTTACAGTTCCGGAGTTTCTGCGAAGTCTTTTACAAAACTATCCTTCATCCAATTGATTAAGTTTTATCATTTTACAGAAAGAACTTCGTAATAAGCTATCTTAACCTTTTCAAGGCACTACTTTAACTTTCCAGTTGATTGTCTTGATGAGGCATCTTGTAATTGAAAGAGATCTTATCAGATCTTGATCTCGTCATCACCAAACAAAATTGGCACTATCTGGATGACGATATTTCTCGTCAATAGTAAAACTGTTCAGATCATGATGAACGAGATATATCGTCAAAACCACTTGGAGAGTTAGTAACATTTTCTGGGAAACTAATTATGGCTGAAGCTCATCACCTAAAATGAAAGTATTATGCGCAAACTAAAATATTAGTAAATTTACTGCAGTATTGTTTAACAGAGTAGAAAATATTATCCTTTGCCTTAATATAACTGAAATATACCTGATCAATTTCAGAGTATATACCTCATCGCCTCTCTAAAGCCCTCTTTAACATCAGAATATCGAATTGCAGAATATTGTAACGTAACCTAATACCTGAAATGTACCAAGCCTGAACTTTTTCTAAGACGTTCCATCGTTCATGTAAAATCTTTGGCCTATCAGTATCAAATGAGAGGTTTTGGCCCTTAGCCTCAATATACCTGAAATATACCAAGTCTTAACATTTCCAGACATATCATCGTCTATTTAGAGCCCTCTTTAGCATTATAATATGAAACAAGATAGTAATTAAATTCCCATAGCTTTAATATATACCTGAAATATTACCCGTGATATACAAAGGCTTAATCTTTTCATAGGTCTACGTAAGAAAATTTAAAAACTTAATTCTGACTATTTTTCAGTTTAAGGGAAATAGTTTCAATTGTTTATCGAAGATTCACACGAGGAAATTTAGCTAATGAAACTCAAAGTATTATTTTAAACTTAAGAAAACGAAAATGGGGGTTATTTGATCCAAACTTATGGGATTATTATTCTTAAGATACGATCAGATCCGTATTTTCCTTCGAGTGGGAAAAAGTAAATTTCGACTGAATTCCTATGGCTATTCAGAAGGAAGACAGAATATCCAGGAAGACGAAAGACAAAGTACCACACACAAAAGAGTTTTTCCCAAGTCCAGGAAAAACGAGGTAGTAAAAAAGTACTTCAGTGGTGACTCGCGGCTGAATAGAAAGGTTATTTTTTCAGGAGGAAAAATGGGTTGACTTTTTTACTGTTTTTTAAATGAATGTCCATATCTCAAGAGAGTTCACCAAGTCTGAACCCACATTTGCAGAAATATTCCACACAATTATTTAAAAGTTAAAAATAGGATCAACATTGAAAATATCATAAAGAACAAACGAATACTTACCATCTGAGTGTCTTGATATTTTTGAGTAGAGTGGTATTGCTTTTATAACATAATACACCATAATAACTCTCACTAGCCATATCTTTCTAAAGTATCCGTGGTTTCTGCAAATTTTTCCAAAGATTCAATTGGTTTTCTTAGACTAGAATATTTCTTTGGAATTATTGTAATGGCCCTTTCTTTTTTTGGCATAATGTTTATGAAAAACTCTATTGCTTCTTTCCTTAAAATAGTGATCTTAATCCACGACACACATAAAGACTAACAACCACATGTACTTTTTGAAAGAATCCGTGAAAACTTTTATTTCACGAAATTCTTTCTGGAAGGATCTATTGTTTATTTTCCAATAATTGAATCCATTGGGAATATTCTATAGTTCCGTTCATCAAACAAAAATCATTTGGAAATATTAAATTTTTAATTTCCTTGGAAAATAATCCTTTGGAATGATTCTATTGAACTTTTCTTGAGTAAATATAAGATAGATTTTATTGGTCCTTTTATTAGACTATAATCACTTTTTTCCATTGGTCTTTTCTTGAGAGTAGACAAGATACTTTTGGTCCTTTTCTTAGACTCGAATCTTTCTTTGGAACGATTCTATCGACCCTTTTCTTCGAAAACAATCCTTTGCAATATTTATATTGGTTATTTCATTAAATAAGAATATTTTGTTAATATATATTATATTGGTATTTTCCTTATATTAGAACATCTTGATAATATATATATTCAATTGGTCTTCCCTA